>CM072985.1:3000000-3347287 GCA_037013635.1 Plagiodera versicolora
TTCAAAAATATAAAAAATCAAAAAATTCACAAAATTCACAGGAATACAGAGATATAAACAATTTCACGAAGAGCTCCATTAGAAGAGAAAAAAAGATTCATCTACAAAATCCTAATGGATCACAGAGTACTTGAGAACACCTTAAAGAATTAAATATCCACAATAAGAAGAAAATGTCTGAGATTCCTTCGGATATAGCTGATGTCAATACTATCAACTCACACTTTGTAAACTGTAAACTACAAAATAACTATAATGTTTTACCCAACTATTATAATGGTGTCAAAGAAACAGTATCTACCACATTTACATTAAAAAAAGTTACAGAAACTGAAATAATAAGTAAATACTTCTATAGTATCAAATCCCGCTCAGTGGGCTCAGATGGTATACATAACAACTTTCTGATAATGTGCTGTCCATTTTTACTGGAATTCATCTCTCACTTCGCAAATTTTTCGTCTAATATATTCAGTTTTTCCAAGTCAGTGGAAAATAGCTATTATAATCCCACTTCCCAAGGTTGCTTCCCCAAAAAATATAAATGAACTCCGACCTATAAGCATTCTACCAGTTATGTCAAAAATTATCGAACGTGCCATGAAAGAACAAATAGTGACTCACCTGAATTCCAATAATATTTTACCCGAGCAGCAATCAGGTTTTAGGGCAGGCCATGGGTGTGTGACTTCTCTACTAAACTTAACCGACAATATCATAACTTCAACAGATGCAGGTCTATGCACTATTTTGGTACTATTAGACTATTGCCCTGGATTACACAGGGACTAATCACATCAATCAAAAAGAGAGATAAATTGAAAAAAAAAATGCATTAAGGAAAATAACCCTGAACTCTGGAATGAATATAAACTGTATCGAAATCACCTAACAAAACTATTAGCGAAAACGAAAGGAAATTACTATAAAAACAAATTATTCAATGCAAAAAACGATACGAAAGCCATATGGAAAATAATAAAAAATACTGAGAACATAGACCTGGAAAATTTTGAACTATATAACGACCAAAAAATAATAACGTCAAAGCCAAGCGAAGTAGCGAACATTTTCAACACACATTTTGCGACAGTTGGGAAGAAAATGGCAGACCTCATAAAAAAAGACGAACATACAGACTTTACAGATACCTTCCGCATAGAAAACAATCAAATGCACTCTATGTACCTAGACCCGGTAACCACGGACGAAATCTTAAACATAATTAAAAAACTAAAAAATAAAACTTCCTGTGGTACGGACCAACTATATACCAAAACAATTAAGGAAATCAGAGAAAACATAGTAACAATATTAGCTCACTTAACAAATATTATATTCACCTCCGGAAAATTCCCAACTGCACTAAAGCAAGCAGTAATAACCCCTGTCCACAAGAATGGAGATAAAGGTGACCCCAAGAATTACAGACCAATCTCTGTTATATCGATAATGGCTAAAATATTAGAAAAATGTATAGTTTCCAGATTAAGTGAATACCTAACTAAAAATAACATGATATCATCTTGTCAATTCGGCTTCAGGGAAAATCTTTCCACAGAGGACGCTCTGTTTAATTTCACAAAAAAAATCCATGAATATCTTGAAAATAATAAAAAAGTTATAGGAATATTCATAGATTTGGCGAAAGCCTTCGACAGCATATCTCATGAAGTGCTTTTGGAAAAACTTGAATCTTATGGGATTCGCGGGATTGTGTATGAGCTTTTCAAGAACTGTCTAACTGACCGTACGCAAATGGTAAAAATAAATGACTATTTGAGTGAAAGTCAGCAAATTGAATTTGGTATTCCCCAAGGAACAGTTCTTGGTCCCCAGCTATTCCTACTTTATATAAACGATATGTTGAAATTAAATATTCCGGGCGATATCATATCATACGCTGATGATACTGTGCTACTCTTCACAAGTCACACCTGGGAAACAACAAAAAAACAGGCAGAAGCAGGCCTATACAAAATCAAGTGCTGGTTAGACAGTAATCTACTCAGCTTGAACTTCAACAAAACCAAATTTATGACCTTCTCAAATAGTATCGTAAATCAGCCTGACTTCCCCACCTTGAAATATCACTCCAACTGTGCAGTGAATCCTTGTATATGTCAGAGAACTATAGGAAAAACTGAAAATATGAAATATCTAGGCATAATAATAAATAATACACTAAAATGGGATAGCCACTCTGAATATTTAACAAAAAGACTGAGAAAACTGGTATACACGTTCTACGAGCTACGAAAATTCCTCCCAATAAACATACTTACAATAGCATACAGATCACTGGCTGAATCTATTTTGTCTTACGGTATCATCATATGGGGTGGTACTTATCATAGCCAGATAAAAACACTCATATTAACACAAAAATGGATCTTGAAAGTCATACTATCGAAACCAAAAAGATTTTCAACAACACTGCTCTTTTCAGATACAAGATTCATGGACATACACCAACTTTATGTTCTTAGCGCCTCCAAATTTATGTACAAAAATAAAATTGAGAAAAGCATAAATAAACACGATTACAACACAAGAAGAAGAGACACATTAAAAACACCCCAAACTAAAACAACCCTATCTCAAAAATTTATCTGTACAACAGGACCAAAAATTTACAATTGCCTCCCCCAACACCTTAAAAGTATAAAAAATTTCAAATCATTTTGCAATAAAGTGAAAAAATTTATACTCGTAAACATAGAAACCTTTAAGTTCATTCTATGACGGAAAATTTATAACAAACTCACAAAAAAACAAAATGTCATTCGCGCCAGAAACACCCTGTTGGGATCTTCTTGCTCATTGATCTGTTCACTTTGTATTTTTATTTTTATATTTTTAATTTGTATATTATGAGGATAGGTTATTATTATCATGTACATTCTTTCCTGTAATTTACTATCTCTTTATTATTATTATAATGAAAAAAAAAATACTGATTAGTTAATCTACTTGCTACTCAAATCTACCAGTCAGGCACACTACAACTTCTCCAGAAGTTAGGTGCAATATCATTCTGTTAAAGTATAGCATTTACCCCGTAATGTAACATTAATTCAATAAAATTATTTATTTATTTATTATTATTTATTCATTTATTCTAAGGCCTTTGATACTATACAGCACCACACTCTACTACAAATCTTGAAATTCATTGGGTTTGACCATATGGCGATAAAATTATTGGAAAATTACTTGAAAAACAGGCAACAAAGAGTGGTATATAACAATAATATATCTGTATCATTATACAATACCAGTGGAGTTCCGCAAGGATATATATTAGGACCCATACTGTTCATTATATACACATCCTCATTTCCACCTTACATACAGAATTCTAAGGTTCAGATGTATGCTGATGACACTCAATTGATGTTCACCTTTGATTCCAGGAAGCTTGTAAACTAATCAATAATGACCTTGAAACCCTTTTTGTATATCACTAGAACACTCTTTACATTTGAATCCAACAAAATGTACTGCAATGGTTTTTGGAAAACAGATTGATAAATTAAAATTATCCGATTTCATTAATGTGGAAATCAACAATGTTAATGTTCCATTGGTGAAAGAGGCAAAAGTTTTAGGTTTAATAATTGACACTGATTTGAGATACGAGAGCCACATTTCTTCATGTATTAAAAAAGCTATCTTCAAGTTGAAACTTTTGTGTAATTCCAGACATATTCTGAAGATAGAATCAAAAGTTATGCTTTGTGACTCTTTAATATTATCAATTTTCAATTACGGCGATACTGTATATGGGCATTGCATCACAGAGTCTACTAAACAAAGGATACAAAAAATTCAGAAATATTGCTTGAGATTTATATATGGCATTAAAAGAAGGTGCCCTGTAAGTCATAAATTGAAACAAGCAAACTAGCTTAACATGAAAAATAGACGAACTCTTCACTTTTATATCATAAAATAATTAATAGTCATATGCCCAAATGTCTTTACAGGAAAATTAGATTCCGCACGGATGTACATAATGTAAATACCAGATCCAAGGGAAATCTCACCCCTCCTCCCCACAAAACTGCAATCTTCACTAGATCATACACATACAACATAGTAAAACTATTCAATTCTATTCCTGTATTTTTGAGAACTCTTTCTAGCCCTAATTTCCGAAAAAAAAATATAAAACTCTACTTCTTTCTACATAGCCAAAAGTCAAATGCAAAGGGAGAGAAGGTATTTTTCGTTTTATTTTCCATGTGTTTGTTTATATTCTCTTTATTTTTATTCTTTATATATAACTGTGGGTGCAATTCTACCTTACCCGGGTTGAGTGGAAGAACAGCAACACAACCTCAGTTGTAATGCTGAACTCCGCCCTTTCGATTGTACAGGGTGGCCAGATAAGAATGCGAAGTGCTGTATCTCAGAAACTATTGGTCGTACAGACTTGCAGTAAAAAATTTGTAACTAAAATGACCAAAAGAAAATCCTGGAAGGTTCCCAAGATGGCCGCCAGAGGGCGTAACCGTCATCTTGAACTTTTGAAGTGATTTTTCGCTGAAATCAACCCTGTGAATGTACCGAATAAATATATGCTCTTCAAAGTTAAGCTTTATTCGAGTAATTTTTGTCCGAAACTTTTCGACGTATCTATTAAAATAAAGTGGTGTGGGGCGATTCAATGTTTTTTTAAATAAACAGCTGTAACTCCTGAACGACTGAACGGATTTCAAAAAACTTGGTCTTGTTGGAAAAAGCATTCATTGCTTCATGAAATTCATGCTACCTATGAAATATGTAATTCTCAGTGATGCCGCTAGAGCGCGTTTTTTTATATAATAACAGAATATTACATGATTCGCTGAAAAATTGAATGCAATAGTATGACTCTCTCTTCATAAAAATGCAGTGAAATGATACTTGAATAGGCTAGTGAAAACCGTATCTCGATATCTAGTTCCTGACCTGAAATATCGAAGAGAGAAAATGTAGTTATCATAAAATTTCAAAATGACGCTATTACACATGTATTTATTCTTATTCATTTGTCTTCTTGTCTTAATTCATAATTTTATAATTTTCAAATGATAAAAGCAAAAAGGACCTATTTTGAAATGAAACTAATGTCTCCTTAAATGCTCGAAGTGTCTTCCATCACACTCAATGCATTGTTGGAGCCGCTCATGCGTGGACATTACAGCAGCTTCAACTTCTTCTCTTGACAGGCTAAGAATGGCCTCTTGTATTCGTATTTTCATGTCATCTCTCGTTGTTGGTGGAATTCAGTAAACAATATCTTTCAATCGACCCCATAGATAGAAGTCCAAACAGGTTAAGTCTGGGGATCGGGATGGCCAAGGAAATAGACTACCTCGTCCAATCCACCTCTGGTGATATATTAGATCTGAATGTTCTCGCACATTTATTGAAAAAGGTGCTGGGCAACCGACTAGTTGCAAAAACATATTTTGCCGTAATTGCAAAGACACATTTTCTAATAAAATAGGCAATTGGTTTATCAGATAATCAAGAAACACGGCACGGTTCAGTGGCTGATCGAAGAAATAGGGACCTATTATCATTCCGCCAAGGATGGCACACCATACATTGAGACTCCAATGGCCTTGATGTTGTACCTCGCGCAACCAGTGTTTCCATCACTTCTAAAAGTGGCCTCATCCGTCCAAAGAATTTCGGATAAAAAATCTCTATTTTCCCTAATCATGCCCAACATCCAATGACAATAGTCTATACGTCGGTCGAAGTCTTCGTCATTCAAGGCTTGATGTAAAACCATATGCTATGGGTGCAGTCTGAAAATTTGAAAAAAAACATATTGTGAAACATATGAGTTTATGTGTTTAGTGACATATGAACTCACCTATGATCCTTTAGAATATTCAGAACAGTGGTATATATACCCAACTCGCGAGACATTGCTCTCGTACTAACGTGAGGATTCATTTCCACGTATGCTAAGACATTAACTATACTATTTTCTCTTGTTCTAGCCGAGTGTCTTCGCAACTCAGGTCGAAAGCTGCCAGTATTACGCAAATTTCGTACTAAACGTGGAAAAATTCTCGCATCGCGTAAACGCCGATTTGGATATCGTGCTCTGTATACTCTTTGAGCCAATGCCGCATTTTGAAGACATTCAAAATATACCGCATTCATATCAACAGCGTCATCATTTGTAAAAGGCATTTTAATGGTTTTGAAGCCTCACTTGTGTGTGCATCAAACACAAATTACATTGTATCTATAAGTATAACTTCAATATTTGTTGAAAAGTTGATTTTAGGCATTTGTTTTTCCTCCAGGGCCTACCTTCATGTTCTGTCTACCTTGCACTTGCCTCTTATATGCATTGATTATTATGCCCCTACACGTATATTTTAAATTTTCAAACTAATAATACTTTTATTATTCAATGAAAGATTATCATAAAATCATGGAATTTCATCATTGATTCAAAGACAAATAAATAAGAATAAATACCGAAGTCTTTTTGAAATTTTATGATAACTACATTTTCTTTCTTCGATATTTCAGGTCAGGAACTAGATATCGAGATACGGTTTTCACTAACCTATTCAAGTGTCATTTCACTACATTTTTATGGAAAGGATGTCATACTATTGCTTTTAATTTTTCAGAGAATTTTGTAATATTCGGTTATTATATCAAAAAACGCGCTCTAGCGGCATCACTGAGAATTACATATTTCATAGGTAGCATGAATTTCATGGAGCAATGAAGGCTTTTTCCAACAAGACCAAGTTTTTTTGAAATCCGTTCAGTCGTTGAGGAGTTACAGCTGTTTATTTAAAAAAACATTGAATCGCCCCACACCACTTTATTTTAATAGATACGTCGAAAAGTTTCGGACTAAAATTACTCGAATAAAGCTCAACTTTCAAGAGCATATATTTTTTCGATACATTCACAAGGTAGATTTCAGTGAAAAATCACTTCAAAAATTTAAGATGACGGTTACGCACTCTGGCAGCCATCTTGGGAACCTGAGCCATTTTAGTTACAATTTTGCAAGTCTGTACGACCAATAGTTTCCGAAATACAGCACTTTCCATTCTTATCTGGCCACCCTGTACATATAGATGATGAACTGAACTATAAATTGAATGTAAATCACTGGCAAAAGAATAAAGTATATTATTATTATTATTATTATTTGTCATATGGAATCTTGCTATGGGGAAAGTCAACTCAGTCAATTAGAGCTTTTCGTATCCAGAAAAAAGCACTCTCTAGCTTGCTCTATCTAGGGCAACATATAACGAACACTGCAGACCACTTTTCGAGCAATTCAGAATCCTAACTGTACCCTCACTAGTCATATTGAATACCTTGACACATTTCCGCAATAATATCGACTCATTCGCGACCCATGCAAGCATCCATAACTACCCAACGAGAAAGGCAGGAAATTTTAGACCACCAAGACTTAAACTGACAACATCTACTCGCAACACGTTAGATGTTGAAATTTACAATAACCTTCTATCACACATTGAAAATATGAATGACTATTGCTATGAAGAATCATCAGAAAATTTCTTCCTGCAAGATCCTTTTACTCAGTTCAGGAATACATGGAGACTCCATTCACCTAGACATCTAAATTTTTATCACTTGACCATTGTCTGAATATGTGTTTTTATTTCATTGTATTTCATTAATGTACTGATACATCTATTTGTAACTGTTTTTTTTTCATACTGGCTATATGATGTTGTTACACTCGTAGAGCTCATATTATTATATATCGAATCCCAATTTGACCTGCTACAAATGTATATATACATAACATGGTTAATAGAATTCTATTCTGAAAATTCTATCAACTACTACCAATTCAAAGATATTTGTATCATCCATCGTCTAAACAACATTTTTCAACTCGAATAATTGGAGCAACTACAGGACAAATACCCGAGATGTCAGGCCGACAAAATATATCCTTATTTTGTCAACTTAAGGAGGGGGGAGTTACGTACCAGACCCAACCACTTGAAGACTAGGCGTCCATTTCAACCACTTGAGATGCCAATATTCAGCTCATTTTCTACCCGCTTCAATTTTTCGTAATCATTCTTTCTTTTAACTCTGCCAGAGGCAGTCGGTCTGTATTTCTTATTGAATAAATATTTTATAAAAAAGAAAAAAAAATATCTCGTTCAAACTATTCAACTCCGGTGTCCACTTGTTCACGGGAATTGTGTCTTGGTACTGCGTCTTGGTACCACGTCTTGGCTTTGAATGGGATGATTGTAATTTTTCATATAACAGCTCCCCTTTTTTGATAAAAAAGTTGATGCTTTACATTGCAGCGACTTTTAGGCGTAAGATTTCAACAGGGTGTGTTCATTTCGATGTCTTCATTTTCAACTGGTTCTTGTAGTCTGACACTGGTACTTTTTCGTGGTAGAAATCTTGCGAGTGCTTCGAATTTCATTCTTGAATCTGGTGGTGGTTGAGGCGGATCATCATTTATTGATGTCATTATACCAATTTTCATAGATCGATTTCGTTAACATTTGCAGAAACAGTACAGTAAAATGAATACAATAATTAATACAATTATTAAATATGTGAATCTTGGAATATTTTTCATAACGAAAGGTTCGTTGATAATTTTGTCAAGTTCGTCAGAATATTGACTTAATTTATATTGAGCAATACTCAAATCATCAGTATTCAATTTATTTAGTTTTGAAGATTTCAATTCTGGAAGATTTTTTTTTCAGGTAAATGTTCACAGCATTTGTATGGAATTAATATTTGATGATTTGAATACATAACAAAATTGTCACAAAATATTTTGCATATACTCTGGTTATTCCTATGATAATAATAATAATAATGATAATAATAATAAAAATAATAATAATAATAATAATAATAATAATAATAATAATAATAATGATAATAATAATGATAATAATAATAATAATAATAATAATAATAATAATAATAATAATAATAATAATAATAATAATAATAATAATAATAATAATAATAATAATAATAATAATAATAATAATAATAATAATAATAATAATAATAATAATAATTATAATTATAATGATAATTATAATTATAAAAAGTTTATTCTTAAGGAACAATACAATGTGCACACATTTAAGGTAGATAAATCAATATTAAACAAAATAATCGTCAAGTATATATGTAATGAGTCGATTTAAAAATCATACTCCAAGTAATCTGCTATGTTATATGGTTCAATATCTGACATCATTTTGAATACAGTTTTTTTGTACAGTTCAAGGTTTTAAATTATTTTTATTTCTCTAGGTAATTTATTGTAGAATCTCATACAATTATAGAATCCTCCTTCTTCTGTCATGGTTAGTCTATGTCTGGGGTACTTATAATCAATATTTTTTGTTATATATTCATGTTGAGGATTGAAGTCATCAAACAAATATTTATTCTTAAACAAAAAAAACTTTCTTGAATATAGACCCCAAATACAGTAGGAATTTTATTTTTTCTGAACAATCCTTTGAATGATTCTGTGCTCTTTAGTTTACATAAAATTCTCAGTGATCTTTTTTGTAATATGAAGATTCTGTTCATGTCTCTACAATTTCCATAGGAGACTATTCCATATCTTATAACTGATTCAATATTTGCATGATATACTATTTTGAGTGTTTCAAAATTTGTGTAGGTGGATAATACTCTCATACTGTAGCATACTTGTCTCAATTTAGTACAAACTGATTTTATATGTTCATTCCAACATAGCACCTTGTCAATTCTCATACCTAAGAACTTTAGATGGTCTGACAGTTCAATTACTTTGTTATTTGTTAGGTTCATGGCAGACGGTGGTTCAAATCCGGGGTGATTGGATGTGAAATATAAAAATTGTGTTTTTCTTTCATTCAAAATTTGTTTGTTCATTTGAAACCAGTGGTTTACAGCAATGAGTGAGTCATTGGTGTTCTGGATGAGGTCCGGGAATGATTGGGCATGGACTAATAGATTGGTATCATCAGCATAATTTGTTGGTAGGCAAATGTCAGGATCTATGTGGTCAGTCAGGTCATTAATATAAACAATGAATAAAATTGGTCCCAATATACTACCTTGGGGTACTCCCACTTTGCTGATCTTAATATCTGATTCCACTTTTTGTTTTTTTTTTATATAAAACTTCTCACGAAAGGAGACATCCTGTAATGTTCAGAGAACATCGTGAGAACCAAGGAAAAGGAGGTAGGAATTGGTGTTCTTCTTGAATTTCTGAAGGTCATATGCCTCAGGGAACACCTCCCTGGGCAATGTGTTCCAGAGCCTCGCTGTTTGTTGGATGAACGAGTCTTTAAAAACAGATGTTCTGCAGGTCACCAAATTAACCACAAAGGAGTGTGAAGATTGGACTTGACGGGTTAACCTTGAAGAGACCGCCAAAGGAGGAACGATTGTTGATATTTCAGAAGAGCACTGCCCATGAAAATATCTATAGATAGATAGATAGATATATTTATTTGGTGATTTGATTATAATCAATTACACACGTCAGTATAGTACAAGGAGCACCAACAATAAACATGCACATATATAAACGCACATATAAACAGACAGACCCGAGAAGATGGGTACCTATTATATGTCAGCAATTTCGGCACTAGTATAGAAATTGTACCTCAGCAACATCCGCCTGATTGAGATTTTGAATTGGACGGTGTTCTGGCCTCTGTAACCATCAGGCAGCCTATTGTACAGACCCACATCCAACGAATTATTGGAAGACGTTTTTAGTCGTAATCTAGGGTTAATGAGTGAATTGTTATTCCTTGTAGGATAGTTGTGTATGTTGTTATGTCTAGTAAACAAATGATTTTTGCGATGGATCTCCATAAGAGAGTGAAATATATATAAAGCTGGTAATGTCATAATGTTTAGCTTAGAAAATAAGGGCTTACAGGTGTCCCTAGGTCCTGCATCAGCAATTATCCTGACAGCCTTTTTTTGGAGGATGAAAATGCGTTCGGCGTGTGAGGAATTGCCCCACAGGGTTATTCCGTAGGCCAAGTGTGAGTGGAACAGAGAGAAATACGACACCTTGAGGGCCGCACTACTGATTGATTTCTTCAGACTTCTTAATAGAAAAATTACGGTGGAAAGTTTTTTACTTAGAAAATCAATGTGGTCGTGCCATTTGAGTTTACTATCAAGACTAATTCCTAAAAGTTTTACAGTTCCGTGGGATATTTCATTGTTCATAGAAAAAAGTATTTTTTGGGTTTTTCCTGGATTATTAATGAGGCCATTAGGTATAAGCCACTCATCCAGTCTGCTTTGTGTGTCGTGGTCATATTTCAGTAATGTGGCAGTACTGTTACTTGAGTGGAAGAAGGTTATATCATCCGCGAAGAGGATGCAATTAGATTGCCGTAAATGATAGAACAAGTCGTTGACGTATATTATAAATAAGAGTGGTCCGAGTACGGAGCCTTGAGGAACTCCTATCGTTGCTGGTTTTGTCACAGAAACGGTTCCATTGAAAAATACATATTGTTGTCTGTTCCTTAAATAAGACTCAAAAAAATTATAGGCAGTTCCCCTGATGCCGTAACATTCAAGCTTTTGTAGGAGCACTGCGTGGTCGACACAGTCGAAGGCCCTGCTCAGATCACACAGGGTAGCAGATGTGTGTTCACCCTTCTCAAGGCCATCGACTATGCCGTCCACCAGCTCTCTGACTGCTTGTATGGTGGAGTGATTTCTCCGAAAACCGTATTGATGCTCGTGCAATATATCAGTTTCAAAATAATTCAAAACCCTGCTCTTAATAAGAATTTCAAAAATTTTTCCTATTATGGGGATAATAGCGATGGGTCTGTGATTTTCTGGAAGATCTTTGTTTCCTTTTTCGTATATTGGGATTAACTTGCTTTTTTTGAAAATATTAGGGAATATCCCTCTCTCAAAGCATAGATTATATAGTTGGGATAGAGGTTTCGCGATAATTTCTTTTATTGATTTAATTATTTTGCTATTCAGATCGTGAACATCAAAACAGTTTGTGTTTTTGAGGGACTTTATTGCATCTAGAACCTCCACCTCGGTGACTGGGAAGAGAAAGAATGAACCCTTATTGTTCGGTAGTTTTTTAATTAGGTCAATGGCCTTGACTTCATTGTTATTAAGATTTCTAATCAAAAGTTCTGCTGATGTTGCAAAATATTCAACAGAATCATTTGCAGAAATGTTGCAGGTTGAGGAATTTGAGCCCTTTCTTTTGTTGCGTTCAAGGTTAATCAATTTCCAGGCATCTCTGTTTTTATTATCCGAGTTTTTCAGGTAGTTATCATACGCTTCACTTTTTGCTTCATTCAGTGCAGAAGCGTATTCGCGTTTATAGCATTTATATAGACCTGTATGTAAAGGATTTTTAGACACTTCACTCATCAACTTGATAGTTGACAGGTTTTCTCGCATGTTTCTCAAGCGGTTATTGAAAAAATTTACTGGTACAGGCGATGGTGATACAGTCATTTTCTTCATGGGTAGATGTACGTCCATACAATATTTTATCTTGTTGATAAGAATATCAGCCAAATGCTGAATATCGTCCGAGTGGTTAAAAATGCTCCAATTTTGTGAAGATATGTCATGTTGAAAATGTTGTAGAGCGCTTGAAGTGAGTTTCCGCCGAAGCACCTTCTTAGATTTTCGATTATTAAACATATTCATTATTCAGTATTGGCCACGATGATCCGAGAGGCAAGGTTCAAAAATGCCTGTTTCAATCTGGTCAATTTCGAGGTTTGTCAGAATATTGTCGATGCAGGTTCCCGTCCCTGCACCGACATTTATTCTGGTGAAGTCATCAATGGTGGCTACTAGTCCGAATGATGATATGATACACATAAGGTCTGACAGTACAGGCGTATGTTTTTTGAAATCCACATTAAAATCAGCCGTTATAATTGTATGGCTATATCGAACGGAATAGAGATAGATCGCCAACCCTTCTACGGTGTTCCAGAGAAGCAAGCGAGTTAGTAAGCGAAGCATCACCGACGAGACGAATTGCCATTTTTTGGACAGAATCCAACAGCTTCAGGATATGTTTAGGTGCTGCACTCCAAATATGGGAACAGTATTCCAGGACAGGTCGAATTTGTGCCTTATAGATCGTGAGCAGCTGACTGGAAGAGAAATAGCTCCTGGCACGAAACAGAAAACCAAGTTTTTGGGATGCACTTTTTGCAATTGATCTCACATGACTTTCCCAAGAGAGGTTATTGCTGATAGTTATACCAAGCATCGAGATGGATGACTTCAAAGGTATGGTCACCTCTGACAAGCTTATGTTGGGCATTGTGAGGTCGGCTTTTTTGAAGAAAAGACATGCTCGTGTTTTGTTCGCATTGAAATCCACTAAGTCTTTAGATCCCCATTCGAGAAATATTCCAGCTTGTAAAGAACTGTTCACAATGTATGTGAGAGGTTCAATAATATGTTTTATGCAATCTTTTATTATTGTCATTGGCACTTCATCATCCCCGCAGCTCATCTTATTTTGTAGTTTACTGACAATTTCTAAAATTTCACTTTGTCGGACTGGTTTCAAATACATGGATTGATTGAAGTATTCTATTTAACTGGTGAAAGGTATATATTGTAATTTTGACAAAAGTTCTTTAGGGACATTTATAAGAAATTCATTAATGTCATTTGCAATTTTCATCGGTTCACCGGAGATTGCAATTTCTGAGTCTGCCCCTGATTTCATTGACAATACGCCATGTCGTTTTACTTTTATTATCAGAATGTTCTATTTCGTTCCTATATCTGTCCGATTTGGCTTTTACTAACATTTGATTATATTCTTTTTTGGTTTCATTATAAATATCCTATAATAATAATAATGATGATAATAATGATAATAATAATGATAATGATAATAATAAGACAAGATTCTCTATAATGTTCGCAATTGATTATTCTTATTACTCTTTTTTGAATAACAAATATTCTACTTGTGTTCTTATTGGATAAAAAAATATTATTCCGTATCTCATGACCGATTCAAAATTCGCAAAATTCTTAATCCATAGGACACATTCCCAAGCTTCGAAGAGATTTCCTCTATATGTTGTGACCAGTTAGGCCATTCATCAATAAAAACATCCAAAACTTTGGTGTTCTGGGATAAGTAAAAAGTAACATTGGTAATATTGTCTGTTTGCTGAATATGAATGAAACCATTTCAGAGCATTTCCTCTTATTTCATATTTCTCTAATTCAATCAACAAGATATTGTGATCCAGGCAGTCGTAGGCTTTTGACAGGTCAAGAAACATACCCAGACCTAGCTGCCGTTTTTCCATCAGACCAATTATGTTTCGTGTACATTGGAAGATTGCCGTGTGTGTTGATTTTTTTTTAAAGTAGCCATGTTGATTATTACTGAAAATATAACACTCATGGAAAAACTTTATAACGTTATTACACATTGCGGTTTCGAATAATTTGGAGGAACTTGGGAGTAGGCTTATGGGTCTGTCCTCCCCTTAGAGCCGTAGCACCTTGTCGTTGGTGGGGAGCTTAACCAAAGGCAAAGGCGGGCAGCTCAGCGGCGAGGATGAGGCCCGGCAACGACAGCTCTCGCCTGATCCCGTAAAGGGCTCCCGGGGCGTGGGATGGGTAGGTGTTGGGAGGAATCCTTGGCGCGGAGCACGGCCTGCTGGCCGGAGTAAACTAAGAAACGGCTCCCCGGTCTCAAGGTGTTACGCGGTCCGTACTGAAGAGACTCGTGGCCCATGGGTTAATGAGGGTCCCGAACGGACCCAAGGGGCATCTGGTGCAACCCCTTGGTAAGTAATTCGCCTTACCGGCTCGTGCGTGGACCTTTATTTCCCCGCCTACTCGTGGGATTCATATGGAAGAACTCAAAGAAAGAAATGAACCCATCACTGTGGTGACGGGAGATGGGACGGAGGAGTCCGAGGGTACCTCTCGGACGCCCCGCCCGTTGACTGTTGCCGCAGAGCAAGAAGCAGCTGGACAGGAGGCAGTGGGCCCCAATGTAACATTGGAGAGCCCCTGGACAGTTGCAACCAAGCGGGGGGGACGAGGACCTACACGGCCCGTTCCTACCAAGCGAGGCATACCACAACAAGCTGACAAAGCAATGGAGGAGGGATGCAGGAGGCGACTCCAGACCCCCGCTCCAAGCTAGCCAGCATAAAGAGCCAGGACGTCGAAGAGGAAGAAGGGGCCCAACGCGACCCCGCCCTCGACCTCCAGGGTTGACAAAAGGCCGCGACGCATTTCTCCAAAGGGAGGAAGCGCCAGCGGTAAAAGCCATAATCCCGCTGTCGGGGACCGAAGGAAAGGAGAAGGTAGTGGCCCCTCGGGCGCAGCCGGTAGAGGCGTGCCTGAAGGGGTGGTATACACCGCCGCCCAACGGACCAATCCCCTAACGGTCATCGCCACAACCGGAGAGTACCCCAAGGCTTTATTGTCTGAGGAGGACTTCACCTGGTTCAGAGCGGTGTTCAGGGATCTGGCAAAAAAACACTCCCCTCTGAGATGCCCAGGTTGGAGGCGTCGTTCATCAAAGGTGGGGTGTTTTCATTTGTGACCTCCGACGAAAAGTCGAAGGAGTGGTTGCTGCCCAACGTAGCCACTCTTGAGACTGGAGGCCCAGCGCTTAAAGTGGGAGGAGTGGAGCTCCTGCAAAGGCGGTATAAAGCCACGGTATGGCTCCCCGGACAACCGGAAGAGCCAGCCGAAGTGCTTAGCCGGCTAGGGGCCTACAAGCCCACTTTTAACACTAGTGCTTGGCGGGTGGTCAATCAGCCGACACTAAGAACAGACTCCGGAAGGCAGGAAGAGGTGGGCAAGTATGTCTAATTCTACCAGCTGCCAGAGTCTCAAGTCAAGGCTCTCAACAGCCTTGACAACAGGCCCTGAATGGAACTGAAAGGGTTCACCTTTGAAGTGACACTTCCGACCAACCAAGACGACAAAGAGGCGAGGGAAATGGAGGCGGAATAGTTCAGATGGCTCCGCATCCACCCGAAATTACTCAGATCAACTTGCACCACAGTAAAGGTGCCTCTGCTGTAGTGCAGAGGGGCATGACTGCGGGGCACACAGGTCTAACACTAGCCCAAGAACCTTGGGTAGTGAAAGGCACTATAAGGGGAATGGGAGGGCTCTCATCAATCTTGTGCCACTGTGGGAACTCTGCACAGGGGAACTAATAGTGGTCATCACTGAATTCGATAACATAGGGAGAATAGTGATAGCATCAGCATACTTTCCACATGATAATCCAAACGTACCACCTCGGGAGGTGATACAACTGGTAGACTACTGCAAGGTAGGAAAGCTTCCCCTACTGATAGGGTGCGATACCAACTCGTATCATGTTATCTGGGGGAGCACGAACACCAACCAAAGGGGCAACGACCTTTTGAAATACCTGGCAGCAACGGACTTAGATATCCTCAATGTCGGCAACACGCCGACCTTTCACAATGCTCGGAGATAGGAAGTACCGGACGTAACCCTGTGTACTAGAAATCTCTGCGACAAGATCACCAACTGGAGGGTCTCTGAGGAGCCATCGCTGTCGGACCATGAGCAAATCAGCGAAATAGCGACGGTCATCCGAATAGAAACCCAGTGGAAAAAAAATCCTAGAATTACCAACCGGGAAAGATATGCAGAAGAACTTCAAGAGGCACTCATGGAATGCCCTGAAGAAATTGACGATATACGTACAATGGATAGGGCCGCCAAGTTTCTATAAGAGGGACTGCGAACAGCCTATGAAGGCAATGAGGGATCAACGCAGTATAGAAATCAGGAAGGCCCAACAAATTAGTTGGAACTCCTTCTATGAAGGGATTAGTGAAGGGACTGAGCCAGCCAGGCTGGATAATATACTCTCAAAAAATCCAGAGGCTATACTCGGCACCCTTAAACTACCCAATGGCAGGTTCTCCACCTCAGATGGAGAGACCCTGGAATGCCTGATGAAGACACACTTTCCCAGCTTCCTAGAGGATCGGGAAGGGAGTCACAATGATCAGCGAGAAGAAAGGAGGACAAGAGCTAGCTCAGTCAGAGTGAAGGCACAAGTCTGGCGCCGCAATCGTGAGCTCGCTAACAAAATTGTTACTCCGGACAAGGTAAGATGGGCAATTAGATCCTTCAAACCATACGAGTCACCAGGGCCAGACGGAATATACCCTGTGCTTCTGAGGAAGGCGGGTCAGTCCATTGTAGGGCCCCTGACCAGAGTGGTAAGCGCTAGCCTCATACTCGGACACGTACCTGCTGCCTGGCAAGGAGCAAGGGTTGTGTTTATTCCAAAACCAGGCAGAGGCGGATACACTTCTACGAAGGATTTCTGCCCAATGAGCCTAACATCGTTCATGCTGTAGACGGCCGAGAAACTCGTCGATATTTTAGAGACGAGATACTCCGGACGAAACCACTCCACATGAACCAATTTGCCTATAGAGCGGGACTCTCCACCGAGACTGCTCTATTGTACAACCCCAACTCGAGAATGTAGGTTTTGCTATCAGCATTTTCATGGACCTAGCGAGTGCGTTCAATCATACGGCCAGTGGCGTCATCAAAGATACCATGGAGAAGTTTGACGCACCTACAATGCTAGTTGACTGGGTAAGCCACATGCTGAGAAACAGGCAACTGGAAACGAATAAGGGCAACACAATCAGGGGAAATGTTTTCTCGGGATGCCCCCAGGGTAGGGTCATGTCACCCTTTTTGTGGAGCCTGGTAGTAGACGGCCTATTGATGGGGCTCAGCCGAGGTGGTACACAGGCAGTGGGATACGCCGATGACATAGTGATCATAAGGCGCGAACTCTTTCTGGGTTCACTCATGGAGACCACACAAGTCAATTCCAGTAAAATGGAGGTTATGGTTTTTGCCAGAAAAAATGAATGGAACAGTTCGTTGACACTCAATGGAAAGGCTCTTGAGCTAGCCAAAGAGGTAAAATATTTGGGAGGCACCCTAGATAGTAAGTTGATATGGGGATGAGAATAAGAGCCACAGAAAGAAAACACAATGAGAAGGAACCGGAGATCATGATACAAGGAAGCATCTTCGAAATACCCACTGACAAGATGATCACAAGGTACCTCTCTGATGAAAAATACCGCATCAGTCTCACAAGTGAAACTGATTGGATTGAAAGACGAGTGAAACTACCTACCAGTGAGGACATCTGGTACACGGATGGTTCCAAGGCAGGAGACGAAACAGGCGCACGAGTGTATCGGCACCAATGAGTGTAGAAGCACATCTTTCCGCTTGAGAGCAATACCACGATTCTGCAAACCGAACAGGTGGCAGTGCTAAACAGCGCACTTCGAGCATTAGGAGTCAGAAGCCAGGAGCACTTGTACATCTATACGGAAAACAAGAGCGCTTTAGAAGTTCTTGGAGGGTACATCACAAATGGATGAAGGGCAACGAGATCGCAGACAAACTGGCCAGACAAGCGCGATCAGAGAGTATTGGACCAGAACCGGCAACTGGGATTTGTAACACAGTCGTCAGGAAGAAGATTGATGACTGGACTGCGGCAAAGCACAGGGGAGGCATGGAGAAATGCCCTAGGATGCAGAATAGCCAAGATCTTCATCAGACCAGATTAAATGAAGAAATGGAAAGAACAACTACTCACACTGAGTGGATAAAATGCAAAAGTGATCATCGGTATTCTGATCGATCACGGTACCTTGCGGATTAGATTAGATTAGATTAGATTAAGAGGAGTTTTGGAACCGGTCTATTACTTCCCTAGGCACTGCAGCATTATTTGCTTTTTGTACCTTTCCAAACTCCCTAGTTCAGTCCCATATCTTTAATTCTCCTGTTGAGGAGTGAAAGCTCAGGGACTGCTATTGCTCTAGGTGGCTCACTCCCTTGGTCTTGTACATACCCCTGGTTGTGCCTCCACTGAGCTGTTGCTTCGCATTCGAAGATTATATGGTTGGCTGTTTCCTCCTCCTCATTATACAGTCTGCATATAGGTTCTGTATCAAACACCCCTATGTTATGCAGATGTTTCCTCAGAAACCAGTGCCCGGTACAGAGGCCGGTGATCGTTCAGAGTTTTTCCCTACTTAGCAAGAGTAATTCAACTGCTTGCTTGGGTGAGGGCTCTTTCAGCATTAACTTGCTGTGTCTAGCTCCCTCTGATTGTACCCACCTCAGTCGGTGCTGAGAGTAGACCCAATCATTGATCGCTGCTTTAACGCTGGCTCTGGGTATCCCTATCGCTGGTTCCGGCCCAACCATCGGTGTTGCAGAGCCTCGCCTCGCTAGTTTGTCCGCCTCCTCGTTGCCAGAAATACCCCTGTGCCCTGGCACCCACATCAATGTTACTTTGTTATGGTTCGCCAGGTCCTGCAGGTTTTTGGCACACTCTTTGACAATTTTTGAGTTTATGCTCCGGGATGCCAATGCTTTGAGAGCCGCTTGGCTATCTGACCTAATGAGAATTGTCACCCCCCTATATCCTCTCCCCAGGTTCTCGACAGCACAAGCGTTTATGGCATGTACTTCAGCTTGGAAGACCGAGGCGTACTTCCTTGCGGAAGCACAGACACAGAATAGGATTAGAAGAAAACCCATTATGTAGATTCTGTGAACTGGAAGATGAAATCTCACTTCACATCATCTTCCAATGCCCTGTACTAATAGAAAAGAGTTTCTTTCACCTAGGCGACCCAGATCCACAGGGATTCCAATGCGAGGATGGCGCTATCAGTAATATCCTGACCTTTTGGGGGAAGATCTTTGATTAGAGTCACCAGCTGTCTGAGGGACGTCAAGAGATTACCCATACATCTGGAGGTACTACGTGCCTCAACTCCATAGTCGACACTTGTGGTCGACCTAATAATGATAATGTTGTGAATCTGTTTCAATATCTGGAAAGAGCGACAATAACTGAATGATATTTGTCTAAATTTTGAGGTATTCATCGATTGAAAATCCGATTTGAATACAAAAAGATTTTCATGTTGTAACTTCTTTATTGTGAAACTATATTCAAACTATCAATGAATTTCTTTGTTAATAAAACAACTCTTCCTCAATTTCACATCAATTCTCCATTGCTTACTAAATACATTCATTAGGTGCGCTCAAGGCATTGCAAACAATTCCAAAACCATGACATTATATACAAAATCACTATTGTGATATTGTCGGTAACAAAAGTAATTGTTGGTCTCTGTATCGTGTTGGTACATTTTGAAGTTCTCATAATCATGCTTTTTCAATTTTCGGATTATTATATGCAAATATAAAAATATGATTGTAGGGAATTTTCTCGATGAGAAATTTCGAACATGTGGATAGGTCGGTCAAGTTGACGATAGAAGAACTCTCGAAACGCATTAAAAATATTTGCGAAAAAATAACAAATGATCAACATATTATCAGAAATGTAATTAAGCAAATAATCAATTGATCTAGAATTTATATACAATAGAATGGTTGCCAAGTGGTTCGAAAGTTATGAAAATAAAAATATTTTGTAAATATCAAAGGAGGCTGATTCGGAATCACCGGAGTGTCCTCTATCTATAGATACAGTATGTACAGGGTGAGCAAATTCCGATGTTTGTATAGGGTAAGTCAGTAACTATAGCATCCTCGATCTACTTTTTCGAGATACGTTCACTGGCGATAACAAAAACTGGCTATCGTTTCGTTTTCAAGTTACGAAAAGTTCGATTTTTCGATCTTACGACATATACGAATATCATGGTTTTCTGTGAAGTAAGGAGAATATTGTTCTTATATTCTTCAGGAACTTATTTCCGTTCAATCCATTGGCGTAGAAGAAATTCCAAAGAAATTGTTCAATTTCAAGTTATGACCTGAAGTTGTAGAGTTTTTGTAATGGAAATCATAGTTGGCTATAGTTTAGCTGAAAAGGATATTTTTTTCCTTTTCAACCATGTATGATATGTTGGGTCGCTTTCGATGTGCGAGTCTTCAAAAGCGAAAATAACATTTCACTGCATTCCTCTTTGCATTTTACTACATTTATAACAAGTAGGCGGATGTCATGTATTACGGTTCATACGTCTGTTTACGTCATAATATCAATCAACTCATTTGATCGTGAAAGTGAAAATGTCGTACGAAAATTTCGAGACATACGATATGTTAGAATGATTCATTCGAATTACAATTTCAATATCGCATCTGACGTATATTTCGATGGTTATTCTGAAAGAAGACCTAATCAAGCTATTTCCAAGAGGTTTCGAGATAATCTTATCAATCGAAGATGCATAAGAAACCAGTATATCTGTAATTGGAATGACGATTGCAAATCCTTCCAATTCAAGTCGTCAAATCGAAGTTGAATCTGGAATTTCACGGCGTCGAGCTTTAGGTATACTCAAGAGTCATAAATTCTATCCATATACAGGAAGCAACCTTACTTACAATGAACTGATTTCCAACGAAGATTAGAATTTCGCGAATGGTATCTTCAGAAAAGTCTACAAAATTCATTCTCCTTCAGTAATATAATATGGACCGATGAACCATATATCAGCAGTGCTGGAATTTTCAATAGAAATAATGAACACTTTTGGTCTGATACGAACCCTCACCGGCACCGTACCGTTGACGTTCGATTACAGGGACGCTTTGGTTTCAGTGTTTGGTGTGCTCTACGAGAAAATCAGGTATTGCCTTATCATAGAATCTCAATGGTCGAAGATACTACCGAATCCTAAATGAAAAAATGATTGGATGGGGTGCAAGAGACCAGTGAGGTGGCCACCACGATCACCTGAATTAACACCACTAGATTTTTTTTCTGGGGCCACATTAAAGACAAGCTATACAAGAAAACCAGTGGAGACATGAATTAATTGAGACAAATTTTTATAGACTCCGTGGAATTCATTTTTAATATTCATATTTATGATGTAGTTCAGAGTGTTATGAAGAGATGTGATCTATGTATCACTCATAATGGACATCAGTTTGAACATTTACTTTGATTCGTATTACTTTTATGTAGTTGTGATCCATTTTGAATGTATTTATCTGTTTTTGTTGAATAAACCACAATTGATATTATCGCTTTTGAAGACTCGCACATCGAGAGCGACTCAACATATCATTTTCAGCTAAACTATAGCCAACTATGATTTCTATTTGAAAAAATACAACTTTCTCTACGCCAATGGATTGAACGGAAAAAGGTGCCTGAAGAATGTGGAAACAATATATGTTGTGAAGTCGAGAAATCGATCTTTTTTTATAGCTCAAAAACAAAAGACGATAGCTAATTTTTGTTTGAACTTATCTCGAAAAAAGCGATCGAGGATGCGACCTCTATTTTTTCTTATCTTCTATAGTTACCAAGTTGCCCTATACAAACATCGGAATTTGCCCACCCTGTACATTCAGCTCTGAAATATCTTGTATAATCAATGGTTATTTCTTTATCAAGTCATAGAAAGAAATGAAACCTGAAGATCTTCCACATATTGATGATTATCTGAAAGTGCATAAAGATTTGATGTATTTTTGAAAAATGAATTGGGAAGTGAAAAAATATTTTACTACTATAGTAATCTTGGGCACATCAAGAATAGTTGACTTTTCCAATCATATTGAATAATTCTTTATCGTGTTATTCATTTTCAAGTTGCGCAATACCACTTGATTTGCTTCGCTATTGAAGAAAAATTGTAACGACCCCAATGTTAGCGAGCTGTATAAAATAGTATCTTTCATAATATCGACAACATATCTAACAGCAAATCAATTACACTTGACACTTTCAGACACTTTCATAGGATATATATGACAGAATGAATTTCAATAGAATATAATATGATGTAGTTTATTTTGAAGATCCTATCTGAATGCCATCATGAAGTATTTTCATGCGTCGAGAGATTTCTATGGCACCCCTGTGATCGAATCAAGCACACTCATTATCTTATTACGAATAATGCTTTCCACTGAATTAGTTATCATCAATTCTTATTGTGTCGCATCAGTGCTCACGCTGGGTATATAAACACCTGTTAGATATTAGTCAGAATTTATTCAGATTGCCAGATAACGAATCATCAATATGGAAAGTATGGGAAGATAATACGAGATAATTCGGCATATCTCCTCATTGCTATTATAATGATTGAGCAGCCAGTTTAGGGTGCATAGCAACCGTTGATAACAGTCGAATACGTGAAGGGCATCGAAACACACGCGAATTATACACCCCTCTGAGCGAAGTGTTCAGAAAAAATGCATGAGATGAATCATTACTGAATGTGTCTGTATTCGTTTTTTATTCTCATAAGAAGATATTCGACATATTGTGTTGATGAGATTGAAAGAACTGGTAACATGCACATACATCAATATATACAGGATGGCCTATTAGTGTGTAGAATATATTACATGTATCATAAAGTCTATGGCCTACAATTGTACTAAATTAGTTAGTAACTGCAGCTTCATCATTCCATAATCAAAATGAATTACATTGTTAGTGAGTCTATGAGTCTGTCTTATTTGAAGCTGAGGTGGAAACTTAATTAATGTCTGTGTTGTGATAAGTAGCATTATCCATACATAACAATTGTGGAAGGATTTTTTAATTTTGGCAGCAGTTGTGTATCGAATTGGTGGCAAACGTTATCCTGGTTAATTTCTCCATTGTCAACTTTGTTACCAGTGTCAGGGATTGAAACAAATTTTGTCCCAGGAATGAATCCATCTGAACAACCAGCATGCAAAACAATGAATCTAATAGATAACGTAATTCCAATACACCATCTAATTGACATACAAATTCTTTGAATCTTGAATCTCATATTCTTTGTATTTTCACACTTTCGACACTTTCCATAGCAATATTAGGTAACTCCACCAATGTTTTCTATAAGGATGTGAGGCAAACGTTAAGCAAGCTTTCATTTCAATGACTAAAATGTTATGTGTTCCTCTTTAATGAAGAATGTTCAACAACTGATGATATATGATATGCACTAAATACTCACTATTCTTGTACATATTGTAAATACAGTTCCCTATTTTATATTTTTGAGGTTGATCAATACTCACAACTGGTTTCTTCCGTTGTGCAGTTCTATAGAAGTCCTAGGACAGTTTAGTCCTTAGCTAACCTTTTGTGAAAGTATGCCGATATTCGCTACATAGTTCAATTCCTACATTTAAACAGCAATCATTCTCTGTAATAATCATATTTCATTGAAACTATTGAACCATTGTAAGATCGTGGGGAATGAATATTCATGAAAATTCTACACTTACCTTTCAAACAAAATCCAATGAAAGTAAGGGTCTCCTGTTATCCCTTTCTCGTTGAAAATGTTCTAATAAAGTTGCAACCATTTTCTGGGTATCTCTACTCAATCCTCTCCGCATTAAGCTCCCAAAAGAACAAATTTACAAAAATCGCAAGAAAAAAGCATGTAAACAAATGATTGTAAGGTTTCGCTCCAAACAATTTGGCATCGTTGTAAAGTGACATTCAAGTGTTGCCATAATTGTTGATGCTTTGATGTTCCCAGCTAACCAGCTTCCCAGCTAAGGTACGTTTTCGTCGATATGTCCTACAAGTGTTATAAATCCAAAATAATCAGTTGTTATGTTTGCAAAACATGTTTCGGGGTTTATCATAGAAGCTGTCTGGCAAAAAGAAAGGAACGATTCGCTTCCTCAGTGGAAATATAATAAACTGCTGTAAAATCGATGCCAGCCCCGATACAGAACAAAACGAAATTAGTGCCCTGGAAAAAACAATAAATGAACTAAATGACGACAGCATAAACAGAGATAGTTACATAAAAAGACTGAAAGACGAACATGACTCCTTTCTGATAGAAGCTGTGAAATCGGAACTCGAATTAAATTCGTTGGTCCAGCAACAAGAAAAAACGATCAAAGAAATGCAAGATAAAATCGCAAATATGCGTGAAGATATTACGGGTCTCAAATAACAAACAAAGAAATGCAAAACCAAACTACTTCTACATCAACTGATTTACCATATAGACACCCCAGTTGCGTGCAAATGAATAAATCAAATGAGAATGCTGTTACCAATAAAACCCGAGTGTTTGATGTCCCAGTCGAGAACTTTGGAATCGATATGGAAAAGGATCTGATCGAAGCAGATTCGAAATTAGTAAGACAAAATATATTACTGATGTCGAATCAAGATGGTATATATATGGCAGAGTCCTTGAGGAGACATGCAGGAGACAAATATCTTATCCATTCCATTCTGAAACCAAACGTTTGTGCCAGCCAACTGATGAACACTGGTATTGCAAACTGCAAAAAATATAATGAAAATGACATAATCATATTATGGTCAAATTATATCACCAACATTAATACGTTGAGAAATGAACTTTCAAATGGAGAGAGGACGCCACATCTTATCTTTATTACTGAACCATATAGATAGATAGATAGATAGATAGATAGATAGATAGATAGATAGATAGATAGATAGATAGATACTTTATTAATCATGCTATGTACACAAAATACATTTATGACAGGTCACAGTTAAAAAAATAGTAAAATTGTAGTTCACAAGTAGTAAAAAAGTTTGTGTCAAAATATGTGTAAATAAATAAATAAAACAAAATGAACACGATAGAGCATCAATATGCTATTCCAGACATAATAGACATCACATACAAGAACTTGAGCATAAGTCGATCAATCATATCATCAACCATTTAAAATAATTGAAAAGTTATTGACAAGTCATGATTCCCCGAGCATAGTTACACCTTGTCTTACACATTCAACATATTCCTCAAGAGAGTAGAAGGGGTTTTCGAGCAAAAATAATTTTATTGTTTTATTGAAAGCAAACGTTCCTAATTTTCTAACTTCTCCTGGAAGAATGTTGTAGACGTTCAAATTCAGTGAATTATTTTGGGATTTACTGAGCCTATGTCTAGGTCCTCTTATTATATCTGCACCTCTGGTGTTGTGTTGGTGAATGTCTGATTGTGTTATTAATGTGGGAATTCTTTTGTGAATTTCTATCAAAGTATTCCAAATGTAAATGGAAGGAAGAGTCATGATTTTTAAATTTTTAAACAGTGGTCGGCAGGTTTCTCTATAATTTGCATTGCACAGAATTCTAATAGCTTTTTTTTGTTGTCGGAAAACGCTAGAAACTGCAGATGAGTTTCCCCAAACTACAATGCCATAATTAAGATGAGAATGGAATAAAGAAAAATAAACTGATCTCAGGGTGTTTATATTTGTGCAATGTCTGAGTTGTCGAATACAGAAAAGAGAGCGCGACAGTTTCAAATTAAGTTGCCTGACGTGCTCGGTCCAGATTAGCTTATCGTCCAAAATGAATCCTAGTAGCTTCACATTTTTATCCTCTGGGATGGGTTTCCTGGTAGAGATTATCAAGTTTTGTGATTTATTGTTGTTTAATTTCAGCTTGTTAGCTATGAACCACTGTTCAGCTTTCTCTTCAATTTCTTCCAATACGCTTTCTAGGGAATTATATTCCTCATGAGAATAAATTAAAGTAGTGTCATCTGCATATAGAACACTTTCAATTGGGGCCAAAAAGGAAGGAAGATCATTAATATAAATTACAAACAACAGTGGGCCCAGGACCGAACCCTGTGGGACACCAAATTTAACGTCTCTAAAACTGGACAATTCGTTATTGAAAAATACAGCTTGGAAACGATTTGTCAAATACGATTCAATAAGTGTGAGAGTGATACCTCTGATTCCGTAGTAGCTGAGTTTTTCAAGAAGGATTTCATGGGAAACACAATCAAAAGCTTTAGATAAATCGCAGAGAGTAATACCCACATGATTTCCCCGTTCAAGACCCGCAACTATTTGCTCAACCACCCTCATTGTTGCACTTGTCGTTGAATGATTTTTTCGAAAGCCAAATTGTTCATTACTAAAAAACTTGCTGTCTTCGAAGTACTTGGATAATCTTTGCTTTAAGATAATTTCAATCAGTTTCGAAAAAATACTGATGATAGAAATGGGTCTATAATTATCAGTTTCATCCCTATTCCCTTTTTTGAAAAGCGGAATGATTTTGGAGTATTTGAAAATATCTGGAAATTTACCAGTTTCGAAAATTTGATTAATTAGGTTTGTTAGAGGCTCTGCAATTGTATCAATAGTTTCTTTTAAGATTCTGCTACTAAGTTCATGGAAATCTAGGCATCTTGAGTTTTTCAGAGATAAGATAGCTTCTCTGACATCGGAAATTGTTACAGGCTGCATGAAAAATGAGGAGGATGGAGCGGGAAAATTTTTGTAATTTAGGAATGTTGTGGTGGGTACATGTGGTAAAGATTTGATTATATCTTCGGCCACGTTGGAAAAAAATTCAACGAAATCATCAGACAATAGTTTGTCCGTTGAAGTGTCGCATTTACACTTAGAATTGTTCCTTTCGAAATTTATCAAGCGCCAGCTTGCCTTCGATTTATTTTCAGCATCTGAGACATACTTATCATAAGCTGTTTTTTTAGTTAAAATTAACTGTTTTTCATAGTGTTTTTTGTAACACTTAAATATGTTGATGTCTCGTGGGTTTTTGGTAGAATCACATACAGTTTTTAAACTCATCAGTGTGTTCCTTTGTGATCTCAGATCGTTGTTGAACCAAGGCACCAGCTGTCTGTTTTTATTAAATTTGTTCTTTTTTAGTGGAAATATTTTCTCTATTAGCCCATGAAAACATGAGATCATAAAGGAAGCTACAAAGTCAACATCAGAATTTAATTTCAAATCACTCCAATTTATCTGAGATAATTCCTCATTGAATAATTTGAATCCAGAATTTGTAATATTCCTACTGTAAGTGTGATTGACTGAATTATTGGGTATTACATCAATTATTATATATTGACCAGCATGATCTGAGAGGCAGGGTTCCAAGACCCCAGATTTGTAAAGGCTTGAGCTCAAATTTGTAAGAATATTGTCTAAACAACTCGATTTTTTTATGGAAATTCTAGTATATTCTTCAATTGTAAGTGCTAATCCATACGAATTTATAAGACATAATAACTCATTTGTAGGTAAAGAGTTAATTTTGAAATCGATATTAAAATCGCCTAGTAATATGATTTTGCTGTCACGATGAACAAATCTGTCTAACAACAACTCTAAATTTTTCATAAAAATATCAACAAATGAACCACTGGGTCTATACAGGGTTATGATAAATAATTTTGAATCTACTAATTCGATACCACAAAATTCAGCATGTAGCTCTTCGCAATATGCAGTAACATCTAAGGACTTCGCTTTTATTGATTGTCTTAGATAAATTGCGACACCACCATGCGCTCGTTGTTTTCTACAAAATTGACTAGCTAATATGTAGCCAGGAATATTGATAGTTTTCAGATTATTTTCCGATTGCCAGTGTTCAGAGACACAAAGGATATCGAAATCGTAATCGACTAGAAATGAATCAATTTTCAGTAATTTATTTGATAGGCATTGTGTATTTATGTGAAATATACTCAAAGAATCATTACCCCCCAAGTCTCTTGGGTGCACATTAATAAGATTGGATTTTTTTTTTATGTAGGAACTTGTTGGAGTTTGTGTGTGCCTAAAAAAGAATTTGGTTGATTGTCGTTTCCAATGATGTCATCTTTTTTGAAATTGAATCTCCTATATCCAACCCCTTTTGGCCAGAAAGACGGGGTGTAGAAATTTTCTTTGAATTTGTAATCGGCAGCTACCATGAAAGATTTCAGATTATTTTCGTTTTTGAGATATTTCACCAGGAAGGGTTCTTTCTTGTCATCTGTTTTTACCTTCAGGAATGATTTGATATCTTCTTCGGTAACTTCTTCGTCTACTCTATAAATATACATCCAAACTCTGGGTTTAGCCCCCTTGAATTTGCCATCATCTTCCGACTGACCAAGCTTGCGCTTGAAAGATGTTTTCCGTTGGACCGTTTGCCAGTTTGAATTGTCATTTCCATTAAGACTTGATACTAGCTGGTAGGAAGTTGCACCTGCACCGTTTCGAGAATCACTTCCTAAATTGATGATTTCGTCACATTTCTGCACTGTTTGCACTGTCAGAATTTCACTTGCCATTTGTTTTGAGTCTAAAAGCGGACCACCTTGTATATTGTGACTGTTTAGACATTCCAAGGCAGGTAGTTTGACGAATTCGTTTTTTGGGGAGGGCTTGCTCACACTGTTTTTTGTTGGCTTGGTTGTATTCTTAGTTTTTTGTTCAGTCTCTTTTTTTGAACACACTGCTTTTTCAGTGGATTCAAATGTTTTTGCTGGTCCTGTCCCTTGTTTGTTTGGAATAGATTTGGTATTATTTTCGTAGTTTTGTAACTTTTCTTCTAGAAAACTTATTTTCTCGTTTAATAATGTTATTAGAGTTTCCTTGTCCTCAATAATGGTGCACTTGTCGGCTATGATTTGCTTCAGCAGAGAATAATCTTCAGTCACCAGCAAATCATCTGTCATTTTCGCGTCAGGAAGATACTTCTCTTTGATGGTCACCTCACAGCAAGTTTTGGATCTTATTGCACATGCTTTGTGATACACTGAGTCACATTTTGAACACGTTAGACCACTTATCGTATTTTTCTTGCAGTATTTGCATAAACTCTTTGGCTTATCAACACAGACACTCTCAGTTTCAGCCATCTTGATTTTTTTATCTGACGTTAGAAATGCAAATATGATGATATACAATAGCAACCTGGCATTGACAAAATATCTCCATGCAATGAAAATGCCACACAATAAAATTGAATGCAATGGAATAATCAAAAGGATGAACTACAACACTGATGGGTATTCACTTGAGAGATCAGCAAAATGGTTTTTAAGTAAAGCCTTATTCCATCATATCCAGACTCATTTCAACTCACATAAAAGAAATAGACATACTGCCCATCGAGATGCTTCCCCAGAATCTCATCTACTGCTGCAGACACAAATGTTCGGTCAGCAACGGCAAAGATATGAAGAAAAAGAAGACTTCCTCTGTATCATCGTCTGGGGTGGATTATTCAAAACATCCTTACATAATTTAGATATAATCCAAAACACTTTGATTAAAATAATGTTTAAGAAAAATCGAAGATATGCAACCGAGTCCCTATATGAAGAAACTGGCCTATTTAACGTAAGGAAAATATACGCCTATGAATGTTTACTCTTTACCTTGAGTAAACCTATCAACATAATCTATCACAGACATAATACACGAATGATCGCAAGCCAAGTTATGAACATACCACGCTGCAGATTGACTCACAACCAAAAATTCGTCACCTACCTTGGCCCTAAACTTTACAATCAGCTACCGACATATATTAAAAATATCAACAACCACAAAAAACTTAAAAAAGAAATAAAACTATTCATTAAGAATCAATATAATCAATTGAAAAATATCTTTGAGAACGACTGAACCTGAAACCGCCATCTATGTGTACTCTCCTCTACATCAATATATCTCCATTTATATGAATTCTATATATTATATTCTACTCAACCTGTTTTGTTAACCAATAACAACTATGTTAGTCAGAGTAGTACCATATCACATTCGATATATAACTTAGCAGCCTGAAGGACACAATACAAGCTCTGCTTAGGTGACTTCAGACTGCCAGGAATAGGAATATTCTACATTGTTTTATAAATATTCAAACATAATTTTGTAATACTGATATCGACCTGAATAAATCTATCTATCTATCTATCTATCTATCTAAATATCTATCTATCTATCTATCTATCTATCTATCTATCTATCTATCTATCTATCTCTATCCCAGATTGTCCCAAATATCACTCAACTCCGACCATTCGCAAAAGTCCATTCAATATTGCTCAATACCACTATAGCAGAAGAAATCCATCAGGCTGACTCAAACGCAAATATAGCAGACTACAGTCAAAGTGGGGATTTTTATCTACCGGACATCCCCCGAAGAAACTGAAGAATTGGTGAAGGTGAATAATATTGAATTAGATAATGCTAAAAACGATGGTGCCTCTAAAAACAATACACCTGATACTAACCATAAAAATGTTATCATATTCCTTCCCCATTAGTATTTGCCGTATTGAACTATTTTTAAAGACAAATGACATCAACATACTCTGTATATCAGAACACTGGCTGACACAAAATGACATTCTAAATTTGAACCGCGGCATGCTTCAAGCTCAACCCCCTGAAAATTATTATAATTTCAATATACAGACCGCCAAATGGGGATCTCCCAACTTTTCTGGACAGACTATCTCAAGCGTTAGACATAACACTAGAAAGATCTGATCATGTAATATTGTGTATAGACTTTTAACAACATATCACTCAATGACGCAAAGCTGCTGAATGATATCATCCAATCCTTCAATCTCGTCTATCACAAAAAAGTTGTATCAACACTAATTTTCACTAACAAAAATTGCATAGACTACATGATCTCAAACCTTCCTTATTCCATTTGCAACCTTACTAATCCAAACGTAGCAGATCATCTAACGCATATTCTTACCATAAATACTGCAAATCCAAATCAGTCCAAAAACAACATAAAAATAATATCAAAGAAGCAAAATTCGATTTCTACCATAATAAAATAAATAGCGCTAACAACAAGACGAAAGAGACATGGAAAATGATAAATACGGAACTAGGTAGGAATAACAATCGAAAAAATGAACATGTTACTCTGTGTAATAAAAAAAACATATTCATTGTCTAACAGGAGAGAACCCAAGTACAACACAATATGTTGCTGTGATAATTAATAATTGACATTCTCGTCCATTACATTTTCAACAAAATTACATAGCTCAACAAAAGAAAAAGAATAATCGAAACAAACAACCACATAATTGCCCAACACAAAGTTGAAATAACGTTCTCAACTGAATCATTAAACTTCACAAAACCAATGAGAAGTATACAAATACACAGCTACCCGACACAATTTTGAAATAAAGTTGATTTTACTTTATATTTGAACTGACCCATGCAGTCCGCATAAAAGTCTGTAGGGGAGCACATTTCATTGTATTTTTTACATAAAGTATGAATAGGAGATTTGGTGCCTATGTTCGTTCCGGTTGATTGTAAATAGAAGCAAGACTCATTTCTGCTACTCTGGCGTGGGATATGAAAGTTAAGTTTGCACAGCAGATCGGGACAGTCCAACAAACCATCTATGAGCTTATATAGGAAAATGCATGAATGATAAGATCTTCTATTTTCCAAAGATAAGGAAGGAAATATGTTCAGTAATATTTTATCACTACATCCCTGCTGGGGATACACACCATTCAATTTGTAGATCATATTTCATGAATTTTCTTTGGCATGATTTCACTAACTGGATTTGAACATTATACTGTGTCCGTAAAGTATGGAACAATTTCATTTTTAGCTAAACAGGTCATTTTAAGAAATAATCCTGAAACACGTCGATTTTCGATTTTAATTTACCGTATTTTGAAATAATAATGTAATATACAGGGTGAATTCCGTTCGAGTAATGACGTCACCGTCATTTTTTTTCAATGGAACACCCCCATTTCGTCTCAATATTCGGATTATTCAAGCTGAGCTGATTCCAAAAATGTATCACATGTTGATTCCAATGTTGATTTCATATTCTGTCTGCTAGACCACAAGTACCAAACATGTTTGGAAACAGCTCATTTTTATTACTCTAAACATGTAGCAAACTACGGGGTGTTACATTTAAACCAATTGCCGCTAGATAATAAGTATTTTTGATAATATTGTTAATTTACCTAATAAAGAATGTTACGCGTAATTTTATGAGCACACACAAAACTATTGTATTTTTTTCCACCCTGTACCAATTGGAATCAACATGTGATACATTTTTGAAATCAGCTCAGCTAGAGTAATCCAAATATTGTGACAAAATGGGGATGTTCCATCAAAAAAAAAATGACGGTGACGTCATTATTCGAACGTAATTCACCCTGTATATTACATTATCATTTTAAAATACGGTAAATTAAAATCAAAAATCGATGTGTTTCAGGATTATTTCTTAAAATGACCTGTTTAGCTAAAAATGAATTTGTTCCATACTTTACGGACACAGTGTATATGGGCGCCCATACTAAGGCACCGTATTCTAGTCGTGATCTCACGAATGAATTGAAAAGTTTGGTGAAGCATTCGATGTTCTGAAAGTCATAGCAGGTGCGGGATATAAGGCCAAGCATACTTTTGGCTTGTGAAATAATTTTGTTCAAATGTATGTCCAAGTTGAGCTTAGGGCAAACCAGATACCCAAATCTTTGGTTTCCGAGCATCGAATTAGTTGGTGGTTATTTATTGCATAGAAATGTTGAATAGTATTCACATTTCTGTATGTTAAGCGGTAACTAATTGGCAGTGCACCAGTTGAATATGTGATCAACGTCTTCTTGAATAGTAAGACAGTCATTCAATGTAATAATGGGTCGGAATAACTTCAGATCGTCTGCGAATAAAAGTACGGAACTCGATAATTTTTCGCATATATCATTTATAAAAATAGAAAAGAATAAGGGGGCTAAGACACTGCCCTGAGGTGCTCCGCTAGATGCTGTGAAGGTGTATGATTTGTGACATATAATTTTCTATTGATCATGTGAGAAAAAAAGCAAGAGGAGAGTGTCCAGGCCAAATTTATTCAGTTTACTCAGTAGTATTTGGTGATTTATTTTATCGAAAGCCTTCGAAAAGTCCGCATAAATAGTGTCGACCTGCGCATGGTTCTCAAAACTGCTGTATACTGTTTGGATAAAACACATCAAGTTTGTGACTGTTCAGTTTCACCCTGTATATATAGGCGCATTGTGAAGGGTTCTTTGTAGAATATTAGTCATTCTAGAAAATTCGAGTTATTCATATTCAACAGATGTGATCATATTTCCAAAGTGTTAGAATACCGAACCTTTTCTGTTTGTTTTCAATTGTTTATATCGCACCTTGGGTGATGTTTCGTATACATTTGTTTCAAATCTAAATTTATCGAGAGGCCCTTACCTAAGAAGATGTCGATGGTTAGGGACGATACTTTGTTAAGGAAGCAGTTTAACTTGTAACTCACTCGAGTTCGGTCGAGTCAAGTCCAGTTTCTAACACTGGCATTTTGTAGTCTGAATAATCAGACATATTACAACCGAACAACAAACCCCGACACCCTGACACCCAGTCATTGATCCTTCGAGCCTGATATTTGAAGCATACGTGGAGTTGGATATTCTCCAACTAGAAGACTACAATAACAAGAAGATACTGCAGCAAGATTTATAGAATAAAAAGTGAGTCCCTTCCAATCATAAAATATCCTAAGATTACCCCCTTCGACCTATAACCTATTATTTGAGTACAACGACTAAAACAAAACAAAATATAAAAAATAAACCAAAACGGGTCGTTAAGGTACATGTATAATCGAATCATTTGAATTTTATAAATTCTAATATTCAGGGAAAGGATAACGATTAAAAAAATATATATATTCAATTAATAACAAGTTTGCAAATTTTGGGGAAATACAATACGAAAAGGAGCAATTAGCCAAAGATTCGTTAGAGCCCGATGAAGTAGATTTACAAAAAAATTCAATTCAACGGTTCCTACAACAAATGGACTCAATTTCACGATATCTTTGTATCATTAATTGAAAATAATGTGACTTTGGGTAAAATACAAGAATATTATCACCTTCAATCATGTTTGGAGGGCGAAGCAGCTCAAATAATCGAATCTTCAGAAGTAACCGACTCCAATTACGCAGTGGCGTGGGGTCTATTGAAAGAGAGGTCCGAAATTAAAAAACTAATTATCCAAACATATTTAAAAGAAATTTCCGGATTACCGACAATAGGTAGAGACTCGCATGTCTCTTTGAGATTATTTTTAGATACATATTTGAAGAATTTCCGCGCCTTAAAAAATCTAGGTGAGCCAATAGACCACTGTCCTTCCCTTTTAATATATTTGTTAGTGTCGAAGTTAGATTTGAATGCGAAAAGGGAATGGGATATCAAAATAAAGAATGAAATATCACCGAGTATCGAAGATTGCATAACCTTTTTAACAGCTAGGTGTCATCTTTCAGAATGTATCGATACAAAAAATAATCAGGGTGTTGGTCAACATAACAACTACAATAGAAAGGCGTTCGAAATGAAATCACAGGTACATGTGACGACACATCAGAAAAATATCATGTCGCGAAGCGCATGTATTTTTTGTAAAGGAGAGCACTCCGTTTACTATTGCAAAGCGTTTTCAAAATTACCAATCTTATCACGCTTGAAGGAGATAAGAAATCTGCAGGCCTGCACGAATTGTCTGAAAACTAGTGTGGCCAAAAATTGTTACGGGAGCCCATGCCGGACCTGCAGACACAAACATATCACATTGTTACATACAGAAAATAATCAAAGAACACATAATTTACAAAATGACTCAATTGAAGAAGTGAGAATTCCGCAAGTTAGTCAAAATGTTACAAATAATGATACTACTAATGAAAACCGAGAAGGTACAAGAGCAAATGCAACAATGAGCGCACAGTGCCGATAATTCATTCGTCTTGTTATCAACGGCATGTGTATATATTTTCGGTAAGGACAACGTTTCTTACAAATGTAGGGCTTTGTTAGATAGCGGTAGTCAATCTTGTTTTTCGTTTACCAAATCATGCGAATTTATCTAAGAATGAAATCAACGTACCTCTAATGGGAATCAACGGCTCCAAATCAAACGTGTCATTCATAACAAGAACTAAAACAAAATCGATCAACTCCGATTATGAGACAGATCTTTCATTTTCAGTTTCAGATCAATCGTGCTTTGATTAATATTTCAAGGGATATCGTATTAGCGGACGATAAGTTCAACCAAGCCGGTAATATTGACCTTCCGTTGGGAGCAGAAGTATTTTTTGATTTAATGTTGACCGATCAGGTGAGAACTACGGCAAATATGCCAATTCTTCAGAATTCGAGATTGGGCTGGATCATTTCTGGTCCATAAGGCAATTCAAATATATTCAGAAAGACAGCACATTGTAACTTAGCACAGGTTGAAGACCTGAAGAGTCAATTGGAAAGTCAGAAGAAAAACACAACATTTATTCGAAGAAAGAGTTAGAATGCGAAGAACAGTTTATAGATGCATTTGATAGAGACCCATCTGGTAGATTCATCGTTAGGTTACCCACTCCATGAAATGTAAACCGATTGGGTGATAACCAAGAGCAGGTTATCAAACGATTCGGGCAGGCGATATGGAATTGAGACGTGAATATACGCAATTTATGCAAGAATATATTGATTTGGGGGCATATGACAGGAATAAATCCATCAGAATCAGGCAAAAATAATAGTTTCTACCTACCACATCATAGCATAACAAAGGAATATTCGGAAACTACGAGACTACGTGTTGTATTAGACGCATCCGCAAAAAGCCAGTCCGGACTATCCTGGAACGACGTTCTGAAAACGGGACCTTGTATTCAAGATGATATTTTTTCAATCCTGTTACGTTTTAGAACACATTACATAGCATTCACAGCCGACATCGAGAAAATGTACAGACAAATATTAATTAACAACAGCGATAAGGATTTGCATAGGATAGTCTGGAGAGCAGAACCCGTCGACAAGCTAACACACTACAGATTGAACACGGTTACTTACGGCACGACACCTGCTTCATTTTTGGCTACTCGTTGCTTAAAACAATTGGCTCTAGAAAATCATGAGAAATTCGCAAACGCGTCGTCGACAATAGTATCCGATTTTTATATGGATGATTGGATATCGGGTGCGGTACATATAGAATCGAGTAGAAAAATTATAAAACAGGTGGACGAAATATTACTTAGCGCTGGTCTACCACTAAGACAATGGAAAACGAATAACAGTGAAGTGTTAGAAGGACTATCTCTCGATTTTGGTGATAGTCGATATGATATCAAGGATAATAAACAGTCATCTGAAACATTAGGAATATATTGGAATCCCGTCGAGGATTATTTTCAATTCAAAGCAACTGCAGAATCACTTGAAGAAGTTATTACGAAAAGGCGGATTTCATCCATGATAGCGCAAATATTTGATCCGCTGGGTTTAATAGGTCCGGTAGTGGTCTTATCAAAGCTTATTCTACAAAATGTGTGGAAAACTGGGACAGGCTGGGATGAACCGATGTCAGGAGATCATTGAAGAGATCATTGAATAATTTGATTTAGTTCAATGAGATATTACCGGATATCAACAATATAAATATTCCTCGTCGGTTACTACGACAAAAGTATGAAGAAATTCAATTACACTGCTTCAGCGATATTTACGATGCAAAAATAACACAAACGAAAAAACAGTAAGATTAATTTGTGCCAAGTCTAAGGTTGCACTATTGAAAACTATTCCACTTCCACGATTGGAGTTATACGGAGCACTGATTGGTGGGCAATTATATGTATAAGAGAGTACTCTCATCTATCAAGTTATCAATTATAGTGATAGTTTCAGCTTGTATCTGAGAATGGAATTCATATCACCATCGGTGAAATGACATTCACAAACTACCATTTTGTGAAGGTTTTCCCAACTCAGATCTACAAGATCAAAGTTTCCTGTAGAAGAGAAAGGTTTTTTTCATTATTTTACTACAGGGGTTCAAAGGAAGGAGGCTTATTGTATTTTCCTTATCATTCCGATATCCTAAAAGATATTGGTCCCTTTGACTATTTTGCAAAGGTCACTAGGTTTCAGGGTTCCCACATTCTCTAGGTTTGAATCAGGTTCCCCTAGTTGTACTACTCTTCTATAGTTTAGTGCCTCACAATAGCACAAAATGTGTTCAATAGTCTCAGGTTCTAAGCCGCACCATCTACAAGTCTGGTCACCTTGATATAGCCCCATCTTCTGTAGGTGTGTTCTAACAGGAGCATGTCCTGTAAGGAGACCTGTTACTAGTCTTATCTGTTCTCTACTCAATCTAAGTATCTCATCAGTTCGTTTTCCACCTGTTATCTGAATATCAAGTTTACTATATTCTTGTCCTGGTGTGTTATCCCAGGCTATTCTTTGTAATTCTCGTCTCGTCTCGTCTCTTAATGGAGTTACCAAATAGTTCAGGCTAGTCGTTATGCACGGTTTACGTTTCACGTTTTTCTCTACCAACCTTATTTAAACCGTACACGCTGCTACGTGATTTTTCATCGTTTCTATGAATGCTTTCATTGGTTCATTTGTCTTATCTTCCGAGTGAATTCCCATCCAAATTTCTAATGCCAATCTCTCTCTCAGAATATTGAATCTCATGAACTTTCTGAAAAAATCATGCTGAATTTCATTTATTTATGTGGCTGCAAAATCATATGAAGAACTTGGGCGAAATTATCCGTGATTGCACTTTTGAGAATAATTGGCAAGAAACAAGTTTTGAGAAAAATATTATAATAATAATAATAATAAATCGTCTTCATTAGTAGTTATATGAGTATCAACTTAAAAATATCAAAATACACTAATTTTGGCGAAGTCTAGCTAAAAGCTATTCATACTCTACCGAATTAGGTAAATGAACAGTATATTTATAAATTATAATAATAATGATAATGATAATAATGATACATAGATCAGTTGGTATAACAATAATAATTCTATTCCTGTATAACTGAAGTTGAAATTCACTAAATACTTACAATGGCTTAGTTATACTCTCTGGATTGTTGGTATTGAGTTTACTGTTTGTCAATGAGGAATTATTTATATTTGTATTCGAATTTGTTGATATTGAAAAGTTTGGATTCATTTAGTGAGAAATTATATAGTTGTATAGAATTGTATACAAAGGATCTCCGAAACATGGCTGTACGAAGATGAGGCATAGTGAATTTGTTAATATGCTTGCTCTTCAAATAGGATGAGTGTGGTAGGTTGATCAGTTTGTGAACAAAGTAACCAAGATTATGTCTTCTTTTATTTGTCATGCTCAACTATTTAGTTTCTTTGAATTTTTGGGAAATTGAATTATAAATTTTTGATACCATAGATCAAACGACAACATGAATTTTGAATTTTTTGTATTCGGTTTTCATCGAATGATAGTAAACATGGGCCATATATAAAATCACAGTAATTAAAATTGCTTAGAACTAATGAGTCACAAAGCATTCTCTTCAACCCAACACTCATAATGTGGCGATGACAATAGATAAATTTCAAAGATAAATACGCTTTTTTTATCAAGTTCTTTATATGGTCAGAAAATCTAAGATCAGAGTCAAGTTGGATACCTAAATTTCTGGTCGAATTCACCATGACTAAAGTGTGGTTGCCAACGTTCACATGTAAGTTGTCACCCATAATTTTTCGTTTGGCTTTAGAGCCAAAACACATAATAGAAGATTTCCCGGAATTAAGTTGTAGATCATGCTCCCTTGACAAATCCTTGATTCGATCCAAGTCCCTATTAATAAGAAGTTGTGCATTCATAGTCGTCGATATGAAAATGTGCATACAATTGAGTATCGTCGGCGTACGCTTGTACTTTACAATACTCAACAGAATTAAGTATATCGGCAGTATAGATGATGAAAATGAGTGTGAATTATTTATACAAACCCGTTGGGATCTCCCTAACAAGTATGACCAAATCAAAAAAGCTGCCTCATTGTCGAATCCATAATAACGCAATTTCGCACATATGAGTTCATGATTGAACTATACTATACTATTGAACTATAAAACTTTTGGAATCTCCCCGTATCCCCTGAGACAAACGTAATTGTACTCATGCATTATATTGAGATATTCATGGGCTGATTCGCTTTCGCTAAGAATAATATATTTACGTCTCCCACTATGACGTTGATGGTTGAACTATCATTATCATTTTCACTGTTCTTCAGATAATCATTCAGTGCTGAATTGAAACCGACTAGACAAGTTGGAGGAGACCTTTAAACTGATAGAATTCCAAAATATGTTCCATTTTTCTCAATATTGATTTTGATTGCTGTAACGTCATTAAACATAACAATCTCACTTTCTGATAATAAATAGTTTTTTATATATATGATGACTCCATCACACTTATTCAGGTTATGTTGATGATGCTATTTTTTCCCCGATAACGATAAATGGGTGGTACAATCCTCTTTTCGACTGTTGAATATATATCAATGGATGATATTCCTTTCTGAAAATACGCTTCCTGACCTCCGGAAAGTGCTTTCTTCCTGCAGTCATTCATAAACTTCCTTTTCTTGTATTCTTCCACTGTGTACTTACAAACATATGCCTGTTTTTGAAGGCAACGGGGCGGGTTGTGTCACCGTTCTCATTCAGCTGGCCAATCCGATGGATGTCACGATAATCTTTTCTACAACAATCAACTTCTAAATCTTTATTCAAAGTGTTGATGACTATTTCAGAAGGATCAGTTCACTTTCCTGTACACCATGAATCATTAAATTATTATATTTTTGTTTTTTTTTCTTTCGAGTGAATCTACCTTCTCAGTTGAATTGAAGTTGTTTGCTTCGAGCTGTTCTATTTTAAATTCTAATTGCCCAACTCTTCCGATTATTTCCTTACGTTATTCAATATTTCTGATTTGATTTTATTCTTATCAGAATCTCTTTTCCATAGAGAATATAGTTCATCAACGTCATGTCCTATTGGAAGTTCATTCCTTACTGGTCGTAAATATACTGATCGTGGTATTGACCGCTAAATGAATATTACTGCTCTCGATACAGGTGACGCGACAACTGACGATCCACGCGAATGTGTCCACTTTAATGTTTATGAACTGACTTCACTACTGTCTGCCGAGTTCACAAATATAGGCTCAACCTACATGTACATTAAGATCCTTGCAGTTTATTTAACCAGATGCACAGTTTGGACTTGAAGTGATTTCATTCCATTCACAATATTCACATCACTCAATTTTCAACTCGAGATAATTTCAATAAGATACATATATTATTGAGAGCTGCTCATCATGGCTTCTCATTGTACCATAACCTTCAACTCACTATATTCGGATATATTCCATATTATTCATCATAAATATATAAACCAGTGGTAGACAATAAAGAACATGCGAATTTATTATCCAGTTATCCTTCCATTCGAAAATTGCTGTAAAAGACGAAAGGCATTCTTATCCACATACTTTTGTACAAGATTTAGTTTCAGTTCATTCATTTCTGAATATCTTTTACATATAGACATTACAGTTACTTGAAGAAATTTCATTACATCCACGAAGGTTTAGCGATTAACATCTTTAATTAATTTGTTGATAGATGTTATGCATTCCTACTAGGAAAAATACTATTTCTGGCAGTTAGTACGGAGATATAATGTGGATACCTAAAAAATGTGATTGGTGCAAACTGTTCATTCAACCTCCAATATTTATGGATATCTCAGAAAATTAGTATCTACAAAAAAAAGTCATATATTTGATCAATTGCATCTGTCACATTTTTCAGAAAAACTTCAATAACTCAGATAACCGTCAATTTCAGATAGGGTAAAATACATGAAATTGAATTGAAATCATAAGAGGAAGTCGATATAGGGTTTTCATCTGAAATAACAAGTGCTCTCGTTGTGCTAGAGTACACATTGAATGGTAGCGTAACAAAATTTATTCTCGTAATATAATTCACAATAGAGTTACACAGCAATTATTTTCTTTAATAAGAACAAATGCTATTCTGAAAAAGAAATATTCATTACATCATATTGTTACAAGTCGAATTTGGGACTAGATTTGCTCAGAATGAAAAAATCATCAACCTCCTCGATTAATGTAGTCGAATTACTAGGACAGGGTCTATATAGGCCTATGGTCCTATGAGAGGAGCCAATGCAAGCAAGTTCCAAAATGGATACCACAAGTTTGATGTTCTCAATATCGAAATTGAAATTGGATTTGATATAAATCACAGTCCCATCACTTTTTGCATCTCTGGATGGCTGTTTTATCTCATTGCCCAGCGAACACTCCATGTCCATGCATTATTCCCCTCAGAAAAGTATTTTCACTCCTGCAGAATGAAAGGAGACAAAAACAGCTGCTGGAGGTTCAAATAGATCACTCCAGGTTCGATAATTTCAAACTATGCACTTTTTTGTATAGAATGTGATGATTTTTAATTGAAGCGTTGGCGTTGGTCAGATTTTCCACAAATCTTAGCACAACTGGTTGAGCAAAGTTTGACAATTTTCAACACAATATTCTCACCACAAAAAAAACTTTTCGAGGAGCTCGTTGTTGTTAACAACTCGTATGTATATGGAGAATAATAGTATTAATGAAATTCAAATTATTTTACTATACCTGCACCTTATAGACCCGTTTTGATTTATTCTCTAGACTTCATTTATATGGATTTGTCTTTCAACTCTTAAACCTCTTCCGCTCCTTGACCGAAAATATCCTGTTCGTAGGTTATAGAGGTCATGAATCCTTCCAATTCATCGCAAACAGTGGTGCCCCTCAGAGAAGCAACTTAGCAACACTTTCATAAATGACATAGGAAATAACCTTTCAAGGCAAATCCTACTATTTGCAGACGATATGAAAGTATTTCGGCCCATTATATCAAAGGAGGACTGCTCAATCTTATAAAAGGACCTTGATAACTTGCATGCTTGGTGTACCGAAAATAATCTTTTCCCCAACACAAACAAATGTGAATACTCGCCATACACCTCAAAAAATAATGTTATTCTACCTGATTACTATATAAATAACACTCCTCTTCAAATGAGCACTCAATAAAGGGACATTGGTATCATATTTGATTCAAAATTGAGTTTCTCAAATCACTATGACACAATAATATGCTCTGCCAAACGGATGCTTGGACTCATCTATCGCAACTGAAAGTACTTTCATAGCAGTGACAACTTTATCGCCTGGAATATGGCTGCTCAATATGGTCGCCCATATAAAATATCCATATAAACAAAATCGAGTCAATCCAAAGAGGTTATTAACTAGATGTACCCTGTACAAGGTATTGACAATAGAATATTACTGAATTCATCCAATCTACTATCCCTTCAAAATCGTTGAACATATTACTCAATTATTTTCATTAATGAACTAGTGAATAATCGGATTGACTGTCATGAATTACTTTCCCATTTTAACTTACATGTACCGCCATTGAACTCTAGAAGTGATTTGACTTTTTACCTACCAAATTCAAGAACTAATATATTAAACATAATATTTAAAACGTCGAATTTTCTTATAATTTAATCTTTAGTTTTCCATTTGAGTGTGCCTTGATGGTTCCAATTGACCCGTATAAAAAATCGAAATCCCGTACCTTGATGGTAATCTTGATAGATATGGTCTACATCCCGTCAAATCAGGAGTACCGCAGGGATCAATACTTGGTCCTTTGTTGTTCTCAATTTTTATGGCAGATATCACCAAAGGATTGTAAACTCCACATGTACGCTGAGGATTTGAGTGTATATAAGTCTTTTTAAGAAAATGATTGTGAAAGTGCTAGCAGGGTCATGAATATGGACTTGGAAAATATGAATAATTGGGCGAATAGTAACTCCCCAATTATTATTGCCAGAAAAACCATAGCAATCTTATTTGAAACCGGAAAAATCACGAATAATTTAGATATCGAATTGCTAGGTACGAAACTCACCTGAGATAATGATGTTAAATGTCTAGGCTTACAAATTGATAGAAACCTCAACTATTTTTTTATACTGAACTTCCTACGAAAGGAAACAACCTGTAATGTTCAGAGAACATCGTGAGAACCAAGGGAAAGGAGGTAGGAATTGGTGTTCTTCTTGAATTTCTGAAGGTCATATGCCTCAGGGAACACCTCCCTGGGCAATGTGTTCCAGAGCCTCGCTGTTCGTTGGATGAACGAGTCTTTGAAAAGAGATGTTCTGCAGGTCACTAAATCAACCACAAAGAGGTGTGAAGACTGGACTCGACGGGTTAACCTCGAAGAGACCGCCAAAGGAGGAACGATTGTTGATATTTCAGAAGAGCATCGTTCATGAAAATATCTATAGAATAAAGACAGATCGCTAACACTTCTACGGTGTTCCAGAGAAGTAAGCGAGTTAGTAAGCGAAGCATCACCGACGAGACGAATTGCCCTTCTTTGGACAGAATCCAACAGCTTCAGGATATGTTCAGGTGCCGCACTTCAAATATGGGAACAGTATTCCAGGACAGGTCGGATTTGTGCCTTAGCTCCTGTGAAATAGCTCCTGGCACGAAACAGAAAGCCAAGTTTTTGGGATGCACTTTTAGCAATTGATCTCACGTGATTGTCCCAAGAAAGGTTATTGGATGAAAGGTTAGCTTTAGCAAAGAGGCAAACTCCACTCCTGAATCTGAATCAACAAACACGTCAATATGATATGCAAAGAATCATTTTTGCGCCCTAAAAACCCTACAGGAGTATAATAATGTATTACCTTTTAAAATCAAACTATTATTGGCAGTCTCTAGTCTTATCCATACCGAACTACATGGACTGTGTTTACGGACCATTCTTAACACTATCAAATAATGGTCGAATACAGAAAATACAGACCTTTGTCATGAGATATGTGTTCAACCTGAGGAGGCGTGACCATATTACTCCTACACTACGAGGTGCAAGTTTATTGAAAATGGGTGAAATACGCTTCCTATACATGAGTTGCTTGTTGATTAATGTTGTTAATAATAACTGTCCAACATATCTGGCAGAACTACTAGTGAGACAATATAATATTCATTATTTGAATACAAGGAATGACAATAAGTTACATAAAACTGAGTTCTTTAAAAACTGTTCTAGTTACCAGGCGGCTCACGTGTATAACCTTTTACCAACTAAGCCCAACTCATGTCATGACTCATTTAAAACCAGGCTCAGAAAGATCATTGTCGATCATAATTGGAGCCTGTGATATATCTATTGATACATGTTCGTGCCAGCTTGTATTTTTAAATATTTGTTTGTATTTTTTCTGGTCAGGGTACATACGAAAATATGCCTAGCAGTACTGTGTACCTTTTGCAGAAATACATGTAACTAGCTGTATTTTCATAACTTCTTTCATTTGTGCAATAAACATATATTATTATTATTATTATCATTAAACATATTGAATTAAGTTTTTTATGAGCGAATGAAGTACATCGTAATCGTTTTTGGGGTGAAACTCAATTTTTTAAAATGGAATCATATTGGTACCGTGGTACCATTTATTAGTACTATTAATAAGGAATTCATTCATACCTGGTAATAAAATGTGCGATCAATACAATCAAAATTAGAGCTGGAAGAAAATAAGAAAAACCAATTATTTTGTTCTACTTCGATACTGGGAATTTACTAGGATGGCTTTGAGAACAATGAAATTTTTTCTTCAGATTGTCAAATAAATATTTGTTGGTTGATCGGTGTTTTTATTATACACCTTTTGAAGAGTCTTCAGATTCGTTGTTATTTTTGTTCAGAATGCCGCACATTTATACAAGGGATGAAAAAATGGACATTTTAATCATTCATGGAGAATGTAGGAAAAATGCCGTTGCGGCTAGAAACCTTTATGGCGACCGATATCCTGATAGGCAATGTCCAACGAGAAATTATTTTAATCGTCTCGAAATTCAATTCCGAAGAGAGCCTAACCATGATCCTGAGGAAAACGTTATTATTGACGCAGGAACAGAAATTAATACTGTAGATCCACATATTAAATATGTGAATATTCAAAATGAAAATAACTCATCAATCCATTGAATTGATAATATCTTATTTGTAGAGCACTTCCTGTGTGAATTACATCAGTTCTTCCTCAATACACGAATGAGCAAATTAGAATGTCTGGTATCTAGTACTGAATTCACATGCAAAAATCTTGAATTCTCATCGAATGAACTCAAACGACTCGAATCATGGACAATCTTGATGAGTATAAAGGCCTCATATGAATATCCATTGTACAGAGGTGTAATAAAGGACTTTCCGATGGGTTTTTTAATCATTCCGTTGATGCGAGTCCATTCGCAAATTGAATTCGCGGGGATAGCGAGACATATTTGTCAATGGTTTCCCGTAATAGCATTTCAGGTACTAATAATGGAACGGGCATTGTAGTAATGCACAAGGGTCCGCTAATTGTTTGTATATTGTCAATTTACATCTGATGAATTCTACGGAACGCTAACCGATTCGCCGGTAGAATTAAAAAATTTCACAATTCAATAAAAGAATAATTGTTTCATGAATATTCATTTTCATGAATATTTCGACGTTGTAGGCGAGCCTATATATCGACTTTTATCACACACCGCGTTATGCTAAAGGGTTAAAACTCCCCAACTTTGATCATATGCAAGTTATGGTCGCAGCTCAAAATATTCTAGCAATGAAGGAATTGTTTATGCCATAAATGTCAAACCGACATAATTAAACGATATTTCTTGTGTTCGAATGCAAACTAGGAGTATTCTAATAAACAAAATCATGTGCTTTCAATGGTGATCAATCAATTAATATCAATCGTGTATATATGTTAGAACCTGATGAAGGAGATTTACAAAAAATTGTAGAACAAATTGAAAATGGTTATTACGCAGCATTAGCGAGTGCCGACAGTAGTAACAAGAAGTAACCGAAAACACATTCACAGAAATTTTCGAATTACCGACAATACTTAGAGACTCTTGTCTCTGAGATTATTTTCATATACATTTTTAAAGAATTTCCACGCCTTAAAAAATTCAGGTGAGCCAATAGGCCACTGTCTTTCTCTTGTAATATATTTGTTTGTGTCGAAATCAGATTTAAATACGAAAAGGGAATGGGAAATCAAAACAAAGAATGAAATTTCTCCAAGTATCGAGGATTACATAACTTTTTTAACAGATAGATCTTTTAGAATCCATCGATACAAAAAATAACCAGGGTCTTGGCCAACATAACAACTACAATTGAAAGGCGTTCGAAATGAAATAAGTGAGAATTCCGCATGTTGACAAAAATGTAAATACGGATAATGATACTACTAATGAGAATCGAGAAGGTACAAACAGCAAATGCAATTATGAGCGCACACAGTGCCGATAATTCATTCGTCGTGTTATCAACGGCATGTGTGTACCTGTATGTATGTTCGGCAAAGACAACGTTCCTTTCGAATGTAGGGCTTTGTTAGATTTCCAGATATGTATCGACATGTAATTTATCATCCAACCATAAAACTCTCTGATTAAAATTCTTCTTGATATAAATCCATTAAAAGAATGAAAGAGCGAGATCCAGCGACACGGACCTGAATTATGGGACTCCGAGGTGCAATTTCGGAATTTATTACGTTATTTACATTTGGAGGGCCATCACCTAATACCAGTAAGAAACGCATTTAGGGATATTAAAACTTGTGCTTTCTATGATGTTTCCTTGGATTTATAGCTAGGCAGTTGAAACTGGAATATATGGATTATAGCTTCCTACTTTGGAAACAATACAACAGAGAAAGGTTTTTTGTATGATGATTGGGAATATACAGGGTGAGTCTAAAATGTATAACAAGCTTTTTGAGGGTAATTGGACAAAAAGTATAGTTTGACGAATGAGCTTTTTGCCCAAAATGCATACTAAGGAAAATTTACCCTTGTAGGTTGATTTGATGAAATGAGAATAATTTCTATAAGTAACTTCTGAACAGCGAATGACACCAGAATGAAATATTCTGTATAGATGTTCATTGTTGAAATACAATTATTGAATATATTTCTGAATTTTTGATATTGCCATTGATATTGACAAAAAGTCTTTCGAGAGGATGAGTGGAAAGAAAGTTACACAAAAAGATGATATCCTCGAGGTAAATTCCACATTTCTTTACTGCATGGAAGTTAATGGTGCCATTTCGAGTATTTAATACAGTAACCTCGGAAGTAAGTAGTCTTCCAATATTCACGATGTCATTTTGTTGTAGCATTTTGAGAAAAGGCAACAATTATCTGATTTTTTTTTCTCAATTTGAAATTCTTGTGGAATGCCTCTTGAGTCAGGCAGCTGAAACAATACCACTGATGGACGGTCAAGTGGGATTCGTAGGCGAGATTGGGTTCAGTGTAGATTCAGAGTTCAGACTAATTGTTATAATTGCATATTTTGAACAGTAAAGGAGCATTCAGACAAATTTCGTTCGGATATGTGCGGAAGAGCTGTCTGGGAAATTCTACACTTAGTTTATGCATTCACCGATATTTTCCTTCTTGAGCATTTTGATTAATACCTGGAATCATCTACTTCGTTCTTTTTTTGTACGAAGACCTTTTTTCGAAGGTGAGTCAGAAACGCTGAAACCATGACACATTCTGATGCCTGTAGGGACATTTTACCAGTTTCAATATTTTTTTAGGTTGTTGATGTGGTTTCTTGTCCTCGGATTAGAATCTCAAACCTGTCCTCTAACCTATGATATCGTTTTAAGATTTTTTTAGGGTTTTATGTTATTATAAACTTCCCCACAATACCAATATTCGCAATCGAAGTTGAGTAGTCGTTCACACACAACGTCAAAAGTTAGGAGCAGTTGGCGAATCTCGACAGGGCGGATACCTGAAGCTGTTGACAGACAAGACCTGATTTTCTTTTTTCTCTTTGTTTTTGGCATAGTACTATGACCAGGTAGGTTGTAGTTTTTTTTTTGAATAGTTCACGCTGTCCGCTCTCCATTGTTCGAGTTTTTTCGTATCCAATCTCAATTATATATATATGGAAAGATGGCGACCGGTGATAGTTCATGTGTTTATCTCTCTAAAGGAGTTGATAATAATCATGAGAAAAATTATTTGTGCAAACAATGTGGAAGACAAATAGTGAAAGATAACGTTATGTGTGTAAAGTGCAGTCAGATTTTTCACCCAGGATGCCTGAAACAAGCCAATCTATCAAAAAACCCAAAATGTTTTCATGAAATAGACACAGGAGTGTCCTTCAATGGTCATGGTGAAGATAACATGTTTTATGATGCAGTTGACAAGATGTCCGGTAGTGAAAACAAAATGGACACAGTTATGTTTCTGTATATTCAAAAACAGAAAGACATAATAATCAATGAATTGCGTGAGAAAGTCAAGATATTAAACGTATACATTAATTCCATCAAAGATAACAATCAAGACAACAAGAAGGGGCAAGTAGATAATATAAATCTCGAACACAAAAAAACACCAGACCAAAAAAAGGGTAAGCAGACCATACCAAAAAATTTATGCAGTCTGCCGCCCTGGACGAATTCTCACATAAACATTGAGGATGATAAAAACACAAGTAATGTGTATGAACAGAAGAAAAAAGTTGAACAAACAAAAAAGGGAATCTCTGTAAAGGATGTGTCACATGGCATTTCAGAGCAACAAACAACCACCTCAAATGTAAACAATGCTAACAGTGTTGCCAGTGATCCAAAAACTACTGATTCTCCAGTAATCTCGGATAATCAAGGATCATAATATTGTAATGGAATCCAGAAGAACTTAAATAATCCCCCTGTATCACATGTTTGGAAGCTCTCGAATATTCTAGAATAGTAGAAGATCGAACATCCTGTGAGCAGTCTGATGAAGAGAGATGAAAAGATGTGACAGAAAACTGACAGTTCTAGAACATTCCAGAACAGATGTGAAACATATAAATATCGAGCTTCCAAACAACGTTAGTTAGTTGAAGAATTGAACGCGACGTAGTTACATCGTTGTCGATATAAATATAGTTGAAATAAATAGTTTGTTGGTGTTTGTACGTGAAAATAAATAGTTAATCAGTTGGAAATCCGTTTGTTTTCTACTGGAACCCACGAAAAACGTTACAATTGGTGTCAGAAGTGGGATATTCGTGAATTTAGTTGGACTTTTAAAGTGAAAAAAACAGTGACAATGAAGAGACTTAGTGAACTGAAAGTGGCAGACTTGAAACGAGAGTTGGAAGAAAGGGATCTCGAGACCACAGGGACGAAAGCGGTGCTACAGCTTCGTTTGAAAGAGTATCTGATTGATGTTGGTCAAGACCCAGAAAATTTCATCTTCGAAGAGCCGGAAGACAAGATTGCGAATCAGATTTCTGCACAGCGTGAAGAGTCAACGGCGTTTCGTGAACACATTGTGAACCAGATTTCTGCACAACGTGAAGAAATTACGAATCAGATTTCTGCACAACGTGAAGAAATTACGAATCAGATTTCTGCACAACGTGAGGAGTCAACGGCCTTTAGAGAAGACATTGTGAATCAGATTTCTGCACAACGTGAAGAAATTACGAATCAGATTTCTGCACAACGTGAGGTTTCAACGGCTTTTAGAGAAGACATTGTGAATCAGATTTCTGCACAACGTGAAGAAATTGTTGAACAGCAGGACAAGATCGTTGCCCAAATGATTGCTCACCGTGAGAAAATTGCAGAACAAATTTCGGCTCAATCTTTGGCACTACGTGAAGAGTTTTCAGTACAGATTGCTCACCAGAAAGAAGAAATGGACGCAATAACGAAAAAGTTACAAGAATTGGAACTACAAGTTGGAAAAGGTGTCCAGAGATCAGAAAAATCAGAGGTCAGTGAACAAATTGTGACGAAAATAGAATCGGATATCGCAACCACTTCAAATCGAGTAAAGCCTTCAACGTTTGACGGAAAAACATCATGGCCAAACTACTTGAAGCAATTCGAGGCAGCTGCAAAAGCCAATGGGTGGACATTAAAGGACAAGGCGGTGGCGCTCACAGTTGCTCTTCGAGGTGATGCATTGAACATCTTGCAAGCCATTCCAGAAAGTGAAGCTGACAGTTACGAACATCTCATCGAACGCCTAGATATGCGATATGGTCATGAACATCTACAGCAGGTATTCCAATCACAGATGAAGAACCGTCGACAGAGAACCAATGAGAGCCTACAGGAATTCGAAGCAGACGTAGCGAGATTGGTTCATTGTGCATATCCGTCAGCTCCGAATGTCTAGCTGTACAGACATTCGTTGATGGGTTGAGAGATGGGGAAATGCAGAGGACCGTGCGTTTGTCTCGTCCCAAAGACCTCACCGATGCACTAGCAGCGGCGTTGGAGTTCGAAGCGGCAACAGGAGCTTCACGTGGATCTGCAAGAGTCCGCAACATTAACGATAACGGTAACAGCTCACTGAACCAGGAATCTACTGAGGGCCTGGTCGATGCCATCAAAAGTCTTCTGAATCTGAATAAGACGAAGAGAACGGTTCGCTGTTGGAACTGTGGAGAGCTGGGGCACCTTCAAAAAGTATGTAAACGGGTCAAGAAATTAGCTGAGGAAGTACCACCTTCCTCGCAGCCGCAGGAAAACTAAAGCGGGTCGACTCCAAAGGGGCAGCTTTGACCCGTCATTCCAAAGACCCCCTCATTATTGTGGCATCTCTACGGCGTGACCATGGCAGCATTTATGTGAACGGGCTGATCGACGATAAGAAGTGCGCACTATTAGTGGATACTGGTGCTACAAAAACCATCTTGCGTCATGGACTTCTGACATCTCCGAAGAAGCGGATCTTACGTTCAAGATGGCGATTACGAACAGCCACAGGCGAAGCTGCCACCGTTCATGGAGAAATAGATGTGGAAATCAAAATTGGGACCCTCACAATTCCACACCGAGCGATTATGGCTGATATCGAGGAAGATGTCATTCTGGGAATGGACGTCATGGGCGCACAAGAAATTCAATTAGACTTTGGAAAAAAAACAATCAAGGTGGGCGCCGAAGAAATCTTTTTACATTCCCGTGAAGAGGTAGTGGCTCGAGTGACGTTAGCAGAGGATGTACAGCTACCAGAACGAAGCGAAACGATAGTGACAGCACGGATCAATGGCACATTCGAAAGAGGTTCCCCCATTATCCTGGAACCTTGGAATCATGACGAAGAGGTCGGCCGAGGAGTCTTAGTCGGCAAGGCTCTATTGACATCCGAAGGAATCATCCCTGTCCGATTGATCAACGTCAACAATTATCCTCTGACTGTTACCAAGGAACGAAAATTGGTACATGTTCTACAGCAGCCTCGATAATTCAGCAAGAGACGACAACAAACAAAGGAATGATCGATTTCAAGGAAATGGTTTCCACTGCATGCGATTCTCTAAACAAACGGGAGAAGACACGTTTAATCGAATTATTGCAGCGATATCAAGCCATATTTGTACCAGCAAAAGGAAAAAAGAACTGACATTGTGAAGCATAAAATTGACACAGGAAATGCCCGACGAATGGGTCGAAGATTACCGCAAGTGAAACGGGAAATGGCTGATAAGATAATTCAGGATATGGAACAAGAAGGCGTGATTGAACCATCCAACAGTGCATGGACTTCACCAGTAGTTTTGGTGAAGAAGAAAGATGGAAGTACCCGATTCTGTGTAGACTATCTTCGATTGAATGATGTGACAAAGAAAGACAGTTATCCGTTGCCACGTATAGACGACACACTGGATACGCTGGCAGAATCAAGGCTGTTTTCCACTTTGGATCTCAAAAGTGGATATTGGCAGGTAGAGATGGATCAGGCAGATAAGGAGAAGACGGCGTTTTCCATCGGAACTGGGTTATGGCAATTTAATGTTATGCCTTTCGGGCTCCGTAATGCTCCTGCTACGTTCGAGAGAATCATGGAGAATGTACTCAGAGGACTCTCTTGGAAGACATGTCTAGTATATCTAGATAACATTATTGTGATTGGTAAAACATTCGAAGACCATTTGGCAAATTTAGAAGAAGTCTTTAGAAGACTACCGACTGCGAACCTGACATTGAACCTGAAGAAATGTCATCTACTGCAGAGATGAGTCAACTACTTGGGACACGTTATAAGTAGTGAAGGAGTGGAGGTCGACCCTGAAAAGGTACGAGCAGTTAGGCAATGGCCAGTACCAAAAGATAAACATCAACTCAGAAGCTTTCTTGGACTCTGCACTTATTATCGACGTTACGTCCGGATGTTCTCTGATATCGCGAAGCTACTAACTCGCCTCACCGAAGAAGGACGACAATTCTGCTGGGATAAGGAATGCCAGATGGCCTTTGATGCCCTGAAGACACATTTGACCACGACACCGATCCTGGGTTATCCACTTCCACAAGGTCAGTTCATTCTCGACACTGATGCTAGCAACATCGGAATCGGAGGAGTACTTTCACAGCATCAGGATGGACAGGAGCGAGTTATCGGATACTTCAGTAAAGTGTTATCCAAACCAGAGCGAAACTACTGCGTTACTAGACGGGAGCTACTAGCTGTGGTTAAATCGGTGGAGCACTTCTATAAGTACCTCTACGGTAGAAAATTCTTGCTAAGAACAGACCACCAGCGTTGAAGTGGCTTCTACAATTCAAGAATCCTGAGGGTCAGGTAGCTCGCTGGATTGAGAGACTTCAGGAGTATGATTTTGAGATAGAACACCGAGCTGGAACAAAACATAAGAATGCTGATGCCTTGTCCAGACGACCTTGTCCACCCGGATGCCCACATTGTAGTCGTTTGGAGATTAAAGAAACATCAATCAATAGAACTACTGTTGTCAGCGATGATTGGTTACCTGCAGCAGTCCGACAAGAACAAGAAAGAGATCCAGAAGTCCGAAAACTTCGAGAATGGAAGAAAGTAAATCGTCGTCCCAATTGGCAAGAAGTAGCACCGTTTTCACAAACCTTGAAGGCCTACTGGGGTCAATGGGACTCCTTGGTTTTGGAAGATGACCTGCTGAAGAGGGAACTGGAAAACGCTGATGGATCGGATCATCGAATGCAGCTAGTGATTCCTAGGAGCCGAGTTCCAGAGGTACTGCGCTACATACACGATGGAACTTCAGGAGGGCATCTTGGAATGAATAAGACTCTACAGAAGGTTCGTGAGCGGTTTTACTGTGCGAACTACAGTGATGACGTTCGAGATTGGTGCCGTAAATGCACCGTCTGTTTTGCCAGTAATGGACCGCACCGGAAACCAAGAGCTCCTATGAGACAGTACAACGTAGGTAGCCCTTTTGAAAGAATCGCCCTAGATATCGCTGGTCCATTTCCGGTAACTGATGATGGAAATCGATATATCCTGGTGTGCATGGATTACTTCACAAAATGGGTGGAGGCATATGCGATTCCTAACCAAGAAGCCGTAACCGTTGCTGATGTCCTGTTAAAAGAATACATTAGTCGCTACGGGGTACCAATGGAACTCCATTCTGACCAAGGCCGAAACTTTGAGAGTGAAGTATTCCGGACAATGACTGACAGATTAGGAATCAGGAAGACCAGAACGACACCATTACACCCCCAATCGGATGGAATGGTGGAGCGGATGAATCGAACCGTTGGAAAGTACCTCTGCAAAGTTGTTGATCAACACCAACGTGACTGGGACCAGCATCTACCCTTCTTCTTGATGGCCTACCGATCAGCAGTACAAGAATCTACAGGACAGACTCCAACAAAGGTACTGTTTGGGCGAGAAATGAGGCTTCCTTGTGACCTGGTATTTGGATGCAGACCTGGTGAGAATATAGCAGGTGAAGACTATATAACGAACCTGAGAAGAAAGATGAACGATATTCATGAATTGGTTCGTTCCAAGATCCAAATATCCAGTGAACGAATGAAGGACCGTTATGACATCCGGGCTGAAGAAAACTTCTACAAAGAAGGTGATTTAGTGTGGCTCCACAATCCACAGAGGAAACGAGGGCTCTGTCCTGAACTGCAGAAATCTTGGGAAGGACCCTATTGCGTAAAAAAGAAAATCAACGATGTTATATACGGCATCAGTAAGGTACCCAACGGCAAACCAAAAGTTGTCCACTTCAATAGACTGGCACCGTTTGAGGGAAATTCAGATCAACCAGTGAGGCAGATTCAACTACAAGACGAGGACGAGCCCACTTACGATAATTTCATGGAAATCTATAGCGGTTCGTCGAAAGCAAGGTTTAACGTGACCAGAGAAGAGAGTCGCGACCTGTTCACCACTCCTGTAGAGTATGCATTGGCTCATTGCATCGCCCAAGACCTTCAGATGTTCCGGGGGATAGGCAATGTATTCCGGAAAAAGTTTGGTAAACTGGAAAAACTTCAAGAACAATGCCCATCTATCGGTCGAGCCTTGGAAATTGAAGATAGCAGCCCTGAAGGAGTCAGATCGATCTTTTATCTGACAATCAAAGAAAGACATTTCCACAAACCATCTTACAAGGACTTATGGGACGCATTAGTTGATCTCAGAAATACCTTACTGAGAAAAGGAATACAGAAAATAGCTGTACCAAAGCTGGCTTGCGGTTTGGATGGCCTGGATTGGAGAATTGTCAGGAATATGTTGGAAATCATATTCATGTTTACCGGAGTTGAAATTCTGATATGTTGCTGGAATCCTAGGGCAAATCCGAGACAGAAAACGGTACCATGCTACTTCAATCAGACTTCACACTGCCGAAACGGAACCAACTGCTCGTTTCTCCATCATAACGAGCAAAATGCATTCCAGGAGGAATGTCTCTTGAGGAGGGGGCAATGTAATGGAATCCAGAAGAACTTAAATAATCCCCCTGTATCACATGTTTGGAAGCTCTCGAATATTCTAGAATAGAAGAAGATGGAACATCCTGTGAGCAGTCTGATGAAGAGAGATGAAAAGATGTGACAGAAGACTGACAGTTCTAGAACATTCCAGAACAGATGTAAAACATATAAATATCGAGCTTCCAAACAACGTTAGTTAGTTGAAGAATTGAACGCGACGTAGTTACATCGTTGTCGATATAAATATAGTTGAAATAAATAATTTGTTGGTGTTTGTACGTGAAAATAAATAGTTAATCAGTTGGAAATCCGTTTGTTTTCTACTGGAACTCACGAATAACGTTACAATATGTAGTTCACCAAGCAAAAACAAATCAAACGTGCAGAAAATATATAGAACTTGATGGTAACCAGAAAAGGGGTAATGACATTTCGGATTCAAAACATCCTGAACAAAGGGAATGGAAAACAATTTTAGGGAAAGAAAGGATGTTGGCCAACTTGATGATGAAGCAGAACATTTCAAGGGAGTTGCGCCAAAAGTATGGTTAAACCTATACAGAGTATCAACAGATGTTACGGAGGATGATATACAAATATTTTTGAAGAAAAAAATCGGGAAGGAGAATGAAAGTTTCATTGTGAAAGATCTCAAGGAACCTGGGGACAAGAAAGCGTATATGGTTGCAGCAGATTTTAAATATGAGGAAGATCTTTATAAACCTACATTTTGGCCAAGAGGTGTGTTTTTTAGAAGGTTTGATTTTAATCTACATCATAAGAAACACCAAACTAGAAATGTTATTGACAACAATCATGACTTGACCAGACCAGATTCTTTTTTAGAGAAAAACAAATAATTCCATCTAAAAAAGATAATTTTCTTGTTGTCATGAATTTCAATGTTCAAGGCATAGGCAACAAAATATCCCAATTAGAATTAATTCTCAACCAGTTTTAGATTGATATATGCTGTTTTACAGAACACTGGCTGAAAAGCCACGAGATTAAGGAATTAGTCATACAAAACTACTCGTTAATAAATCATTATTGTAGAAAAAATTTCAAACGTGGGGGTGTATGTATATTTGCAAAAAATCATGTGGACACTTTGAAGCATCAGTGGCGGTATTAGAACTTCCAACTCATAATAAATTATTTGTTGTCAGTATCTATCGTTCCCCTCAAGGTGATATAAATATTTTCCTAAAACTACTATATGAGTTAATAAATGAAATCTACTCAACAGATTGCTACTATATCATATGTGGTGATATAAACATCAATTTATTAATGGATAATAGCACAACCCGACAAATTTCAAATATTTTTCATGAATTCAATATGACTAATGTAGTGACAGAGCCCACTCGTACCACAACTACTTCAAGTACTCTTATTGATATCATGTTATCAATTTATTGCCATTTTGTATATTCACACACATTTTTTTACACATTTATGTAACTGATCTTATATGGCAAATAAATTATTATTATTAAAAAAATTATTATTACAAATTTGGCAGCAAAACATACAATTGTACAAGATACTCACCTATCTGATCACACATTTCAGATTAGTCCTCTGCAGTTAGATATAGAAAAATATGAAACTGAAAAAATTGTTCTCCAACGAGATTTCTCTGAAAGTAATCTCCTTACTCTCATACACTTTCTAAAAAAAGAACAGTGGGCGGAAATGTACAAGGCCCAACAATTCAATGATAAATTTGACGCTTTCTATAATACTTTCCTCTATCATTTCTTCAATGCATTCCCATATAAACAGAAAAAAATCAGAGCAAACAAGAAAAATTCTTGGTATACTCAAGAATTGAAGCTGATGCATAGTACCTTATGTGGATTGTTGAGAAATTATAAATCATCAGGAAATGAAATAATAAAAACTAGATATATAAGTTTAAAAAAAATATATAATGAAAAAGTAAAGCAAACCAAAAAAACATATAATGACAACAGAATAATTCATGCTAAAAACATTTCGAAAGAATCATGGAGGATCATTGGGGAAATGAGAGGAAAAATCACAAAAACAATGAAATTCCAAGTGAAATCATCCTACAGAATGGACAATCCATACATAGTACTGATGAAATTGTTAATGCTTTTAGTGACCATTTCATGAATATTGACTGTGCTAGCCCAAACTATGTAAATCTAAAGCTCACGGATTAGAAGGTTGAAACATTATTTCTATATCCCACGACACCTGAGGAAGTGGTAACATTAATTCAGAAAACATCTTCCAAACATGCAGCAGGTATTGATGAGGTCGGTGGTCGAATTTTGCGAGCAGTTTCAGAGATTGTGAACATACAGCTATCCTATCTCATAAACATATCATTCATTGAAGGAGAATACCCAAACAGTATAAGACTATCAAAGTCAATACCAGTATATAAGGGTGAGGGACCTAGAAATGAGATTGCAAACTATAGAAATATATGTTTGCAGAGTCAGTTTTCAAAGTTATTTGAAACATGCTTTAATGAAAGGGCAGTAAATTTTTTGGAAGCATTCAATCTCATTTCTTCTAGCCAACATGGCTTCAGGAAGAAAAAGTCGACAACATCTGCGATAAGTGAGCTGTCCTCATTTATATATGATTCACTGAACAAAAATACATCACCGATAACTATATTTTTTGACCTCAGTAGGGCTTTCGATACCATTGATCACACACTCTTACTTGAAAAACTTTACAGATCAGGAATACGAGGGAATGCCAACAGATGGATTGAGTCATATTTAAATGAGAGAAAACAAATAGTAGTAATCAATCACTTCAAATCGGATGAAGCTCATGTGAGAGTTGGAGTGCCACAGGGATCCATTCTGGGACCCTTACTCTTTGTATTTATGAATGATATAGAGAAAACCTGTGGGACTCCCAATCTTGTAGTAGCATATGCAGATGACACAAATTTTTGTGTCAATGGAGAATCTCGGGACTCTGTCTCTGGGGCAAATTCGAGTGTAGAAGAATTTCATCAGTATTGTCTGAGCAATGGCCTTAAAATCAATAACAGTAAAACTGTATTCATGTCTTTCGCTACAAAAAACTCATACCAAAATTATAATAATTTGGTTAGATTGAATGGACACTCAATAGAAGAAGTTAACTCTACTAAATTCTTGGGAATCACTCTTGATAAGAAAATGATATGGTAAAAACACATTGACAACATTGTATCCAAATTGAGCTCTACATGTTTTCTCATTAGACAATTAAAAAACACTGTCTTTATAAATGTTTTAAGGATTGCATATTTTGGTCTGGTCCAGTCTGTACTTTCCTATGGCCTTATATATTGGGGGGCATCAGCCCATTTCGATAAGGCATTTGAACTTCAGAAAAGGATTTTACGATGCATGAGAGGTGTACATCCTCGTGAGTCCTGTAGGAGATTATTTATTGAATTGGAAATCATGACATCACTCTATATATATATATATATATATATATATATATATATATATATATATATCTTCTTATTATGAATATAACTAACAGTAACAATAACATAATGTGAAATAATGACTTTCATGATCATGACACACGCGGTAGCAAGCAGTTTCATCAGACATATTCCAGACTCACGATTGGTCAAGACTCTCATACTTACCAACAAATCAAATTCTACAACAAATTTGTAAATCTTGTCGGGGATGTAGATAGTGAAAAGAATTTTATAAAAATATTGAATGAATATCTTCTGAATAACCTATTTTATTCCACAGACGAATTTTTGAAAATGTGACTTCATGTAGTTGTATTATGATGTTTTTTTTATATCCTTTATATCTTTCAATCAGCTAAGATGTAACCTAGTTTCATATTCAGTTTTTTGTATTTCGTAATTTAATGAAAACTCAATTTGAATGAATTCAACTTTCGATCAGAATTACGTGGTACCCTAAAATTGAAAGATTCAACTTCTTCAACCCACCGACTTGAAGTATTCTCCGATGAAAGGCTGCCGAAAGTACCCTCATTGATCTTTTGATAACCTCGATTATAGAAATTACGTAAAAGAGGGTACATGGTTATTGATGAAAATTTGGAAACGAAATTATAGGGTCAAATAGTACTCGATGAGATCTTTGAAAAGAGGTATCACAACACCCCTCATCCATATTCAAAATCAGGGGGTTGTGCTCACCCCTAGGAGGTTTGAGTTACGGAGATGAAAAAAGCAGAAAATTTGTTCTTCTCGAATCAGAAAAATCGAATTAAAACTATTACAAAACTTCACATTCAACCATACACACCATTCACCAGGACACCAAAGAGATCTGCGCAACAATGAAGGAAACCTTTTTTTTTCAGGAGTATTCGTAACCAAACTCTGCATTGCGGACAAGTTTATTGATCGTTGTAGAATCCTAGATGGTAACTAGGAGTTGAAACTGTAGGGCGATTGAGGACCGATCGATCAACCGCAATAGAGAAAGATGTGACTCTCAATTCCTCGTGGTAGTTTCAATTGTTGCTTAACACAAAGTAGGGTCTTGCCATCAAGTCATCTGGCATGCGCAGATGTTTCTGTACCTCCTTTCAGTGGACCCTTTTCAGTAAAAATCGTCACGTTGTAATTGTTCTTATTTTAATGAACCACTAAAGAAGTTTTCCAACGCTGATGAAAGTCTTATTTCCATGAGCATGGGTTGACACGTATAACATCAAAGAGTCGAAGGATATTCTCCTTCATTCTCCTACTGACTAATTTCAAATAGCTTTTTATTTTTTTTTCAGTTTTTCGCTCCCGCTCGAATATTTTCTGGAACTAGACATTTCAATATCTAACTTTTACAATCAATTCCACTTTTCCACCGATTGGATTGAGAAAACAACAAAGACGGAAAATCGAAGAGCTGCCAACGTACCGCGACGAAAATGTAGAGAACGAATAGATACGTTTTGAAATTAATCAACATCTTTTTGTTTAGGATGTGTTGAAATGCTCGATGATCAACTTGAAATTGTATTATTGTCTTTAGTTGTCTCACTTAAATAGATTTTGAGCCAAAGTTGAAAATAAATCTACTTTTCAACTAAAATAAAGTACTCAGGTACAAAGTGAAAACAAGCATCAACGATTTCATTAAATTATTCTCTCCGAATTGTCGTTGGATATATTATTATATTTTTCCATACAGTACAACAGAAGACTGTAGCAGCGTCAAGCTTTTGACGGCATCGCAAAAACATATAAGATTCTATGAGAATTTTTTAGTAACCTATCGATATACACTTTGTCCAAGATGAGGATGTCTATCATGGGGATCTCGGAAACCATAAGAGATACGGGGTAGTTTCGGAGATATGCCTAAAATAACGAAATTTGCCGATTTTGTCTTAATTTTTTTCTGACGTTATTTGAAGAGATTCAAGAAAACGAAAGACACTTTCTCATTGCCATTTTTGATTTCCTACAAAACAGCGTTGAGAGATTTTCGGAGAAACTAGCATATTTCATTACTAATACGACGATGACACGATATGATTCTGCGGTATTTAAAACGGAAAAATGGTTTTTATTAAAGTTCGAACGTTTTGGTGTAGTGTGCGATGAAATGATGACACCGAGTTTCTCCGAAACAAAACGTCGTACGAAAAATCTCTCAACGTTGTTTTGTAGGGATTCAAAAATGGCAATGAGAAATTGTCTTCTGTTTTCTTGTATCTCTTCAAATAACGTCAGAAAAAAATCAAAACGAAATTGGCAAATTTCGTTTTTTCAGGCATATCTCCGGAACTAATGGAAATTTTGAAACTTTCTGAACGGCACATTGTTAGACTTAGAAATGCGCAACCTTTCTCTAATTCAACAATCTCTGTATCTCTCATGGTTTTCGAGATCCCCATGATAGTTAGACTCGAATCAAACTACAGCATCCTAAATCGATTCAGATTCGAGTATTGTGAGTGTGATATCATTCAATCCTTTAAGTCAAAAATATTCATGTATCTCATATCGTGACGATATTTTCCAGCGCCAAATTCTGTACACTCATATCTGATTCCCTGCTTGATATTCTTTTTGAAATTCATGAATAATTGACCCCAATTCATTGTTCAGAGATGAGATAATAATTCGTCAAATTATCAAAATAGCCACTACATGTCTAGTATGAAATGTGCATTCAACATGCATTTATAAATTAATCGAGAAACAACGTTGGATCTATGTTCCCCCTATGAATTTTGCTCTACAGGACACGTATATTGATATGGAAGTGGCAATTGAATACATTAGATATCAATTTGTTCGTAAGAATTCGTAATATCGAATTCATAACCTCATATTCATTCCTATTCTTTTCATGAGATACAATGACATTTATGGAAATGATACTGATTGTACGAACATACACCAAAGATCTTCTCGAAATGGCTCAAGGAAAACTGCTTTCCGCATATATCAAGTGAACGGTAAACAGCCCTCCTCATTTTATTTTTATACCGAAGTTTTAACAGTTTGAATTTATTACGCGCTCACTCATTCCTTTGTCATCATGAGTTTAGAGCTTCTTTCCGTGAAATATTCGAGAAATAATTGTTATTTTTTATGGAAACGTTATTTTCCTTTGATAAAACCTACAGTGCTAGAGGGGATTTATCAAGAATTACCATTGTATCAGACGAATGCTCCTGTGCCAACTCATCTGATGAAAACTTGACAGAGAATATCGAAAGTATGCGTAATGCGGATTTTTATATCTGGGGTATACAACGTATTTTGGGATGAAAAGGATGAAGTATTCTTCATTCGTCAATGACAGAGCATCCTCAAAGAATTTCATGGATTATGGGTCTGGGATGATCAAAATACGAGTACATTATACGAGGTTGAATAACATTATCAACTTGATCATTTCATATTCCACGATGACTATATTATCGAATGCTAAAGACTAATCGGAAAATTCTGGTAGTAACGAGAGAATTTATATTTTCCACAATCACAGGACGATTTCGAGATGATACCAATCTGGAACTATTTTTGATGGATACATGACAATAAATGTGCTACGGTAAACTAGTGTCGAATTCTAGCCCTTTGCACTCCAGCCTAGTACTGCATAGAGGCTACCAGCAACTTCAGCACTATATTAGTTCCAAGTACATACCTATGATGTGGAAGAAAAATAGAGTTGTCTCTCAGCTATTTTATAAATATATTAAATCGTTGGCAAACAACGCAAAATCAAGTTCATCTTCCACATCACTTATTTCCCAACTATCGTCAAAATTTTTGCTTTCCATCTCCACTACACGAAGGGTTAAAAGTTTTGAATGTAACGAAATAAACTTAAATAGATCACTTTTTACTATTATTACATTGTGAGCATATAGTGGCCCACTTACTAGGAAGGAAGAATGTGAAGTTAAGTACCTGCATGTTGCCTGTAAAGTAAACTTCTACTCTCATATTTCCCACACACAGATACTCTTGCTTGTTGAGTGAGGATGTGTGACAAGCGTGACATGACGTCGAAAAAAGATCCTATGTAAATAGCAGCGGCGTGTGTAGTTAGTGAGTGAGTGAGTCGTTTTTTTTTCAACCAAATTCTGCCTTGTATTTCTTCAAAAAAAGTCATACTTTCTTGGTATGTGATTTCTTTCCATATCATCATTTGTAGCGTGATGAATAAATGCAATCTTCATCACACATATGGGGTGTTTGTAATTGCATATTGAAATAGCACTATGTCCCAAATAAGAACTGTTGACTCATTTTATTTACATCAAGGTTGTGATCGAAAATTCAGGATATCATGAAATGGTTAGTAATTTGATTGATTGAAAGTGAAAGATTGGAAGAAATGTTAACAACATAAATATGGATTTGGCAACAATTCTCGAATGGGGATCCAAAAACTTAGTGGATTTCAATGCAGACAAAACACAAGCATGTCCTTTCTTCAAAAAAGCCGACCTCACAATGCCCAACATAAGCTTGTCAGAGGTGACCATACCTTTGAAGTCATCCATCTCGATGCTTGGTATAACTATCAGCAATAACCTTTCTTGGGAAAGTCATGTGAGATCAATTGCAAAAAGTGCATCCCAAAAACTTGGTTTTCTGTTTCGTGCCAGGAGCTATTTCTCTTCCAGTCAGTTGCTCACGATCTATAAGGCACAAATTCGACCTGTCCTGGAATACTGTTCCCATATTTGGAGTGCAGCACCCAAACATATCCTGAAGCTGTTGGATTCTGTCCAGAAAAGGGCAGTTCGTCTCGTCGGTGATGCTTCGCTTACTAACTCGCTCACTTCTCTGAAACACCGTAGAAGGGTTGGCGATCTATCTCTATTCTATAGATATTTTCATGGGCGGTGCTCTTCTGAGATATCAACAATCGTTCCTCCTTTGGCGGTCTCTTAGAGGTTAACCCGTCAAGTCCAGTCTTCGCACCCCTTTTTGGTTAATAGTGACCTGCAGAACATCTCTTTTCAAAGACTCGTTCATCCAACGAACAGCGAGGCTCTGGAACACATTGCCCAGGGAGGTGTTCCCCGAGGCATATGACCTTCAGAAATTCAAAAAGAACACCAATTCCTATCTCCTTTTCCTTGCTTCTCACGATGTTCTCTGAACATTACAGGATGTCTCCTTTTCTCAGAAGTTTTATATTAAAAAAAAATCTGAATCAAAAAAAGGTATTTCTTGAAATTTTGTACCACCTTTTCATCGAAAAAATTATTTTTTTTACCCCTTTCGTACCAAAAGAATTTTCAAAATTTCGTCATACATGGTGTTGTATTCAACTGATGAAATGAAAATTGATTTTTTCAAGTCCGTACCTGGATTATTAACTTCATTCGCTCGGTATTCGGTAGCATATAGGATAATGAGCTTATATCGTGAAAATTAATGAAATTCACAATGCGGATCTTAAGTTATGAGCCATTGAAGGATTAGGAGAAATACATGAAACACTCTGTATCTCGCTTATACAGGACGGTAGACCCATCATATGGGGGGTTTTCAGAAACAGCTAGGTGACCTCTACCTACCCAATGAATCACCCTATATAAAAACTCATTTCAATGTTGTATAATTATCATTATTCAATTACAAGACATATGTTTTCTGATGAGTGCAGTTTTTCAATAAACGATCATTCTTATTGGCAAATTTGCCGCTACTGGTCATCTGTGAATCTTCACTGGATAGGAGGAGAACATACGCAATACCCTCAAAAGTTTAATGTTTGGGCAAAGATCGTTGGAATTCATTGTCCTCTTTTTCCGTGAGGGGAATTTGAATTATTCGGCATAACTTCAACCATATATATACTACTTTCTGGGATTTTGGAACATAGGCCGCCAGGTGTCTTCAAATGCGAATTTGAAATAGACAAAAATGAAACCTTTCAACTTCCATTTGAATAAATTAAATTGAACAGTTTTCTTCAACAAGGCTTGCAAAACTTATAGATGATATTCGCTGGTTTTGGATATTACCTGTTCTATTGTAGATATCAAAATGACTTCACAAACTGGAACACATTATGAATGGTACACTAGAGAAATTGCTGTACTTCACAATCATCTTGATAATTTACATCAAATTATGAATTGCGATTACTCATGCGAAATCAAATCTCAATACCTACAATGCAAAAAAAACTTGAAATCTGTCATAAAATATTCCAAAAAAGATTGTTTCAATAATGGGTTGAGATTATCAGATAATAAAATTGAAGAATCATGGGGAATAATCAATGAAAACTTGGGCAAAACAAAAAAACGTGTAACCGAATTTTCATTGAAAATTGATAATCTACACAGTTCTGATGATAAAGACATTAGCAATGCTTCTGCCTCTCATTTTTCAAATATATGCCAGGATACTGTAACGATAATCCATCAAGTTCATGTACAGTGGCACGTCATGTACAAAATTCAATTTTTATTCCTTATGTTGTAGAAAGTGATGTGGTCAGAATTATTCAGAAGTTGAACAATGAAAAATCATCAGGATTTGATCAAATTTCTTCCAAACGTTTTCATCTATCATTATTCCTCCTTTAACACGAATGATGAATGTATCCTTGCGAACATGTACCTTCCCAGATATATCAAAACTAGCAATAATCTTTCTCTTGCACAAAAAAAGAAAATTTAACTGATATTGAGAACTACCGTCTGATTTCCCTGCTTTCTGAGATATCCAAAATTCTTGGGAGATGTTTCTTCAACATAATTACGGATTTTAATGACAAATATAATATTCTTACTACAAGTCAACATGGATTCAGGAAAACTAAGTCAGTGGAAACTGCCACAAATATCTTTTCTTCGACTTGTCTAAGGATTTCGACAGATAAATTTTGAATTTATAAAAAACTATACACCCTTGGCATAAGAGGTATCTTTTCAAATTGGATTGAATCATACCTAATAAACCGACACGTGGTGGTGAAAAACAACAATGAACTCTCTAAAGAGTTCCCTGCTTCACTAGGTATTCCTCAGGGTTCGGTCTTGGGACCGTTGATGTTCCTACTGTTTGTGAATAACTTGCCGAACTTTATCAGCACAGGTATAGTCACAATGTTTGCAGATGACACAACGGTAACGATTTCGGGCAGTATCTTGGGGAAGTACAAGCAAAAATTGATACGACATGCAAAGAAATGGAGTTCTGGTGCAACAAAAATTCTTTTATTTTGAACAACGGAAAAACACTTTGTGTAGATTTTCATCTCCACAAAATGATACTCAAGTTAATAAAGGAACAATTTCCAGTTCCTTTTACAACTAGTGCTGTACATGTATGCTACAAATTGAACGAATGGAATTCTTCAAAGGAAATCATGTTAACGAACGAACTCGGATAAATCTATATCATGCACTCGCTTACTGTCATCTTTCATATAAAATAATGTCTGGGGGTTGTGCCAACGACATTAATAGAGTTCTTCTATCATGAAAGAGATTTTTGAGATTAATTTTCGACTTAGACTAAGTTGTAGAGAAACTTTCAAGAAATATTCAATTTCAACTGTCCCTTCTATCTATATAACGAAATATGTCAACTCCACCAGAAAAAATTTCAATACTTTCCAATAACAATCAGATATTTATAACTATAACATGGGGACCAGAAATTTCCGTTTACCTACTCACAAAACAACTATGTCTCGAAAATCTCCTTTTTTCAAATGCATTGTTTTTTATAACGCCCTACCTGACGACATCGAATCAAAACCCACTTACAATTAATTCAAGACTGGCGTAAAATCTTTCTTTCAACAAAATCCATATAACTCAAACAATTCAAAAATAAACTTAAATTATTTATGATTACAAACTGCTTTTATAACCTTGATGAATTTGTTGGACATTGTAATTCTCATTGAGAAATATTTTAATCGATTCCTTTTGTCTGTTCTCGTGCTGTTTATAAAAACAAACGTTTTTTTTATGTTTTTTATTCTGTGATCCTGTTTCAGATACTATTGTAATACTGTATTTTTATTGTAAAAACCACTGACGACACTTATCCACTTCATTGTAAATGGCTTTAGTTAATAAATAAATGAATGAATGAATGAACTCCGTCAGGGAATTTTTGATTCCCGATAATACACAAATATTACTCTGATTATATAATATATATACCATTTACATATTTTATTTTATTTCTATATACATATACTCTTCACATCTAAGTAATTGTCTCACTAATCATTGTACCTATTCTTGTCTGACTTACCTTCTGTACTTTGTTTGTTATTGAAAGTGAATAAATTTCTATTCTATTCTATTCTATTCTATTCTATTCTATTCTATTCTATTCTATTCTATTCTATTCTATTCTATTCTATTCTATTCCATTCTATTCTATTCTATTCTATTCTATTCTATTCTATTCTATTCTATTCTATTCTATTCTATTCTATTCTATTCTATTCTATTCTATTCTATTCTATTCTATTCTATTCTATTCTATTCTATTCTATTCTATTCTATTCTATTCTATTCTATTCTATTCTATTCTATTCTATTCTATTCTATTCTATTCTATTCTATTCTATTCTATTCTATTCTATTCTATTCTATTCTATTCTATTCTATTCTATTCTATTCTATTCTATTCTATTCTATTCTATTCTATTCTATTCTATTCTATTCTATTCTATTCTATTCTATTCTATTCTATTCTATTCTATTCTATTCTATTCTATTCTATTCTATTCTATTCTATTCTATTCTATTCTATTCTATTCTATTCTATTCTATTCTATTCTATTATATTCTAGTGTTAATCTTTATTTAACATCAGTGCTATATACATAAAAAATACAAGTGACATTCTGATCGATAGAGAATATATGGTTAACAGCAACAAACCATTGATAGATATCAGGATAGATATATGAAATGAATGGAATATGAGTCACAGTAAAAATAAAATAAAGATTTATTTTGATTCTCTCAAGAACCCTCTGAACTGTTTGAATCATCACAATGTTTCATTATAACAGGGAGTTTATTACTTCATATTAAACGGAGATCAACATTTGGCAGTGTTACATATATTTCTTGAAATGAAGTCAGAACGATTTCTTGTATCGTTATCATGAATATCTTTGAACGTTTTCAGTTTATCACAGATATTGCCGTGCATGGGACTACCAGAAGGGTTAGTTCCTGTACTGGGGGTCGCAGTCAGAAATCTGCGAATCCTACTAGGGTCGTAGATCACCCCAAAAAAAAAACGAATATTCTCTACCTTTGACTAGGGTTAACAACAAGAGACACAAGAAACAAATATAGCCATATATTCTTTGCACACAAATAACATCAGGAGTGAACCTCGCATCAGTACATCAATTTCAAACAATATGAACAACTCATAACAGCGATTTCAAATCATAAACAGTGGGAATAATTTTCAACCAGTGTTACCAAATACTTGCTCAAAGGGGGGACTCTATTTGCTGCTTGATAACTTAGGGCACCAACACACTAACTACGCGCGTCAGAACTAAAACTCTCCCGTTCGCACATCTGTCCAATACTTTTATCTGTTTCGCTTATTATTCTTACATGACCTAAGTGAGGTCAATGTGATTATGTGCGTATTGTTACACGTCTGGTAATGTACTTGTGAACTTTAAATAACTCACATTCGGGTCATGTAGGTATAACCGCACCTGGGATCGAATGAGTTCGTTAAGTTATAGTGAGTTATTATTATTTTCAGACCAAGACTTGTTGGTGTTTGTGCCCTTACTGTATGTGACAATATATTCAGGAAGTGTTCAAGCTCAACTTATCGCATAACCAGACAATTTCACATTTCTGTCCTACCATCACCATATCATTAATAAACATATATTAAAACCAATGAAGGACCTAAAACTGTTTCTTGGGGTATACCAAATCTCACACTTACTGATTCAGAAATACTTGTACACTACTCGTTGGGATCGGTTACTCAATTACAAATCGAATCATTTCAAATCATTCCATCTGACTTTTCAAAAATGCACATTTTCGGAAAACATGCTGTCACTCAGAAACGGTAATAGATATCGATATGCAATTTTCACCATGAAGTTTGTCATAAAAATTGACCCCCAGATACTGCCATCAGTTTTCATCTATCTAGTTCAAAAACAGTACTCCTCCTTCAAAAGTGTCAAATTTGGCCCACCCAGTACATTGCTTGAACCTTTTTGTACGTACAAAAATTGGACGTTTATGTTAGTCCACTGAACGTAAAATATTGAAACAACTCGGACATTCATTATTGTACGTGTTCGAACATCCATAGGATGTACGGGGTGAGCAAATTTCTAGACGTCTTTCAGGCGTTTGATAAAGTATGGCATGCAGGTCTATAAGGTTGAAAATATCAATATTCTTAACAACTTCCACCTCCTGTATAATAATGACCTACCTGAAGCAGACAACACAAGGATACCTGTCTTTGCGGATGATGTCGCCATTCTCTCTGTAGATAGAAATCCAGTTGCCTCTTCAATGAACATGTAAACTCACCTGACTCAACTGAATGACTGGTACAAAAAATGGAGAATTGAAATCAACCATTTCAAATCCGTCCAGGTGACGTTCACTACCTGCCACAACAATTGCCCACCAGTCACGATTGATGGTGTTCCAATACCAGTCAAGAGTGAAGTGAAATACCTGGGCCTGCACCTAGATCAAAGATCAACCTGGACAAAACATGTTCAAGCAAAAATAAGGCAACTGGACATCAAACCCAAACGATTGTATTGGCAGAAAATCCAAATTTTCAAACAAAAATAAGCTGCTGATATACAAAGCAATGCTGAAAATTATTTGGACATACGGCGTGCAACTGTGGGGTTGTCCAAAGACTACTACAATAAAAAATATACAAAGGTTTCAGTCAAAAACACTGAGATCGATTGCTAATGTTCCTTGGTACATTAGCAACCGAACTCTGCATGTAGATCTTCAAATTCCGTGAATGCAATTGGCTGGCCACCCAAATGACCAAATAGAAAATTTGTATAGGGACGAACCAGTCAACCGAAGATTGAATAAAAACTGGCCCGAAGACCTCTTTCAGCTTCACTAAAGATTAGTGCTCTATAAGTGAAAATGCCGACGGGCATTTCACTTCCAAGTTCGATAAACTCACAAAACTTTTTCCAACTACTCTTGATGAAGTAGATTAGGAAATGGCAATAGATGTTGAAAAAATTTGCAATCAACACATTTGAGAGTCATCTTGAATAACAACATTTCCAGATGAGGTTTTCGATACTTTTTCTTTACAACTGTCAGAATTGAAGATGACGTTCATAGAAAAAACCAAATTTGAAGATGTATGTATGTATGATTCATAATTTTTTTCGCGATATTTTCAATTTCTTCCCAGGTTATCATTCAGCACGGAAATGCGCAATTTTGTCACAATTTAACCAATTTTGTATCTTTTGAAATGAGCGATACCCCCCATAAAAGCATTGGAAAAACAGACAGCCTGTATATCTTCTTTCCCAAAGTTCACAATGTCAAAATTCCTATAGGAAACGGAGCATCACAATGCCATCTGTCCTTCACACCCTTATAGACACACACATATACACATACAATGTCGAAGGTCAAGATCGCATGATAACACAAAACATAAGATTATTAATGACTAATGAAAACAGTTTCTCGCTCTGATAAGATTGATATATTGCGACAATTCTGTGTCTGTGTTTTTATGTCAACAGATAAAAATCAATCCATCCTTATACAAAAAAGAAACCTTTGATTATAGTGACACAATCACCGAAGGGCTTTTCATTTGATCCCCTGGCATTGCTTCTTTATTATCATGATGATTGATCATCACTCCAATATAATTGGATGGAGAAATATTTCTTTGTCAGACCTCCATAAACAACCACCTCGGATACAAAATGACAAAAGCTGATATTTCTCGAACAGAAGCCCTTTCCAAGCCATCTGAATATAAAATAAGTCATAAAATTGCTTTGAAAACTGGTTCTTGGATACTTTATATTCATAAATTTTATCTCGGATAAAGATGTTCGATGAAGTAGCTCCATTTGTCACCAAACTATTCATCTCTTTCTGTTTGAGAATTTGATATGCGTGAAATTTATGGTTATGTCATTGATTCTAATAGTGTTATTCATTACAAGAATGTATCTCTGACTTTGAGATTTCTAAAATATTCATGAAATTCATAGGGTAAAACGATCGTTAAAACTTGATAATTATTCCCGAGATTTCGGGTTAACAGGAACAATCGATGTGGAATAATCATCAGAACCAGGAGCCGATGTTAACTTTCTTATTGTAAATGGTCCACTTTCATTCATCAATTCATTTTCAGATTTCATGCTCAATTCTCGACAAATTTGATAAACAGGATGATCCAATAAATATGTGGAAATGGGTTATTTCAGCCATTCCTGAAGATGAAAACTTGGGAATTCAATGATCTTCAATTTATTCAAAGAACTTCTAACTGAGAAACACAAAAATTGAGAGTGATTTTTTGGTGAATTTTCGAACAGCGCTCTGTATATTTATTGCAATTTCTCATCTTCACCTAAAATCACCTTTTCAACGATGTATTACATTGCACTCTCAATACCTTACCACTGAGAGCTCTTCATTCATTCCTCATTTCGTTTTAAGATCCTTCAAATTGATAGGAGTTCAGTACACACGATCTTCCAAATAATTCCAAAGAAAGAACTCCAACAGTGTTGGATCTGGAAATATCTGCAGGCCATCTTATCGGTCCCTGTGTGCCGATCTATTTATCTCCAGACTATTCATTCGAATGATTTCACCATGGTGCACCATTTCATTATGTTTTTTTCCTTCGCAAATGAAAAGGAATTGTTTCAAAGAAATAGGAAAGTGCATCCCAAACAAATTCTAGGTATATTCGACCAGTTATTGTACCATCGTTAAATGTTGGTTCTCAACGTCATAGGTTTCATACCCCGAGATGTTGATTTTCTGCAACATATTCAATATGAATCAGTCACTCGGGATAATAACAGCATAGTGTATGCAGACAGCACAACCAAAAATTCATTGATAGTTTTCTGATACTTCTGATATGGGGATGAGATACACTAATTATAATATTGGCGTTGAACTTACTGTTTGGATACGGGAATATTCATCAAGATTTATTTTCAAGAGTTGAATGAATACGATCAACTTCAGAAACATTATAAATTAAAAAAAAAATCACAACAATTCACCCTATTACACCCATAGGAAGAATCTCTTGATTGCTATATTGTCAAGACATACATTTTTTAAAATCCAATTCAGTTAAACACCAAGTATAATTTTATTCCAAATTCAAAGTCATTTTTGTTATAACCGAAGCACTTCTGTTAACAAGTCCGTGATGACAGCAGGTCAGTACAAATCATATAATAATTATAATAATAATAATAATAATAATATAACTTCATTCAGAGAAACTTAGGTTACAAACAATGCAAATATATTTGAATAAAGTTGGTTGGCGATAAGTGCCGTAGCACTTGTTTCGCATAAAACAACGGAATTCTCATATGCAACAAAATCAGGTTAAGAGCCATAGGACATTAATATAAATAAAATCTGTATAAACAAAATATAAGTACGGCATAATCTACTTGGATAAAATGAACACCAAACGTTAAAAATTCCAGTAGGAACAGCCTACAAAATATCAACTTAGAACCACACAATTAGAATTAACATGCACACAAAAATATAAGTTATCAATGCAATAAAATGAAGTTTCACACACAAATTGAAACATTACAAATAAAATAATCGAACCAACGAATCAATGATGTCAAAACCTCGTTTACAACCTAAACACAATATGAATCTGGTACAATTCACTTGAACAAGATGAATAAAAAACATTAAAAGCTCCAATATGAACAATCCACAAAATATCAACATAGAACTAAACAATGAAAAAAATATAAAAACATGTACACATACATTTTCAAAAATATTTCATTTCCACCAAATCAGCAATTTTTTTCCGCTGTTGACTGTATATGAATGACTTTAGTTCTCTCTTATATGAACCCAGATAAATGATCTCCCGCATATGTAACGGAACAGTGTTGTACAATTTTGGAGACATATAGTTGTAGGACCGTTGGCCGATAGATTTGTGCTTGTCTGGAACAATGTGCTGTTTTTTTTGCCTTGTATGGTAAGGATGGCTCGGCAGTTTGAATTTATGTTTTTGTCCATGGTATCTGACATTAATACTATAATAAAAAAGTTGGCGAATGTCAAATACTTGGGCCTCGGAAAATAGTGCATCAGATGGATAATTAAATTCTTCAGACATAATCAGCTTGAGGAACCTTTTTTGTAGAAGTTCTAAGGAATAGATGTGGGTCTTCAGGGCTCCTCCCCAGCAAACTATACCATATCGTAGATGACTTTCGACTAATGCGTGGTATAATACTTTGAGCTGATGAAAGTTCAATATATCTTTAAGGTATTTGAATTTGTATGCGATCATCCTTAGTTTATTACATACGTAATCAACATGAGCACCCCATCTTAGGTGGGTGTCTATTATGATTCCCAAATACTTGACCTTAGTTTCCGGAAAAATAATATGTTGTTGCCCCATTATGTCAAACGTGAGGCTCCGAAATGCTGGTAAATTCGACCGATTGCAACTGAAGGGCAAATAATATGTCTTCTCCAGATTAACAGTCAATAGCTTGTGTTCCAGCCAGTTTTGATTGAAGGAAAATCAGTGACCTTGCCTCATAAAAAATTACTGTGTCGTCAGCAAATCCCAGAATCTCTCCACTGCTTCCAACAGAAAACATGCCATCAACATATACACTGAACAGAGTGGGGCCCAAAACGGTACCTTGCGGTACACCATACTCAATTTTTTCCCTATCACTAATTGCATCTCCCACTCTCACAGATTGATGTCTGTCGGTCAGATAACTTTTGAACAGCTTCAGACAATTATTTCTAATACTCATATCCTCCAATGTCTCTAGGAGCAGATCATGACTTACAGTGTCAAACGCTTTTGTAAGATCAATAAACAGGCATAGACATGGCATACTCCTATCCAGAGCAGTAGAAATCTTCGAGGTGAGTGCCAATAGCGCATCTTGGGTAGAGACATTCTCCCTGAAGCCATATTGATTATTTGATATTAGGTTTTATTTTGATATACAGGGTGTTAGTGAATAAGTGCGACAAACTACAGGGGGTGATTCTTTGTCATTTTTTATGAAAAAAAGTTCATGTAAACGTGTGTCCTAACTTGCTTCATTTCCGAGTAACGGGGTGTTAAAGTTTTCTCTTAAAAACTGACTATTTATTTATTTCTCTGTAACCGGTCGAGTTATGCAAATGAAATTTGGTAGGTTCCAAGAGGTAGTTATTGCGCATTTTTTGACATGAAATTAAGAATTTTATGTTCATCATTGGCGTGCATATGCGTAATGATCTCAATTTTTTTAAAGAAAAAAATGGTACGCCACTGAGATATTCCAAACTTAAATTCAATTTTGAATGTCTCGTTCAATTTGCGACAAAAAGTCTCTCATGCCTTTTTTTCGTGAAGGGCGCCGTTTTTATGCAAAAAATAAAACATCGTAGGTAATGCGTATTTTTCATTTATTTAATACATTATCAAGAACTATCTTACACAATAAAATTAAACCAGAACAATAACAAAAAATAACACTAAAGGACGAATAAGGCGCAAAGCTACAACAAATGTTCAAAATGACCACCTTCAGACGTGATACAAGATTCAACTCTTCGCCTCATTGATTGTCGTACTCGCGCAAATATTCCTGGTGTATTTCTTATTGTCTCGCAGCCGGCTATAATTCGATTGTCGTACTCGCGCAAATATTCCTGGTGTATTTCTTATTGTCTCGCAGCCGGCTATAATTCGATTCCTCAGGTGTTCAACATTTTCGACGGGCGTGGAATAAACCAATGACTTAAGAAAACCCCATATGCAAAAGTCTAGAGGATTTAAATCCGGCGATCGAGCAGGCCAATGTTCCGTACCTCCCCTACCTATCCAACGATTTGGATATACTCTATCTAAGTGATTACGTACATTGATGCTAAAATGGGCTGGTGCACCATCATGCATGAACCAGAAATGTTGTCTCATCTGTAGAGGAATTTCTTCAAGAAGAACACGTAACTCTTCCTGTAGGAAATTGAGGTAAGAGTCACCTGTTAGTCGTTGTGGGAGGAAATATGGACCGATTAAATGATCATGAAGTACTCCAAGCCATACATTTACTGAAAACTGATGCTGAGAATGAGCTTCGAAGATTCCATGTGGATTTTCCTCAGCCCAGAGGTGATTGTTATGGAAATTTTGTATACACTGTCGTCCAAAATTAGCCTCGTCAGTAAACAAAACGCCATTTAAAAAATTAGGAATTTGAACGATTTGATGAAGAATCCAATGGCAAAAGACTAGGCGCGGAAAAAAGTCTCTAGGTAGTAGAGCTTGCACACGTTGAATATGAAACGGATACAATTGCTGTTCTTTAAGAATTTTAAATACACTGAAGTTGCTTACATTCAATATGTTGGCAATCTTTCGAGTACTCGTTTCAGGTGACTCCGCAATTAACTCGAGAACTGCTTCTTCTAGTTGCACAGTTCGTACTTCTCGAGGGCGCCCGCAGTCAGCTGTCTGTTTCTTAAATGTACCATTTTCGCGCAAACGTTGGTGAAGACGAGCAAATATTGTGTGATGGGGTACCCTACGTTCTGGATGAAACTCAGCATACAATCGTCGAGCTTGCCGACCATTTCCATTACTTCGACCATAGACAAAATGCATGTCTGACATTTCCGCATTTGTATAATTTTCCATCCTTTTCGATAAAAGAAAAATTAATTAGGTACTCATAAAAAACAATGTTATAACAAACTGAAAGCTCAAAAATGAAGGGACGCTAATCGTATTTGACAGGAATGTTGACAGTAGCCTACTTGCGTCGCTACTAGATAATGGATTAAAGAAATGAAAAATACGCATTGAGTTGTTTCATTTTTTGCATAAAAACAGCGCCCTTCACGAAAAAAAGGCATGAGAGACTTTTTGTCGCAAATTGAACGAGACATTCAAAATTGAATTTAAGTTTGGAATATCTCAGTGGCGTACCATTTTTTTCTTTAAAAAAATTGAGATCATTACGCATATGCACGCCAATGATGAACATAAAATTCTTAATTTCATGTCAAAAAATGCGCAATAACTACCTCTTGGAACCTACCAAATTTCATTTGCATAACTCGACCGGTTACAGAGAAATAAATAAATATTCAGTTTTTAAGAGAAAACTTTAACACCCCGTTACTCGGAAATGAAGCAAGTTAGGACACACGTTTACATGAACTTTTTTTCATGAAATATGACAAAGAATCACCCCCTAAAGTTTGTCGCACTTATTCACTAACACCCTGTATATGTGGCTAATCTTTTTTTAAGAACTTTCTCGAAAACTTTTGTCAAATGTGTTATTAGCGAGATTGGTCTATAGTTGGTAATCGATGTTTCATCTCCTTTTTTGTAAACTGGTACCACCACAGCTTCTTTAAACGCTCGTGGCCAGACACCTCTTTCCATGCACAAGTTAACCACGCACGTTAGAGGTTCCGAGATATACTCACAGATTGCTTTGATAGTTTCCGCCTTGATTTCATCCATACCCACAGATTTTTTAGGTTTAAATTCCCCAATAATATTATTGATTTCCCTGATGTCAGTTGGGAGAAGTACGAAGGAGTTGGGGGAAATGGTTCTTTTTGGGAAATAATTGGGATTTTTTTTTATATTGTTTGCCATTTTTTTCCTTTTCGAGTATATACATTATTGAACTCATCAGCTATTTTCTTTTTGTTAGTTATGGATTCACCTGAGTAATTTTTTATTTCTTTGATTTTACGCGTATTTCTCTTAGTACTACTTATTTCTTGCACTATATTCCATAACCTTGCTGTACTTGATGAATTTTCCATTATTTGTTTTTGATAGTATTCCAATTTAACTTTTTTGATCAGGTTGGTGAATTTATTCTTGTAGTCTTTATAATGAGTCTTTAGTTCCAGGTTATAAGGATCATTCCGCAGTTTTCTAAAAAGCTTATTCTTTGTGTCTGCGGATTTTACAAGAGCTTTTGTTATCCATGGTGTTAATTTAGTATCCTTCCTTTTGATTCTTATTAGAGTAGTAGACTCATTTATAGCACTAGTGAGAATATCGATAAATTCATCTGTTCCAGCGTTGGGGTCACATGCGGAATATATAGAATTCCAGCAGGTATCCCGCAATTTGTTCTTCAGTTTTTTGATATCGAGGTGTTTTTTATATTTCTTTATATCACATATTTGATTTCCATTCTGGTTGAGCATCATTTGAAGCGCAATTGTATAGTGATCTGTTATGTTACTTTGTATTATTAATGGTAATATCTGATCCTTAATATTAATTTTTGATTTCAAAAATATATGGTCAATGCAAGTACCATTATTTCTATCTACTCTCGTCTCACTGTTTATTACTGAAATGTATCCGAACTCATTCAGTATGCTCAGGTACTCGTTACTGTGCTCATCATTTTTTAAAATATCAATGTTCATATCTCCGAGGAAAATAGAATAAGTGGCGTCATTGTTACTACAGCTTTGTAAGTATTTTTGTAAAGCCTCATTAAATTGTTTGGGATCTGTAGATGGCGATTTGTACGCAGCGGTTATGACTAAATTATTATTATCATTGCCCAATTCAGCCGTGAGTTGTATAGCTTTGACATCATCAATCTGCAGTATCCGATAGGTATATTCATATTTAGATTTAATATATAGGATAACACCGTCATTTTGATTAAGTTTCTCTTCACTGTATATTAAGTTGTATCCTTCGATGTTAAAAACCTCCGGATACCGCACAAACCACGTCTCCGTCAACACAATGCAATCAATATCTGAGTTCACGCCAGCCAAGAATAGCTTGAATTCATCAAAGTTTTTGCTGATACTCCGGATATTATTGTGTATGATAGAGAATTTCAAGAGATGTTCATTAACACTAAATATGTTACTCAGTTCATTACTATCCCGCAGATTAAAGGTTTCTATTGTTTCAACTTCAAAGTCGCGAATATACTGGTCCATTGTGATACTATTGCACTATTTCCAAGAACCATGAGAACTACTGATGTGGGTTTTCCTTGGTTGTTCTCGTCCACTTACTTGAAAGAGCGCGTTCTCGGTTTGTGTGTTTCCTTCTGTAAGGTTGGTGTTGACCTCAAAGGTTTTTCATTGTTCAATCTTCTTGTACCTTGCAATCTGTTCACTCCTGTGGGTGACGGGTTTTCACTTGGTGCAGCATGTATATTTGAAATCGGGGTCGCAGGGGCACTATTTGGTTTATCAGGATTTGTGCCTTCTTGGTATTTCCTTTCCAACAAATCATTCACCTCGTATATTGTGCCATCCACAAATAATTTATTAGCTCGTATATAACAGTCCTGGTATTTTTCTTCCTTGGCAAGGAATAAATGTTTTCGTAGAATTTTATAATCACTTCTTTGTTTATGAGTCAGATCATGGCCGATGGAAATATTTTTCCCCTTTAGTTTTTTGCAGTTCTGCAGGACGTGTTTCTTTTTGAGATTAGACAAAAATTCTACTTTTATTGGACAATTTTTGGATTTTCCGAGTGGGTAGCAGTCGTTAAAATCATTTTCATTAAGTTCCAGGTCTAATAGCTCATTGAGTTCCGTGCATAGATTTCTTGGTGTTATTTCCTCTCTCATTTTTTTAAACCAAATATTATTAAGTTTTTTTTTGTTCTGGTCCCTTTTCAGGTATTCAATTTCTTCCTTTAGTTTTGTGTTTTCCCTTTCCAACTCGGTTACTGTATTCTTAACTTCCTCAATCTTTAGTAAAAGTCGAGTCTCACTTGCTTCAATAACATTTCTTATTTCGCTCCTGTTTTTTAAAATTTCATCATAAATTTGTTTGCTTGTTTTGTCCGGTACTGGCATTTTAAGTACACAGTACGCTTTGAGATGGTTTTCTGATGATACAGATAGTGGCTTCGAGCTTTTGTTGTTTTTCGTTTTTACTGAGCTTCTAGCAAAACAATTACTTTTTTATGGGTAATTGGTTTCTCTTCATTTAATGGAATCTTCAAACACTTTCCACAACAAACATGAACAAACTTTTCAAACTACGGAGCGACACGTCCTACTTGCAAGACCAACGTATAACGATTATGTAAAGTGTGTTATCACAAGAATAAAATACCTAATGCGATTTTGCTGATGTTCCTGATCTATAATCATAGATTTGATAAAAGTAATTGAAGACAATTATTCTTGAGTTAGTCTTCAGAGAGTCCTGAGTTAGTCTAGAATGGTAGTTAGGCGTCCGAAGGGGTTAATTAGCACAGCTTTTATCGAAAACGCATTACTACTGTGCGTACTAACAGTAGTATAACATTACATTTTATATATCTATTATTGGTTGATTTTCATTTCTTGATTGATTTCGATCCGTGATTTGACCTAACAATGGAATTATCGGAGCATCAAGCACACGCCTGCATGCTAGCCATCATGATATACAGGGTTAGCCAGAATAAGACCAACGAACTCCAATTACATATTCGCGCCCCCCTGAGATTTAGGTAAAGAGTTAATGCAATATGTGAAAGAGTTCCATATATATATATATATATATATATATATATATATATATATATATATACAGTGCGTTCATAAAGTGATATACGATATAATTATTTTCAGAGGTGAAGCTCGGATAGGTCGATTTTGTATTTCAGTCTTCCATCTTTTTTTACAAAAAAATAATTTTTTTCCCCACCACCCTACAAGATATGACGTCATCGATATTTTTTTTTATTGAAAGGGTATATTTTTATATCAAAAATTGAAAGCCCATATTTTTCTGAGTTCAACCATACCACATACGTCATATCTTTCACTTCAAGTTACAGTATACTGAGTATAAAAGAAACCAGTGTTCATATTTCTCAACATTCATTTAATTATTTATTTTGCAATGGAAACTTGAGAATTACTCAGTAGTTAGTACGAGTATATTTGCCATACTCGAGTAGTAAGCTATGAAAACATCTGAAAGCCCTTAGCAATCAGACAATATGTTCTTAGTTACCATTGCATATGTCATTATCAAATTGATTTGTTGTGTAGCATATCGATTTATAAGTCTGCAATAATAACTTTCTGAAAAATATTACCCTAAAAGCTATTATTTGAAATAACGATGGGGCTGTCAGAAAAACAGAGAATAGAAGTTCTGATGATCTTAGTTTCTACTATTTTGTTCCATCAGGATGGAGAAGGTCCACATTATGCTCGAGTAGTTAGAGATTTTCTTAATGAAACGTTCCCCAATCGCTGGATTGGACGACGCGGACAGATTGAATGGCCTGCTAGGTCCCCAGATTTAACTTCCATGGACTTCTTCCTCTGGGGTTACTTGAAAAGTAAAGTGTACATAAACCGACCCCCCAGTTTGGAAGACCTTATAGAGAGAATTCGAACTGAAATTCAACGAATTACACCAGATATGTTGTCAAACGTAACCCAAGAATTCACCAGACTTCTTGGATATTGTCAACTAACTCAAGGAGCTCAGTTCGAGCATTTGTTGTAGATTTGTTATTTGTTTATTTTCACTACTTCTTATGATATTTTCATTGCAAATAAATAATTAAATGAATGTTGAGAAATATGAACACTGGTTTCTTTTATACTCAGTATACTGTAACTCGAAGTGTAAGATATGACGTATGTGGTATGGTTGAACTCAGAAAAATATGGGCTTTCAATTTTTGATATAGAAATATACCCTTTCAATTTAAAAAAAATATCGATGACGTCATATCTTGTAAGGTGGTGGGGAAAAAAATTATTTTTTTGTAAAAAAAGATGGAAGACTGAAATACAAAATCGACCTGTCCGAGCTTCACCTCTGAAAATAATTATATCGTAAGATAATGGAGCGTTTCCACACTTTATGAACGCACTGTATATATATATTCTGACTAGTATGAATGGAACTGCGAATATTGGGGTGTGCAGCAATATGTAAAAGAGTACTCTTATAAGTTATTCCAAGCTTTCGGATATGTTAATGTCCCTCTTCAAGGAGAATCTTAAGTGAGAATATTTACAATGTTGTTAGTCAATATATTGTCGCGTACAGAGGGTGTTTTTTGGGGGTCACCACTTGTAAGTTTTTGTGCTGACCTGAGAATTGGTCAAAAAAAAAATGCACTATATCCAGAGGGGATATTTCGATAGTAGTGGTTTGATTTAATGGAATGGATTGCCACAGGTGGGCCAAATGAAAATATTAAATCAACGAGCAGACACGAAAACTACTCACCTTTCGCTGCGTAGCTCTTGCGTCGGCGGAAGCTCACAACCGGAGTAACAATCTGAAGCTGCTATACTGCCAGAAGAGGGCTGAAGAAGCGTTGGCGAAAATGCCAAGGGAAAATTCTTGAAGTATGGTGAAACACCAAAAAAAAGAGGAAATCGGTACAGCGTGACAATTTTTAACTGCGACTCAACTCGAGGCACACATAGTCGACACTACGTACAGCCGGGGGCAAGTTTTTGTCTACTGCTTATCTCGCGATATTGCCAGATTTTAGATATATCAAGCGAAATCCATCAATACCGAACACGCCTGTCTCTTGGGTCGTACGCAGAAAATATGAATCAAATGATTTCAATTACAAAATCAAATACAAAACAAAACATATAATTCAATAATAATTTTGATGGTACATTCTTTAGGAGAGATTCAATGATTGATACAGAAATATAAATGCTTACCCTAAGATACACAAAAATGTTGAAAACTCAGTCTTCAGGAGGAGACTCCCCGAAGACTCCCCGAATCTATGATTATAAATCAGCAACATCAACAAAATTACATTAGTTATTATCTTCTTGTGATATCACACATTTCATAATATAATTTGTACTAACCTACTTTAATCATGGATTTGTAATTAGAATTGATTTGTTCATAACAATAACGAAATTGAATTTAGAATATAATTATACTTGGTGTTTTACTGGATTTGATTTTGAAAATATATATCTTGACAATATGAAATTTGTACATAGTGATAAAATACTAAAAGACGTCGACGGTTAAAACATGATTCACAAACAAGATACATGTAATTGATTACTCATGGAGAATATAACTCTGTTTTTTGAAACAATTCCCACCTCTCTTCTTCTCCAGAATCTCCTCAGGTGTCAACGTCATTCCCTTTGGAGGATGGTGTGTTTTCGGTCTCAGACTATAGTGATAAGGTTATCCTAACCAACAAGAATTCAAAAAAGAGAAGTAGGAACTCAATCAATAAAACCATCAAAACCGGAGAACCACATGACAAAACCATAATCACCAAAATTATGCACCCATTGGATCCGGATTCTCAACACCTGGCCGAGACCCACCATCAACTGTTGAAAAGTAAGAATATATCTCACTCAAATGCTTGATATCAGTTCTTTTATTTAAACTATCAGTTTCCTGATAAATGGAAGCCATCTCCAAAAAGGACCCCTTTGTGTAGTTTGTTACTGTTGCTAGGATCCTAGCTGCTTGAAAATCCATTTTATGGTCATACTTATTAACATGCTCAGCCAACGCACATCTCTCTGGATGCAGTCGACAATCACTCCTGTTATTCTATTGGCTAATGATCGTTTTGTTTGACCTATATACTTTTTGTTGCAGTCACTACAAGGAATGCTGTAGACCACATCAGAGCGAGATGCTAGCGGCACTCTATCTTTCAGTTTGGTGTATATTGATTGAATTGGTGAAACTGTTTTGTTTGCTATTTTAATGTTGGAAAATCCGTTGAATAATTTGACCAATCTGGGTGTGATTTCCCTGATGTAAGGCAAGGAGGCATACAGACAAGACATTGGGCTGGTCTCCAAGGTTTCATTATTTCTATTTGGATGTATTAGAATGTTGTCACTCTGACAGTCTGTTGCTTCTATTATGGATGAACTGAATAGAATTTTATCAACCATGGTAGGTGGATACGAACTGTTAATGAACAACTTCTGAAGAATTCTCAAGTTATTTTTATGAAAGGATGTATCAGATATTTGGGTCACTCGATTTTTCATATGTTTAACAAATTTAACTTAATTCCATGCTTGTGATAAGAATTATAATTCGAAAATCTTCTTGAACTACAAGGCTTCCTATACCAGTCGACCAGAATGGAATTGTCTTCAGTTCTTAGGAACATAGTATCTAAAAACGGTACCTCTCTTTCACGAGAGGAAATCTCGACCAAAGAAACAGTAGTGATGTTTAAAGGCACTGCTAAACAAACGAAAATTTACATCAACGAACACATTTCTCCATATTATAAACAACTGTTGATGATGACCAAACACATTGCAAATGAGGCCAATTACAAATACATATGGTTTTGCAAGGATAAAGTCCTGGTCAGGAAATTAGATGATTCCAAAGTTATTACAATTGAAACAGAAAAAGATCTGCAGAAAATTCAGAGAGCTGATCATCAAGCCGGCCCTGCCTAGCTGAAGACGAAACACCTGCTGTAAATATATTGTTTATTTTTTCAATTCCTTTTTATTACTCTGATAAATACTACTTTTAGTTCATTTTCTGTATCGTATTCGAGTATCTCTTTGTTTTTCTGTTATGGTGAATAAATATTTAGAAAATATTGACACCGCTAACATTGCGACAATCATTTCGCGTGATATCGAGACAAGTAAGAAATTGATAACTGATGACAGTGAAGAAAATTATACTTTTCGACTGATGCATACAAATATTAGGAGCCTATCTAAAAATTATGAAAACCTTGAGCTTTTCACAGACGTTCGGAAACAATTTTGATATTGTTTTTTTGACGGAAACATTCAATATAAATAATATTAATGATTTCGATATTGATCAATACAAAATCTATCACAATCATGGAAAAATTAATAAAAACGATGGTGTAGTTTGCTTCGTAAATGATAATTTGGAACACAACGTAGAAATTATAACGTACGCGTTGCTAGTGTTGATAAGAATCATTGTTAAAGTTGGTCAAAATGACATTGCTATAACAGGTATTTACAGACCCCCATCCTACAACTCACATGAATTCATCGAAACCCTCTCAAAATATATGAAACAGTACTGTAAATTGGGAACCGAAATCATCGTAGGTGATATAAATATAAATATTTTGAAAATCAATAATTGAGTGAACAATACTTGAACGCCATGGCAGAAAATTCATTTTTATCTTATATAAATGATTTTACCAGAATTGAAAATGAAAGTAGGTCGTGTTTAGACCACATATTCATAAAAACTAATATCAAACCGAAAAAAATCGTTCCAATAATACTACAGAGTAAAATAAGTGACCATTTCCCACAATTACTCAAAATTGTACTAAACCAAAATACACAGAGAAGCAAAAATACCATAATTAATGAACGCACAATCAAAGTAATTGATTACCCAAAATTGACTAATTATCTGGATAATTGTATCAACTGGGAGGAAATCCTACCGAGCACAGGTGCAGAATACGCCGTTTCCATTTTCACCGAGACAATACTTGGAGCAATTGAAATATGCAGCGAACAGAAAACTATCAAACACAAAAATTCAAGAAGAAAGTTGTGGATTACTACCGGACTCATCAACTCCATGAACCATAGAGATAGTTTACATCAAGAAGTGCGAAATAACCCAAATGACATGCAACTGAAAAAGTAATATACGGTTTATAGAAATATAGAAATACTGTTAATAAACTAATAAAAAAAGCTAAACAATGTTATCATAAACAAAAAATAGATTAAAACAGTCAAAACCCCACTAGAATCTGGTCAATAACCAATGAATTGCTTAACAGGAAAAATAAACAAAATCGCATTCCAAAACTGAAAAAAGACAAACTTTAACGAATGAGAAGGAAATATCAAATAAATTTAACTCATTCTTCATAAACGTGGGCACAGATATCGCAAGTAACATAAATACTCCACAGTTAACGGAAGAAATTAAGAAAAGAACTGATAAGCATTTAACTATACACTATGTCACAGAAAAAACCGTATCGAAACACATAAACAAACTTAAAAATAACACTGCGCCTGGTATGGATGGTATAACAAGCTCCATACTAAAAACCTTAAAAAATGCAATTGCCCGCCCACTAACTGATATTATCAACTTATCAATAAGAGAATGTGTATTTCCCGAATCACTTAAGCTAGCAGTGGTGAAGCCAATACACAAATCTGGGGAAAAAGGAATAGTAGGGAATTATCGTCCAATATCGTTAATATCGAACATAGCAAAAATCTTTGAAAATGTAATTAAAGAAAACATCACAGAGTTCTTGAACGAAAATAAATTATTATCAGAAATGCAATTTGGCTTTCGTGAAAAATTGGGTACACAAGACGCTATAACCCTTTTAACAAAACAAATATATCAGAGTATTGACAAATCAAAACCTCCTATGGCAATTTTTCTCGACCTAGCTAAGGCTTTTGACACGATATCTCATGAAAAACTATTGAGGAAACTACCATCACATGGCTTCACAGAAAATACACTCAAACTTCTGGCAAGTTACCTTACCGACAGAAAACAATGTTTTAAGATCGTAGATACTACCAGTGAACTACTTTCAGTCAAAAGTGGTGTACCACAAAGCACTGTTTTGGGCCCCATCCTCTTCACATTGTACATCAATGACCTATATGATATCGAGCCAACATGTGATATCGTTTCATACGCAGATGATACAGTTATATATGTCGAGGGAAATTGCTGGAAAGAAGTAGAAACGAAAGCCAAAAAATGTTTGCAAAAAATCAAGATATGGTTAGACGATAATTTACTGAAATTAAACTACTCCAAAACAAAATGCATTACCTTTTCCTCAAATGCATGTAAACAACCAAATATCCAATCAATTATAATTCATGATCATGTATGCGAAATTAATGATGATTGTGAATGCACACTGGAAATAAAAAAAACTAGATCTATGAAATACTTGGGGATAATCATAGATAACAACATGAAGTGGGAGGAGCAAACATTTTCTGTAAGAAACAAACTGAGAAAATTAATTTCTACCTTCAATACCTTGAAAAACGTGTTAAATGAGAGATTATTATCGACAGCCTACTACACACTGGTTCAACCAATTATTACCTACGGTTTACTAGCTTGGGGCGGAGCATATCAAACACATATAAAAAAAGTATCAATCACACAAAATCATGTTCAATAGACCTTGTCGCTTTCCCACAACACAACTTTTCCATGACTCTGGCCTGAGAGATATCCAGTCACTATATACCTTAGAGATAATGAAGCATTAATTCAGAACCAGAAACATGGAACTAATAGAACACAATTATGCAACGAGAGCAGCGTCCAAATATACCTGTGTTACCCCATTAATGAGAAAAAGATTAGGACAAAATAATTTTATTTTCTTCTCCTCAAAAATACACAACTTGCTGCCACCAAGCCTCAGAAATTATGAAAATTACATCTATAACGAATTTGTAAAAAAGGCTGAATTCTGGATAAAAACAAATTTCAATGCAATCAATAATGTATTTAATGAAACATAAAAAAGAAGTGTCCTACACCTGTACTGCTCATAAAATGTACCAACTTATAATTTGGCGCCTATAAAAGCACAAAAAAAAAGCATTCAGACAAACAAAACAAAATTATCAAATATAATATATATAATAAGAGCTTCCACTGACAAACCTCCCGATGGTTCTAGTGGAAAATTACCTCATCAAATACTCACCACATTTGATTGTCGCAATGTTACGGATTTAGAGAATGATAAGTATTTATAAGGTGACAAGAAGAGACATGACAATTGTATATGTGGTAAAAAAATACAAACATATATAACAATAAAATCACATCCATACTCCCTACTATCGTACCAACATCGCTTATTTCAGCTATATCCCAAGATCCCTTAGAGCGGCTAATCGCCTCGATGTTGACATCTTCTCAACACCTCTTCATACGTTTGAAAATCAACTGTGTCGTTAAACATCTTGTCATTTTATTTCTCACTTTTGCACTGACTTTACTTGGACTTGTACTTTTGCTCTTCATTTATCTTTTTAATGTCTTCATTGTTATCAGTTATCATTTGTGTTGTGTCTGTTGCTGTATTACTCACATATTGTATATCTTAATTGGGCTTGCCCGTATAAATAAATAAATAAATAAATAATAATAATGAAAAATGATGAAAATAATAAGATCAATAATGAAGTTGAAGAAGAAAATGAAAAAAAAAGAATAAACAGCGCAACATGAGAGACAGAAATAGACAATAGCAAACGCAATGTCTATGCTGTGCTAAATAAGTTTGAATTCTGAGAGAGTTGGCTTTTGGGAGGTATTCCGATACACTGCAGAAGCAATTCTCAAGAAGAAATCGTTCGATTGTCATTTTGAATCTTCTCGATTACAAAGGTTCAAATGATTTATCTAGGACATTGTATAAATTGAGATTCAAAGAATTCTGGTGGCTTACAGCTAATCTGTGTCGTTGAAGATTAAGCAAGTCTGCAGATCTGCTGTTGTTATTGTGTATATTCGAGTGTTCAATGAATTTGCTCCTGTTATTATGTATTTCCAGCAAGAATGTGGAAATATAAAGGGTAGAGAGCGGCATAATACTAGTTTGATGAAGGATTGTTGACAATGATCTCAATATCCGACATTTGCCAGAATTCTTATAGCTTTCTTCTGTGACCTGTATACTCCTATCGCACTACTAGAATTACCACAGAGAAGAATGTCATAGGATAAGACAGAGTGAAACAGGAAAAAGTATGCAATTTTCAGTACATCCAAGTTAGAAACAGGTTCAAGCTTCATAAAGATGAACAGAACACTGTACAACTTACTAAGCACCTGCTCCACGTATCTGGACCAGTTCAATCTATCATAAATTTTGATACCCAGTAGTAGAATATTCTGCCCTTTTCAATACAGAAGGATCGAGGAGACAATCAAATTCTGAGTTTTGTTGACATTTCAGTTGAGTTTGTTTCGCGTAAACCAGCTTTTGGCAACGTTCTTATTGTGTTTGGCAGCTTTTGGTAGGACGTCATGCTGCTCACCTGAGCTTATGAGGGTGGCGTCATCAGCAAACAAGATGCATTTTATAGGTTCAATATACTGACATGAATCGTTTATGTACACTAGGAACAGAAACGGTACGGATCCTTGAGGTACACCATGTTTGATTTATTTGAGATCAGATTTCTTGTTGTTGAAGTCAACATATTGGTACCTATTGTTCACGTAGGAACTAATGAGATCTAGGACTTTACCTCTCAGTCCATAATGAGCCAATTTATCAATGAGTATCGTATGTGATACACAATCAAAGGCCTTGGTCAGGTCGTATAGTGTTAAAGAGGTATGTCTGCCCTGATCGAGGCCATCAACTACGTCAGTCACTATGCTGAAAGCTGCTTGAGTGGTGGACTTATTTCTATGGAAACCATATTGTGACCTGCTGAAGTAGAACCAACTTTCAGAATAAGAATCAAGGCGATCATTTAGAATTATTTCCACAATTTTTCCTATAATGGAAATTATACTGATAGGGCGATAATTGTCTGAGGATGATTTATCACCCTTTGAAGATTGGTATAACTCTGTAGATTTTTAGGATATTTGGGAAACTTCCTTGTCTGAAAATCTGATTCATCATATGAGTCAGTGGCGTAATGATTTGTTCTGCTATTTCTTTCATAAAATGACAGTTCATATTGTGAATTTCTCGTGAGCTAGAATTTTTAAGTGTTTTTCGAGCTCTGTGAACATCATAAAAACAAACGTCTTGACAGAAGAAGGGAATTTTTTGAAATTGTTCTCGCCCTCAGCAGCTAATTGCTGGAGAGATTTTATGTTTTTTTCTAGCTATAGAACAGAAAAGGTCTTTGAATTCGTTTCCGGAAAATTCATCTGAGATCTTACCCCTATAGTAACTTGTTGAGTTTCTTTCGGAATTGATTATATTCCAGCAAGCTTTTGACTTGTTCGCGGAGTTTATTATACATATAATCATCATAGGATCTTTTTTTCTGGTCTAGTAGTTCGTGATGATATGTTTCTTTCATTTGTTTGTAAATTTCAGCATCTTGTTTGCATCCGGACACCTCCGATATAACTTTGATAGCTTTCAGTTTACTTCTCATCGTTTTGAGTCCATCGTTATACCAGGTTATTTTGATTTTTTGGTTGCTTCCCATCTTTTTCTTCATAGGAAAAGATCGCCTTAGGATCTCTTGCAGGGTACCGATGAAGCAGTCACATATGTTGTTGACATCAGGAGAATCAAGAAAACCCCAATGGACATGAAAAAGTGATGTTTTGAATTTCTCAAATCCTTTTTTGTACAGAAAATTCTAGATAAATCATCAACTTCCTGATTCATGGGTTAATTAGTAGGAATGTGTAAAAATTGACCTTTGTGATCAGATAAGCATGGATCTAAGATACCAACTTCACAGGTGTGTATATTCAAGTGAAATAATATTGTCAATACATAGATGTCGGGGGAAGTTAAATACCTGGGAGTCATACTAGATTCCAGGCTAACTTGGAACCATCATCTACAAAGGGTTACAAAGAAGGCAACCATGAGCCTTATGGTTGTGAGAAGAACATATGGCAAAACTTGGGGTTTGAAACCAAAAATCGTACATTGGCTGTATGAAGTGGTAGTCAAACCAGCCATACTTTTTGGTGCAATCGCCTGGTGGAGTAAGACATTGCAGCATAACGCTATTAGAACACTAAGCAAGGTGCAAAGACTTGCTTGCCTATGCATAACAGGGGGAATGAGGACTACCCCAACAGCGGCCATGGAGGAGATGCTCTGTCTTCCCCCGCTTCACCTTGAAGTGCAAGGGGAGGCTAGATTGGGGCTCCTCAGATTACCTGTAGCGTCAAAAGATAGTGGGAAAAATAAACCACTACAATTCGTTGGGGACAATATCATGTGGATGCCAAGAGATAATATGATCCCTAAATTTTAGAGTACGGCAATTTTTATGTGCTCCGACAGAAGTGGTTTATAGTGCCTTGTAAATATCAATTTTCATACAGTGCTTCAACAAGGATCTGAGGTAACAATTTGTTGAATTTTCATCTATAAAATTAGATTCAGATCGATACAGAAGCTTGAAGAATGGCAATACAGTGTTGGAAATGTGATTCAGTTATAGACAGACGCAAATCACCGTATCTTTCTTGTGCTGGTTTTTGTGGCAGGTCTTATCATGCCATTTGTTTTGGAATCCCTAGTGAGTCTATTCAGAGTCTAAAAACACCTGGGTTTTGCTGGTTTTGTACAGACTGTCTCAAAATGAAAAATAAACATGATGCTATCTTGAAATCTCTGATTGACGCCAAATTGAATGAAATCATGAATTAATGTAACAATATGTTCGGAGATCTAAAGCTCAAAATGTTGGATATTGCTGAAAAAAAACTAACGAAACTGTGTGATCTAAGTGACATATCTATGTTTGGCGATCTAAAATCCAAAATTCTGGACTTGACTGATAACAAACTCACTACTATGTGCGACGCTAAAAGTGCCTACACTGATAAACCTTTGTTCTCACAAATCGTTGGCAGCAAATCAATGGTTATTGTCAAACCTGTTGACTCTGATCAATCAAATGCAAAAACTAAGTCTGACATCATGAGTCATATTGACCCAATTGATCTCAATATACAATTTTCGCAAGTTAAACAAATCAAGGATGGGGGTATTTTGATTGGCTGCGAGAACCCGGAGAGTGCTAATAACTTCAAGAAAATAGCAAAAGAGAAATTATCTTCTCAATACAACATCACTGATGCTAAAAAATTTTAACCTAAAATCAGAATTGTGGGTCTGATGGAGAATTACTCAACGGATGATATCACTAAGTATCTCAAAGGTCAAAACGATGTATTTTCAGATGTCTATACTCTTTATCGAAAGGATAGAAGTTTGGATCTCACAAATGTGTCTAGGGGGGGGGGGGAATCTTGCTGGCGGTCAAGACCTGTATTAATTCTTGCCAAATTGACCTCGATTATATTCCACACATTGCGCCCAATGTAGATGTCATTGGCATCAGAATTCACAATGAGAGAACATCAGCATATGTTGTCAATGTCTATATACCCCCCAACTCATCATATGCCATACAAGAAACGATCTTCGACTCTATATGCACCGCTGAACAATTAAACGACTCTGAAAATGTATTAATTATTGGTGACTTCAACATACCCGAATACATATTTTATCACAATAAAACCATTTATCCTAGAATAATAACTAGTCTTATGAACTTTATGCGCTTCATGAACTCAAAACAATATAACTTCATCATTAATCACAATGACCGTATTCTAGACCTGGTAATGAGTAGAACCGAAGTTGTTGTCTCTCAACAAAACGAACCTATACTGGCTGTTGACTTGCATCATCCACCACTGGAAATTCTTTTGCAATCCGACACAACAACCAAAAAATTCGAGAAGAGGCCTTCATTAACATATAACTTTCGCAAGGCAAACTTTCCCAGACTTTATGAGGACCTTCTAGAAGTGGATTGGTCATTTCTCGACCATGCTAACGATGTCAATTCTGCTTGCAGCGAACTTTACCTTAACTTGGATAAGCTTTTCTCAAAGCACGTACCTAAGAGACTCACTACGAATTCTTCCTACCCTCCCTGGTTCACAGGTAGTATTATTGCGAAATTGGAAAAGAAAAATAGATACCTCCGAAAATTCAGAGCAACCGGCGACATAACTTGTCAAGAAAAGTTTGAAGCTACTCGTAGGGAAGTCAAAAAGGAAATGTCTTCAGCACGGATTAACTTCGCAACTAATATTGAAGCTAATATAAAAAACAACCCAAACAAATTTTGGTCATATTTGAATATGTTACGAAATGAATCTCGCATTCCTAATTCTATGAAGTTCCAAGATCAAGATATATCCGATCCTAAAATAATAATTAATGCATTTGCTAACTTCTTCCAATCAGCTTTCATCAACTCGACACCTTCGAACAACATAATAGATGGAATTTCTAATGTACCTACACTATCAACCCCTTATATCTCGGAAGAACTTGTACTTCAATGCCTGAAATGGCTGAAACCTAAAATGACCACCGGGCCAGATGGTATTCCATCATTCATTGTGAAAGACTGCGCCATAATATTCGCTAAGCCACTTACAAAAATGTTTAATCTTGCATTATCAACGTTTTCATTCCCTGACATTTGGAAAGAAGGTAAAATTTGCCCTATTTTCAAGAAAGGTAACAAAAGTCACATTGAAAATTACAGACCCATCGTCATTCTCTGTAATTTAAGCAAAGTTTTTGAGATGGTTATCTCTGAGTTTTTATCATCTCATGTAAATTCACAAATAGTGCCTTATCAGCACGGCTTTGTACCAGGTAGATCAACAGTCACCAACTTGCTCGAGATCACACAATTTATTTCCGATAATTTGGATAATTCGGGACAGGTTGATGTCGTTTACACTGATTTTTGAAGGCGTTTGATCGGCTCGATCATGGTATTCTCCTGGAAAAACTCTCCAGTTTTGGTCTTACTCGCGATCTTATCACGTTCTTTTACTCTTATCTCACCAACAGAACTCTCAGAGTAGTGTACCATGGTCACCGATCAACTGAAATAACTGCAACTTCTGGTGTCCCGCAGGGATCTGTTGTAGGCCCCTTGTTATTCATAATATTTGTGAACGACATCGGACTTAAGCTGGATTGTAATCTTTTACTATACGCGGATGACTGTAAATTATATGGACAAATCGAAAACCCAACTGACAGCTTGAAACTGCAAGAAGATCTGAGAATTCTACATAATTGGTGCGAGTTTAATCTACTCCCTTTGAACATAGGGAAATGCAACATTGTATCTTTCACGCGCAAGAAACAACCAGTTATTTTTGACTACGATATTGATGGCACCAAGCTTGAGAGGCGCACCAACTTCACTGACTTAGGAGTCAAATTTGACACTAAATTAACATTCGTTGAACATACTTCCGATATTGTTTCGTCTGCTTATAGAACTCTTGGCTTTGTGATCAGGAATGCCAAGCAGTTTACTAACCCTAATACACTCAAGCTCCTGTTTGACGCATTTGTGAGAACTAAACTTGAATACGCCTCCGTTATTTGGTCTCCGGGCTATAATGTCCACTTGAATAATATCGAGAATGTACAGATACGTTTTCTCAAGGCAATATGTTTTAGAGTGGATGGGGAGTATCCTGCACGAGGTATTCCTCAGGAATCATTACTGGAACGTTTCAGTACTTACTCTTTGAAAACACGTCGTACATGTCACAGCATAATTTTCCTTTTCAAACTCCTCAACAGCAAAATTGATCTCCCCAAGTACTCTCTTCACTAAATATTCATGTGCCTAGAGGATCTGCACGATCGTATAACATGTTTTATTTGCCAGCACCTAATATGAATTCGCGCATGTTTTCTCCTTTATATCAAATTTGTGTTAACTATATGAGATACCAGAACGAGATAGACATTTTCTACACATCATTAACCGAGATCAAGGTAGTGATTTTGTAATAACTCATTTCTATTTTCATCTTATCTTACAGCTCTGCATGTGAACTTTTTTTTCTTGGCAAGTTTTTTTTTTCAGTTCACATGCATAGTTGTTGCATGTAAGTCTCACCAATTTATTTTGTTTTCTTTCTTTTGAATTATCTCAATCATTGTATTTTAATTTGTACTCACTGTATTTTTCCCGCCCTGCTTAAGGCATTGCTGTAAGGGTGGCGTAAACTTAAATAAATAAATAAATAAATAAATAAATAAATACATCTTCGAGAACCCTTCAAGGTGGAAATCCCGGATCGAAGGTCCGCTAGAGAAGAGCAAAACAGAATGATCTGGTACACAGACGGATCAAAGACTGAACAAAGATCTGGTGCGGGAATTTATTCCCCTACCCTGAAGGAGAAACACTCCTATGCGCTTGGTGAAAACACCTCGGTGTTCCAAGCAGAAATATTTGCAATTCTACAATGTGCAAGAATATGCAATGAGAAGGCCTTCAAGAGAAAAGGAATCCATATTTATTCGGATAGTCAGGCCAGCCTAAAAGCTCTTGCAGGTTATAAGGTAAAGTCCAGACTCATCTGGGAATGTATCAACGAACTTCTGACGATGGCAAGGTCAAACAGAGTTAAACTGATCTGGGTACCTGGGCACAGTGGAATAGAAGGCAACGAAATAGCTGACGAACTAGCTAGGGAGGGGTTAGCTACACCCTACTTTGGCCCGGAACCAGTACTTGGAGTACCCAAGAAACTACTTGGTAACTCCATTAAAAGACAGCCTGGGATAACACACCAGGACAAGAATATAGTAAACTTGTTATTCAGATAACAGGTGAAAAACGAACTGATGAGATACTTAGATTAAGTAGAGATCAGATAAGACTAGTAACAAGTCTCCTTACAGGACATGCTCCTGTCAGAACACACCTACAAGAGATGGGGTTATATCAAGGTGACCCTACTTGTAGATTGTGCGGCTTAGAACCTGAGACTATTGAACACATTTTGTGCTATTGTGAGGCACTCAACTATTGAAGAGTAATACAACTAGGGGAACCTGATTTAAACCTAGAGAATGTGGGAACCCTGAAACCTAGTGACCTTTGCAAAATAGTCAAAGGGACCAATATGTTTTAGGGTATCGGAATGATAGGGGAAATACAATAAGCCTCCGGCTGCAGTATATCCTTTGGACCCCTGTAGTAAAATAAAAAAAAATTGTCAATACATGTTGCGGAGACTCTCGTATAATCTAATATCATTATTTCAAATCCGAAGGATTGCAGCATGTATTACAGATTGGAGAGGGGTAATGAGTTTGAAATGAAATTTATGGTGAGATCGCCAAGACAACTTTTTTTTTGAGATAAATGGATATTAGATTTTCTAGGATATTAATGAATACTAAGACATCAGAAATCTGTAATTCAGAAAAAACATTTATTGTGGTACGTTCAGAATACACAAGCGAACAACAATTCGTCATTCAAAAAATTATAATCTCACAGTATTGAAAAAAACAAGTGGGTGCGAAAGCGCACCTTTGGCCAAAAATGGATAAAATAATCGAATGAAAAAAAAAACAAATATGGAGTAGGTACCATATTTCTTCATATGATTATTTTCTAAACAATCTGGGTGCACATGCAATTCGCATTTTCTACATAAATAAATGGTATTACTTTTACAGCCGACATTTTTTTTTGCACTGTTGGTATCTCTGATTATCAAATGTCCAACATTATCAAATCTTATATCATCTGGTAGAGCTGATTCGGATGGTTCAGAAATCTTCCCTGCCGATACTGATTCGCAATGAACTAATTTCAAGCTAGGCAAATTTCTCAATTGATACCAGTTTTCTCGAAAGCAATATTTCGTTCAATATATCAATTTTTTTTATGTCTCCCATCACTGAGAGGGAATTAATACAATTTATTGATGAACTCAAAAACTCCAACTCGTATGGTACTGACCAAATATCAAACAAGTTATTAAATGTTGCTCATCTGAGTTGTGTTCTATAATTACCTTTTTGATCAATTTGTCAACGGAAAAAGGCATTTTTCCAAATAATCTGAAATTAGCGTGTGTATCCCCTATATATAAAAAAGGCAATACTAATGATAGGAATAATTACAGAGCAATAAGTATTCTCTCCAGCATTTCGAAACTATGTGAATTGAATTTAAAGGAACAACTGAATGCTTACTTTACCTCGATGAAATTATTATCAACATCCCAACATGGTTTCACGACTAATAAAAGCACTGATACAGCTCCATGTGACTTTCACAGTCAAATAATAACTACCTTGGACAAAAAAAGGATTATTCTTTGATTTTTCACGTGCGTTTGATTGCGTGAATCACAGCCTTCTACTGGAAAAACTGTCTAGATATGGAGTTAGAGGATTGCTATTAAATTTACTGACTTCTTACCTGGAAAACCAAAGACAAGTAGTAAAGATTGGGGAGAATATAAGCTCTGAAAAAAATATTACCGATGGTGTACCTCAGGGATCCATTCTGGGACCTTTCTTATATCTTATCTAATGACTTGTTAGTTTATTTGAATAGGAATTCTGCCACTCATTGTATATGTTATGCTGATGACACCAATATATTAGTTATTGAAGACGACTTAAACACATTGAGAAATACAGCTGAAAGCACATTCAAAAAAGTCATAATCTGGTCTGAGAAAAATAATTTGAAATTGAATAAAACAAAAACCAATATGTTACATTTCATGGTAAAAGGACAACAAACTGAGGTGAATCTGTTCAAGGATACTGATTTGGAATTGAATTCAATAACATCTACAAAAATGTTGGGTGTTGTTTTCGATAACAGGTTGCAATGGATGCCACAAGTCGACAATTTATGTAAAAGACTAAGAAAGGTCTGCTGTTCTCTGAGGTATCTCTCAAATTACTGTAGCAAAAAAATCCTGCTAACCCTATATTATGCTAATTTCAATTCTCATCTCAGGTATGGTATTTTGAACTGGAGCACAAGCTCCTCTGTAGGTCGAGTATTTATCATACAGAAGTATGCTATAAGGATCATTGCGAAGTTTGGATTTAGGGATTCTTGTAGGGAATCATTTTGTGATATGAAAATATTAACTGTTGCAGGAATATACATCCTTGAGGCTTGCACATATGTATACCGCAATAAGAACAAACTGGCTGCCAATAGATCAGCACATACTTACTGTACACGTAATGCCCATTTAATCCTGCCCAGTCAACATCGCACTGCTCTATCTAAAGAGTTTTGAATATCTGGGATGCAAACTCTATAACAAACTTCCTGATGACATTAAAGTTTCAGGAAATGTATATATTTTCGAGAAAAAAACTCAAAGAAGTATTACTGTCAAAAAATTGCTAAAGTGTAGAGGAGTTCCTTTCGTGATTTGCCATATGTGTGTATGTGACGTGTATATTTCTATTTATATACATCTACAGTTAATTTTATCTATACATATTTGTGATTTTATATTTATGACGTATATGTGTATTCGTGATGTTTATATATTTATATCCAATTTTATTTATTTATATTTGTCATTTTATCTATATATTTCTAATTTTATCTATATATTTTTCAATTTTTGTGTTACACGTATAACTACTTTTCTTTTTTACTGACGTTTTACTCTTTTTTATTTGTATTACCACGATGTTGGGGTGCAAACTAATTTGAGAAAATAAAGAACTTATTATTATTATTATTATTATTATTATTATTATATCAACTGACGATCGTATATCGTATCCTACTATATCCAAACTTTTCGAGACTCGGACACTAGTGCATAAAAATATTCACCATTATCGGCCAAAGGTGCGTATACGCAACCTTCACAAGTACATGCAGAAATGAACGGAATCCGAAAATATTTACTTCAATGAAAATACACGTTTTCATTACTGGTCAGCCCTAAATGAGTGTTATCATTTTATATTCAATATCGAAAAAAATAGATTTTATTGGAGTAATCCAAGAACGCTCAATTTATAAGATTCTCAACTGAGTTTCAGAGATTGAAAAAATCATGTTTTGGATTGAATAAAAATATGTTTACGTCTTCTAGGATGCCATATGAAAATCTGATGCAGCTGTTTTGAATTCTTTGCAGTCGCGAAGCCTCAGTTTGTCGAAGGGAGGCCCATAAATACTGTCACAATAAGACAATCTAGAAAAAATTAGGTTTTCGCATAGACTCAACTTCATGTTTCTCGACAATAAGTCTCTGTTAGGATAGAGTTGTCTCAGAACGTTGTAGGATGTTTTGCATATATGGCTGATATGTTTGGTATACCTCAACTCAGTGTCCAACCAAAGACCCAAATTCCTAGCTTCTTTCACGAAAGGAATGATATGATCATTTATTCGTATTGGAAGAGAGTTACTGACCTCATTTCTCCTATCTTTGGGACCAAAAAGCATTACTTGAGATTTTTTCGGATTGAGTTTCAAGTTGTGGGCACAAGACACATCGTACAACAATTGAAGATTTCTATTTATGTCGGATTCGGCAAGTACCGCCTCGTGGTACCGAAATGAACTGTAAAGTTGTGTGTCATTGGCATAATGATGTATGTTACCCAACGTGATGTATTCATAGAAATCACAGATATACAGTTTGAAGAGAAGTGGTCCCAGGTTAGAACCTTGTGGGACGCCAAGGGGCTTCAGGGAGTCCGATTTACCAGCTCCCAGAACAATATTTTGGGTCCGATCAGTCAAATAACTGTTCAAAAGTAATATAGCTGTATCCGAGAAGCCAAAACACCGGAGTTTCTCACACAAAACCAATGGATCAAGTGTATCGAAAGCCTTACTATAATCAAGTATAATGAGGCAGGTGTAGTTGCCTTCATCTAGAGATCTAAGCATGTCATCGGTTATCATGCTCAATGCTGTGGTAGTGCTATAATTGGCACGAAAGCCCGATTGGACATCTGTTACCAATTTCTTTTCATCGGCGAAGTTTGTCATTTGTTCTTTAAGACACATTTCGGAGGCTTTTGATGAAGTAGGTAGAATACTGACAGGTCTCATGTCGGAGTATTCCACGGGATCATTACATTTTGAAAAAGGGAGTATTCTAGCGTGCTTCCACGGTGAGGAAAAGGTACAGGATGTAATGGCAACATTGAAAATGAAAGTTATGTGATGAAGTAAGTTTGATACTACCAGATGCAGCATTCTTAGAGAGATGTTATCAGAACCTACAGCGTTGCTTTTGATTTTATTCAAGTATTTTCTTACGATCTCTGGCTCTACAGTATGGAATGTAAAATGAGGTTCATGTTTTGGAATATCATACGTTTCAAGCAGGTCAAGTTGTCCCTGTGTTCTATTTAAAATTGGCACATTAGTGAAGTGTTCATTCATCAAGTTTGAATCTTTGAGATGTGCTGGTATGACCGGAGTTGTTTTATCTCGAAGAACTTCCAGAAATTCAAGTGATTTTCATGTGGCACTGGAATTTTTATATCTCAGAATATAATCGAGATATGCCGCTTTTTCACGGCGGACTGCACCACATACATAATTCCGTAGTTATTTGTAGTATTTCCAAGAACCGGGTGATTTCAGTCTCTTATACCGAACTTGAGCTTTGTGTTTGAGGTCAAGCATTTGTTTTATATTATGAGTAATCCACGGTTTTGGAGGCTTGGTCGATCTGAAAGTACGGTAAGGGGCATGCTGATCGAAAATTGATAGTAAGGTATTAGTGGAAATTGGCCGGTTCTGGAGCCTCTAAAGGTCATGGCCGGTTCTGGAGCCTCTAAAGGTCATCAGAAGGGCAATTGTCGCAATTACTATTCTGTTTACCCGAAGCTACAACCAGCCAAGGTTAAAAGTTTTCTCGCTCGGATGATGCCCATTGGTCGATTCCAAAACCTCTGAAGGTCATTAGAATGGTGATTATCGCGCAATTACAATTCGAATCACCCGAGACTACATGCGCTCAAGGTTTCAAGTTATTCCTGTTCGGATAACTTGAAAGGGTTGAGTTGACTTGAAAGTGTATAAATTTCTTTACTAATGTAATTCGGTTTTCGATGTATTATCCGACTGAATAGATGATGAGCTGAATGAGAAAATAGTGGGGGGGTTGGGCTATCACAATGGCTCCTCTACTCGATTCAAAAGAATGACAATTCTTGACCTTGTTACTTTCATGAAAACATGAGACTCTTCTATGGTGGGAAATAACGCGAGACTACACTCGCCCAAGGCTAAGTTATTGCCGTTCGGATAACATGAAAGGGCTGAGTTGACTTTAAAGTGGTTCAAATCATTATTCCTTCACTGGAATGTTTCTGTTTCTCTAGCAGTCGTTAGGACCACACCCTCTAACTGAATAGGTTGTGAGATCTTTACCTTGATAACAGTCTGTCTCGGCTGCTACCGCACCTGTCATCACGGAGACCATCATTGTATTCTATATGTATCCGAATGAATTGATGATTAGCATTAAGATGACCTCGACTCGATGTGCACCATAATGAAATCTAGAGCTGAAGGAAATAAATGGGGAATGGTATCGTAATTCTTGGACAGAATGATAAAACATGAAAGGGTTGAGTTGGCTTAAAAGTGGTTTAAATCATCATAAATGTCATCATATTCCTTCACTAACATGTTTCTGTTTTCGTAGCAGTCGTTAGGACCACATCCTCTGTCTGAAAAGGTGGTGAGATATTTACCTTGATAACAGTCTTTGTCGGCTATCTACCGCACCTGTCATCACGGAGACCATCATTGTATTATATGTATCCGAATGAATTGATGATTAGCATTTAGATTGCCTCGATGTGTACTAACATGAAATCTAGAGCTGAAGGAAAGAAATGGGGAATGGTATCGTAATTCTTGAACAGAATTACAATTTTTTTTTCTCTCGACCCTGAAACTCACATATATTTCGGCTACCATAGCAATCGTCACGGACCATACTATTCATTGGAGTCAATGTAGATATTGTTGACTGACTCGATGTATAGTGGAATAAAACCTTGAGCTGGATGAAAAATGGTTGAGGGGGGTATCACAATGGTTCCCTCTACTCTTGTATCATTATAAAAGCATGAGACCCTTGTACTTGGAACTACACTTCTTTGAGTTTCATCACACACACAGTGCTATTAGGTAAAATAATTTTCAAATATTTTTTTCGAAATGTCTACTGCTAAATTCGATGTGAATAAACTCAATAGTCTGATTAATCAAACATCCCAAGAATTACAAACAATACGATTATCAACGTTGACTATTAATAAATCTTATCGACTTGTAAAAGTAACTGTAATATTCACAAGATATGGAAGATCCGTCATAGTGTCATTATCAGATGATGACACTGAATTCAAATCATGGTTACCAAAACGTGTAGCTGATCGACTTACAGATGATATTATAAGTGAAATGAATTCTTGGGATAATAATTTCACTCTGAAATATCTAGGGGAAAGTGCTCCCCATTATGATGGAGCAAAAACTCGATCTTTAATGGAATTCAATTTACTATAGTTCCATGTGTAAGTATTCAAATATAATTTATTATAAAAACTAATTATATTTTCTCCTTAATAATATTACAGATATCAATATGTGGATGCTCTACTCCCAACAAGGATGGCCACACACACAAGACTTGAAAACTGCTATTGATAGGTTGAGATGTGAATTCAATGATTTGAGTTTCGACGCTCTACATGCCATCAATTATAACATGGATATTTGTTTTGATGCTGACGCCATCGAGAAGTGCACTCAACTTCATTTAAAATATGAAGAAGGGTCCGGCATCTGTAATAAGTTTATATATGGGAGTCTGAATTTAGAACAATTTTGTGAGCAGATAATCGAAGTTGGTTTACGTAATTTTTTGTTTCAATTGATTACATACCTACCAATGGATATTCGCAATTTATTCAACTTATTAAATGATGAAAATTTTTATAACTAAGCTGTATTATATAAAATATGAATAAAAAACATGAATTTATTCCATCTTTTTATTATTCCTTAATATAAAATTAATACACTCCAAGATGAGAATAGAATTACAATATTCTTTCTATTGATCATATTAATAGTCATTGAATAGATCCAATCTGAACTGCCACACTATCTTCAATGTTAATATGGAAGTATTTGGTAGATATATTTATCAAACTCGAGATCTAGTTGATGTAAAATCATTCAATGCCTCAAACAATACTTTGATAACTTAGAAGATATATTCATGATGTTGAAAGATGAACAACAGAGTTCGAAGAACGAGATTCTGGTGAGTTCACTTATTGAATTGTTTCTCATACAAATGATGAATAATATTTCTCAATTTGCAGGTTGGGCTTTGGAGAAAATCTCATTACTAGAGGTGAATGTCAATAAGTATAGTCCACTAAGGGGATTTTCTTTTGTTAAACTACCACAATTCATCGAAAAGAATAGAGCTGTTGTGAATGTGGTCAATGAAGATCAGTATTGTTTCGCATGGGCAGTCACCTCGGCATTGTATCCAGTATCATATCAAAGTAATAGTGTGTTATCATATCCACATTTCTCTACCGTACTAGATCTGAAAAGAATTGAATTCCCACTAAAATTGCGCGAGGTGTCAAAGTTTGAGGTAATGAATACATGCTCAATCAATGTTCACGGCCTCGATAAATTTTATGATGGGGATAAACTGAAATATGAAATCATTGGACCACTCCATTATTCTCAAAATAGTTTCAATAAACATATCAATCTATTATATTTCACAGGTTATTGCTGTAATGACCATTATTGTTAGATTGAAGATTTATCCAGATTAGTATTATTATTGAATATTATTTTTTGTGATGGTTGTTTGATATACTTCGAGAAGAAAGAATTTTCAACTGAACATCAATTATCCACAAATAAAACTTTCAAACATGATCCATACTCATTCGCATACATAATCGAATATTCATTTGATGATACTGTCACAAAGATTGTAATGTATAGAGGAGAAGATTCTGCTGAAATATTCATATCGAAACTAGAAAATGACTTGATTGTTATTTATAATGAATATTTGAAACGTATCGTTCCAATGCAAAAATTTAGTGTTGAAGAAGAGCTCGAATATGCCAATGCCACAATATGTAATATTAGCCAAAGTGAATTCAAACTTTGGGCATGTCAAGGTCAAAGATCAATGTCATTTGACAGAAAAAAAGAGATACCGCGCCGCACATTCGATGTGTAATCTGAATTTCAAGATTCCGTATTTTATTCCCATAATATTCTATAACTTAAGCAGATATAATTGCCATCTGTTCATGACACGTGAGTTCTTTTCAGAGAATGAACAATTTTCATTGATGAGAAAGAGTGGTGCATTTCCATATAGTTTCGTTCATGATTTGAGTCGACTAGATAATGTGACTTCACCATCGAAAGAGAAGAATTTTATGACAATTCGAATGATCAAGAAATATCTGATGAAGAATATAAAAGAGCAAAGTTAGTGTGGAATGTGTTTGCATGTCAAACATTGGGTGGCTATTCAGATATCTATTTAAAATCCAACGTTTCACTTTTGTGTGATATATTCAACAATTCTCGTAATATTTGTATGGACACTCACAAACTAGACCCAGCTCATTATTATACCTCACCCGGACTTTTTTGGGACGCGACGTTGAAATATACCAAAGTAGAATTGGAATTACTTACGCAGATATAAGTATGATGAATTTTTCAAAAAAAGGTATCCGTGGTGGGGTATGTCAATGCAGCGATAGAAATAATGAATTCTTAGCAAATTTCGATCCAAAAGAATCAACATCCTATATAATGTATCTTGATGTTACTAACTTGTACGGGCATAGTATGAAAAATCGAAAGTATCCAAATTATTACCTAACTTGAATGATAAAAAAAATACATAGGATTCTCAGATTCAATCAATCACAATGGCTCGAAGAATATATCGACTTGAATACTATGTTCAGAAATAATGCGAGAACTAAGTTCAAAAAAAATCAATATAAATTGATGAACAACAGTGTCTATGGAAAGACCCTCGAAAATGTTGATAATAATAAAAGCGATATCAATCTTTTGACAAATTGGAAAAACATTCAAAGAATTTTAGACGCCAAAGCTTACATAGCAAGACCGAATTTCAAAAACGTGTCCATATTCAGTGGAGATTTTGTAGCTATTCATATTGGTAAAGTTAAAGTGAATTATAATGAACCACTGTATTTGGAATATGTATATTGGTACTGTCTAAAACATGTAATGTATGATTTCTTATCCTCATGAATTCTTTAGAAGAAGAAGATTGTGATGAACATTGTATCAATAAAAACTTTGTTCTATCATTTTGTAAATTGTAATTGTGTGACTCTTTATATTATGTATAAATGTCATGCAGTCATATATATCAATAAAATAATATTACATTCATTGAAGAAGTTCAAGTGTGACTATAACTTAGAGATGCAATAGGATTTGTTCCTACTGTGCAATATAATTCTAATGTTGTATATTATGTCGAAGAATGCCTAGATGTCGTGGATCAGGTAAAAGTCACATGCCCTACCACCCCATTCAGTTATACCGCATTGACCAAATCTCCTCATAAATAATTTCGTTTGGGCACGTGTCTGAAAGATGTAGGTAGAAAGGGTTTTGTGATAATATCCATGAGGAATTGTTATGTTGATGTGAAATAATGAAAGTGATGAACAAACTTTAATTCCGAAAGAAATTCTGCATCTGATATCATACTGATATGATGATTTCTTCTAATTCATTAGGCACCAAATTTCAATCTGAATATAGGATGCTAAAGTTTCGTATTACAAAATAATGAATTATCTCACACTAAAATACTAGTCATCTATAAAAAATACTATATATTTTCCAAACTGCACAATAAAGTTCCATTGTGGTACATAATTTATAATAAGAAAATAATTATAATAATAATAAAAATATCGTCTTCATTATTTCATGAAATTTAAATAAGAAATCAAGGGCGAAATTCATTGCTGCAATGCTATGCATCTCAGAAAATGTTCTTACACTCCACTCTAAAAAAAAAAACATGTGATTGTTTTACATGATTATCGCCTACAATTTGAACACAAATAAATACATCACAGTCGAACACATAGTTTTTTCGAATTCAGTTTTGAAGAAAGGTGGGAATAGAATTATATTTTTGAGAAATTTGGTTTCTAAAAGATCGCCTGAACATTTCAGTTTTGAATTTTGGCACTGCTACCATATTTTTATATCTAATATTCAATTGTACATATCTGTATTATATGTAATTTTTCTATGCAGATATGAATGCTCTATTGTTACGATTATTTTATGGAAAAGACGAATAGCGTGAAATACTCTTCTTTTCTCTATGTTCAACCAACCGATTTCTTGAAGTTTATGTGAGATTCTTTGTCGTCGTATACCAACAAATCAATCTCAATGTCATGTTTGTGGACTAGACCACATCAAAAAAATCTTTAAACCATAGAAAATTCTTCAAAACGTTGTTTTTATTCGTGGTTGAGAAGTGCAGGTAGAAAAAGGGGCATCGTTATGTCAATATTCAACAAGGAAGGAGGGTGGATGTTGAAAATTATGTGTAAGTGTGAGAAAGAAGGGTCTATGTATGTGTGTTCTAGAGTATTACGTTGGTAAAGAGTATGGGGTATAAGATTTCTTTACGAATGAATGAAACATGTTGATGTTTCCTTAAGGACAAATCTGAAAGCTTACAGTCAATCGAATATAACTCCATAAATAAAATTCAAATCAGGAGAGATTGTGAGAATGAGGATGTTTTTACGAGAAAGGGCTACTGAGAACAAGGAATTCTCAAATTAGTTGAGAAGATATTGAAACATAAAAAATAGATAAAAATAAAATGATTGGGTTTTTCAAATGAGGATATAATATAAATATAAATAGGATCAATCAATAAATCATCGAATAGAAAACATTGTTTTATGTAATGTTTATTCTACATTCCTTGAACTTTTGAGTACGTGCTAGTTGCGATAACACCACAATCCTTTCTCAATGCTTGCTTCTCGTAATTCAAACACCAATACTGTTTGAAATGATGATTATCGTTGAGAAAGAAATGTCCTTGAGAATTTAAAATTTCTCCCCATTCTCGAAGCCATCAAAACGGGACGTCACATCCCATTCAAATTGAATAAATGCTGATGAGGTGGAGTGTATATTCCATTCTCAAAAGTTCTTCGAATAGTTGAGATATTCGATAAAATGAACCCAATCGAAGATATTCTTAATGAAGTGGCTGTGTTAGATCAACACAATAGAGTGTACGCTATTGATCCAATTGATTTTGATGGGGAGGAATATGCAGAAGAAGACGATAATTGTGAAGACGAAGGTGTTGGTGATGAAATTCCGACGATCAAAGAAGAAGTGAAAATTCTGCACCGCTACGTTGATGTTGATAAATTCAAAAACCAACGAATCCACCAAATCTGTGTATGCATGTCGAACGTTGTCATCGATACTGATAATGGTTTAATCGACATATGTCATACCTGTTTTTGTAATTACGCAGATAGGTCAAGAGGTGGGAAATATAGTTTTATGGACACGCATTACTTGACAAACAGTGATAATATACCAATTTCATCATGTTGTGTTAGCTGTAAAAACCCGCTATATATTGTGAGGGTGGTTGAGGCTTGCTCAATTTGTAATTATTACCCGCTTTATGTAGATAAGTTAGCTGAATGAACAATACTCAAGAACAATATTGATTTAATAATATACCATGTAAATGTTGGAATCTTTTTTCATTTTCCTGTCAACCAAAAACGTGAAAATATGAATAATACGATTGATAAATTTGGTCGTAAAAGAAGCAGATCATTAATTTCTCTAAGAGGTCCACCAGGTATAGGTTTTTTACTAGATTCTGATGGAAATTATAATATGTTAGGAAAACAATTGAAAAAATGTTGGTATGCCAACGAATGACGAAGATTGTGTTCAACTTCGGTACTTGAATGAGCAGATTATCGAAGCAAAAGAAATGACTCTACGAGCATTGCAAGCAGCAATCTCCTCAGTTATGGACAATATAAATTATATTTTGCCAAACAACATAATGAATTGAGAATCGAATTGAAAAGGGAGCAAGGTCAGATTGATAAAGATTCCCTTATGAAACAACTTGATGGATTGAAAATTCGACTCACCAAACTCACTAGAACTCAAGAACAAATAATTCAAGATTTGAAAGAAGTGAGAAGATTGGAACGTTTGGAATATTGACAACATACTGATTATATTGCAAGGTTCATTGAAATACATGTAACTTGGATAATAAATCAATATACCATAAATGTGATCAATTTCGAATTATCCTTCTAATGAAGTTTGACTATCTATGTATGTAATTCCAGGAGAGTTATTGTGGAATGATCTGTTGAGAAATAAATAATCAATTAAAAAGAGTATTGGAAAATATAGTACTGAAAATGATCTATTGAGATATGATTCATATTGTGGAAAGTTTGGGATGTGAAAACAAATCAAAAAATATTCAAGATGATCTATTAAAAAATAATCAATTGAAAAAATAATGTATAATATGTATAATGTAAAATAATATATTGAAATGAAGAAAAAAAATCGAAACATGATTTAGAATGTGACTATTTGAGACAGTCAGAAATATTTGATAGGATTGCCTCTTGTTCTTTTTTTCTTTTGTGAGTCTTCCCTATCATTGAATCGACTGGAGGTTGGACAGGCAGAATTCTGATTTGGGTTTTGCACTCTCGAATTCTTCCCTCAACGCTTCGGTTTCTTCGAGGAGAGACGCTAGTTTTTCCTGCTGTTTTCTTATGGCAAGCTCGAGAGCTTTGGCATTCTCTTCTTTCTCCGCTGTCTCCTTCATCACCTCCACCATCCGTTTTTTTTTTGTATGATGCACTGTCACATTGGTATTGTTGAATATCTGCGTGGTAAATCACCAAGTCATCATCACATTTTCTCATCACCATGCGGACACTATTTACTCTCACCTCAAATGCTCATCAATTTTCTGTTGCTGTTTCTCGACTTTTTCGGACGAGATGTTGATGATTTTCCCAAAGCATTCGCCAATATTGGGAATTGATCTCGAGACCTCGATGTTTTCAATAGCACATTGGAATGTACTGTAGATCCTGAGTCCTTCTTCTTCCTCCCTTGCTTACTTGGTTTCACTCCATCCTCGTCAACGATAGCTTTCCTTTTCATCGGGCTCCTTCCTTTTTTCGTTGAATGTTTCATAATGATTGTTGAAAGGGCCCTTGGCTGTTTCTGGACAACTTCGGCGACTGGTGGGGTGACTCCAACATTTGGTGTGGTGACTCCAACTTCATCGGCAACGGATGGCAATGACTGGTCCGGGATTAGTGTTACTGTTCCTGTTGCTATTTGGAATTCTTCCAACAACGTGTCTAAATATTCTTGACTGATTTCAATGGGTGGTGAAGAAAGATCAATTTCATCTAATTTCCACGATGATTCCATGGTGACTGTTTTCTTTTTTTTTACGAACGAATGGTGAAATTTCAGGTGTTGTAACTGACTGAAGATGTCTTGAACTGAATGATTCTTCGTCTGAGTTTCGTGAAGAAACCTAGCACCCCCTCTCTTTACCAATATTATACTCGAACACACATATACCCTTCTCTCTCACACTAAAACACTCGGTATAATACAGCTCATTTAAATTCTTTAGTATAGTCGAAACTTCCACTATGAGTTTTTTCTACCTACATCTTTCAGACACCTGCCCAAACGAAATTATCTATTAGTAGATTGGTCAATGATATAACTGAACGGGGTGGTAGGGCTTGTGACTTTCTACAAGGAAACATCAACATGTTTCATTCATTCGTAAAGAAATCTTATACCCTTACTCTTTACCAACGTAATACTCTAGAACACACATACAAAGACCCTTCTTTCTCACACTTACACATAATTTTCAACATCCATCCTCCTTCCTTGTTGAATATTGACATAACGATGCCCCTTTTTCTACCTGCACTTCTCAACCACGAATAAAAACAACGTTTTGAAGAATTTTCTATGGTTAAAAGATTTTTTGATGTGGTCTAGTCCACAAACTTGACATTGAGATTGATTTGTTGGTATACGACGACAAAGAATCTCACATAAACTTCAAGAAATCGGTTGGTTGAACATAGAGAAAAGAAGAGTATTTCACGCTATTCGTCTTTTCCATAAAATAATCGTAACAATAGAGCATTCATATCTGCATAGAAAAATTACATATAATACAGATATGTACAAATGAATATTAGATATAAAAATATGGTAGCAGTGCCAAAATTCAAAACTGAAATGTTCAGGCGATCTTTTAGAAACCAAATTTCTCAAAAATATAATTCTATTCCCACCTTTCTTCAAAACTGAATACGAAAAAACTATGTGTTCGACTGTGATGTATTTATTTGTGTTCAAATTGTAGGCGATAATCATGTAAAACAATCACATGTTTTTTTTTTAGAGTGGAGTGTAAGAACATTTTCTGAGATGCATAGCATTGCAGCAATGAATTTCGCCCTTTATTTCTTATTTAAATTTCATGAAATAATGAAGACGATATTTTTATTATTATTATAATTATTTTCTTATTATAAATTATGTACCACAATGGAACTTTATTGTGCAGTTTGGAAAATATATAGTATTTTTTATAGATGACTAGTATTTTAGTGTGAGATAATTCATTATTTTGTAATACGAAACTTTAGCATCCTATATTCAGATTGAAATTTGGTGCCTAATGAATTAGAAGAAATCATCATATCAGTATGATATCAGATGCAGAATTTCTTTCGGAATTAAAGTTTGTTCATCACTTTCATTATTTCACATCAACATAACAATTCCTCATGGATATTATCACAAAACCCTTTCTACCTACATCTTTCAGACACGTGCCCAAACGAGATTATTTATGAGGAGATTTGGTCAATGCGGTATAACTGAATGGGGTGGTAGGGCATGTGACTTTTACCTGATCCACGACATCTAGGCATTCTTCGACATAATATACAACATTAGAATTATATTGCACAGTAGGAACAAATCCTATTGCATCTCTAAGTTATAGTCACACTTGAACTTCTTCAATGAATGTAATATTATTTTATTGATATATATGACTGCATGACATTTATACATAATATAAAGAGTCACACAATTACAATTTACAAAATGATAGAACAAAGTTTTTATTGATACAATGTTCATCACAATCTTCTTCTTCTAAAGAATTCATGAGGATAAGAAATCATACATTACATGTTTTAGACAGTACCAATATACATATTCCAAATACAGTGGTTCATTATAATTCACTTTAACTTTACCAATATGAATAGCTACAAAATCTCCACTGAATATGGACACGTTTTTGAAATTCGGTCTTGCTATGTAAGCTTTGGCGTCTAAAATTCTTTGAATGTTTTTCCAATTTGTCAAAAGATTGATATCGCTTTTATTATTATCAACATTTTCGAGGGTCTTTCCATAGACACTGTTGTTCATCAATTTATATTGATTTTTTTTGAACTTAGTTCTCGCATTATTTCTGAACATAGTATTCAAGTCGATATATTCTTCGAGCCATTGTGATTGATTGAATCTGAGAATCCTATGTATTTTTTTTATCATTCAAGTTAGGTAATAATTTGGATACTTTCGATTTTTCATACTATGCCCGTACAAGTTAGTAACATCAAGATACATTATATAGGATGTTGATTCTTTTGGATCGAAATTTGCTAAGAATTCATTATTTCTATCGCTGCATTGACATACCCCACCACGGATACCTTTTTTTGAAAAATTCATCATACTTATATCTGCGTAAGTAATTCCAATTCTACTTTGGTATATTTCAACGTCGCGTCCCAAAAAAGTCCGGGTGAGGTATAATAATGAGCTGGGTCTAGTTTGTGAGTGTCCATACAAATATTACGAGAATTGTTGAATATATCACACAAAAGTGAAACGTTGGATTTTAAATAGATATCTGAATAGCCACCCAATGTTTGACATGCAAACAATTCAATAAGTGAACTCACCAGAATCTCGTTCTTCGAACTCTGTTGTTCATCTTTCAACATCATGAATATATCTTCTAAGTTATCAAAGTATTGTTTGAGGCATTGAATGATTTTACATCAACTAGATCTCGAGTTTGATAAATATATCTACCAAATACTTCCATATTAACATTGAAGATAGTGTGGCAGTTCAGATTGGATCTATTCAATGACTATTAATATGATCAATAGAAAGAATATTGTAATTCTATTCTCATCTTGGAGTGTATTAATTTTATATTAAGGAATAATAAAAAGATGGAATAAATTCATGTTTTTTATTCATATTTTATATAATACAGCTTAGTTATAACAATTTTCATCATTTAATAAGTTGAATAAATTGCGAATATCCATTGGTAGGTATGTAATCAATTGAAACAAAAAATTACGTAAACCAACTTCGATTATCTGCTCACAAAATTGTTCTAAATTCAGACTCCCATATATAAACTTATTACAGATGCCGGACCCTTCTTCATATTTTAAATGAAGTTGAGTGCACTTCTCGATGGCGTCAGCATCAAAACAAATATCCATGTTATAATTGATGGCATGTAGAGCGTCGAAACTCAAATCATTGAATTCACATCTCAACCTATCAATAGCAGTTTTCAAGTCTTGTGTGTGTGGCCATCCTTGTTGGGAGTAGAGCATCCACATATTGATATCTGTAATATTATTAAGGAGAAAATATAATTAGTTTTTATAATAAATTATATTTGAATACTTACACATGGAACTATAGTAAATTGAATTCCATTAAAGATCGAGTTTTTGCTCCATCATAATGGGGAGCACTTTCCCCTAGATATTTCAGAGTGAAATTATTATCCCAAGAATTCATTTCACTTATAATATCATCTGTAAGTCGATCAGCTACACGTTTTGGTAACCATGATTTGAATTCAGTGTCATCATCTGATAATGACACTATGACGGATCTTCCATATCTTGTGAATATTACAGTTACTTTTACAAGTCGATAAGATTTATTAATAGTCAACGTTGATAATCGTATTGTTTGTAATTCTTGGGATGTTTGATTAATCAGACTATTGAGTTTATTCACATCGAATTTAGCAGTAGACATTTCGAAAAAAATATTTGAAAATTATTTTACCTAATAGCACTGTGTGTGTGATGAAACTCAAAGAAGTGTAGTTCCAAGTACAAGGGTCTCATGCTTTTATAATGATACAAGAGTAGAGGGAACCATTGTGATACCCCCCTCAACCATTTTTCATCCAGTTCAAGGTTTTATTCCACTATACATCGAGTCAGTCAACAATATCTACATTGACTCCAATGAATAGTATGGTCCGTGACGATTGCTATGGTAGCCAAAATATATGTGAGTTTCAGGGTCGAGAGAAAAAAAAATTGTAATTCTGTTCAAGAATTACGATACCATTCCCCATTTCTTTCCTTCAGCTCTAGATTTCATGTTAGTACACATCGAGGCAATCTAAATGCTAATCATCAATTCATTCGGATACATATAATACAATGATGGTCTCCGTGATGACAGGTGCGGTAGATAGCCGACAAAGACTGTTATCAAGGTAAATATCTCACCACCTTTTCAGACAGAGGATGTGGTCCTAACGACTGCTACGAAAACAGAAACATGTTAGTGAAGGAATATGATGACATTTATGATGATTTAAACCACTTTTAAGCCAACTCAACCCTTTCATGTTTTATCATTCTGTCCAAGAATTACGATACCATTCCCCATTTATTTCCTTCAGCTCTAGATTTCATTATGGTGCACATCGAGTCGAGGTCATCTTAATGCCAATCATCAATTCATTCGGATACATATAGAATACAATGATGGTCTCCGTGATGACAGGTGCGGTAGCAGCCGAGACAGACTGTTATCAAGGTAAAGATCTCACAACCTATTCAGTTAGAGGGTGTGGTCCTAACGACTGCTAGAGAAACAGAAACATTCCAGTGAAGGAATAATGATTTGAACCACTTTAAAGTCAACTCAGCCCTTTCATGTTATCCGAACGGCAATAACTTAGCCTTGGGCGAGTGTAGTCTCGCGTTATTTCCCACCATAGAAGAGTCTCATGTTTTCATGAAAGTAACAAGGTCAAGAATTGTCATTCTTTTGAATCGAGTAGAGGAGCCATTGTGATAGCCCAACCCCCCCACTATTTTCTCATTCAGCTCATCATCTATTCAGTCGGATAATACATCAAAAACCGAATTACATTAGTAAAGAAATTTATACACTTTCAAGTCAACTCAACCCTTTCAAGTTATCCGAACAGGAATAACTTGAAACCTTGAGCGCATGTAGTCTCGGGTGATTCGAATTGTAATTGCGCGATAATCACCATTCTAATGACCTTCAGAGGTTTTGGAATCGACCAATGGGCATCATCCGAGCGAGAAAACTTTTAACCTTGGCTGGTTGTAGCTTCGGGTAAACAGAATAGTAATTGCGACAATTGCCCTTCTGATGACCTTTAGAGGCTCCAGAACCGGCCATGACCTTTAGAGGCTCCAGAACCGGCCAATTTCCACTACTTAAGGTATTGTTGAGGAACGAAAGCATGTCGTGGACCCCATTGCAAGAATAAATGACACTCCAGTCAACGTTTGACAAATCCAAACTGAAAGAGTTGATGTCCAACTTGGAAAAGTCACGACGGGTTATTAGCTTATCGTATTTATATGATGGCAGTTTGATCTCGCAGATTAAGGCGAAGTGGTCCGAGATACCATCTATATCTATTACGTCTGGAGATGCAATGCACTCTGAATTGTTCACAATAATTAAATCAATTAATGTATGGCTCACATCATTAACCCAGGTCGGTAAATCACTCTTGCGATCATCCTTCATCAGATCAATAATGCAGCTGACAACAGAGGCAGAAGGAGGGCGATAAACAACAGAAAAAACAATTTGTGGCAAAACTCCATGGAGACCCAAAGTTGCTCAAGGAACGGGCTGACACGTGAGTGAAGAATTGAGCACATACAAACCCACCCCTCCCACAGGCCCCACCCTATCCACATGCAAAAATCTATAGCCATTTATCGCCAAGGAACTCAAGTTACTACGATTACTCAGCCATGGTTCACCCAAGGCAACATTATCAACATCACAACCGAGTATGTAGTCCCGTAGACTATCAAATCCAGTCGAAATGGATCGAACATTCAAGTGCATTACGCTTGACGCTTTTTCGCATTTCGCTAACAACAACAGCGCAGACAAGTATGGATCGGTAACAAACAAGAATTGCACTTCTGCTCAGCTAATTCTTGTTGACCGATCGAGTTCTCGGCTTCTCCGGCAATGCTTTGGCAATAGTTGCTGGTTTCTTTGGTGCAGGAATCCGAGGGGTAGCAGGAAGCTTCTGTGGTTTCAATAGGGGCCTTTTCTTATTCTCTGGTGTTGGGGTAGAAGGTGCACTATTAGGTAGGTTCACAGGGATGGCGCCTTTTTCCAAATCATCAACTCCATAAGATATTCCGTCCACAATAAGTTTATTCCCCCTTATGTAACATTCCTCGTGACTTCCTTCCTGTTTGGCAAGAAAGAGATGTTTCCTCAAAATTTTGTTTTCACTCCTTTGTGTCGGCGTTAGATCATGAGCGATAGAAATCTCAGTTCCCTTCAACCTCCCACAATTTTTCAAAACTTCTTGTTTTTTGAGATTTGATACGAACTACCTACCTTCATAGGACAATTGTCCGATTTGCCCAGCAGGTAAACGTCGGGAAAATCCTCTGTGCCCAGGGTCACACCAAGCAGACCGCCGAGATTCTCGCACAACACTCCCGCCGCAACCTCCTCTCTCTTCTTATTAAGTCCGAACACTAAAATGTTTTTCTTATTCTGGGCTCTCCTAGGGTATTCTAATTCTACTCTCAGTTCGCTATTTTCCCTTTCCAATATTGTATAACAACCCCAGCAAATATACGCAATTTGGCAACACCGCTGAGCAGAAAGACCCGAGCGCTAGGATATCGCAGGGTACAAAGTTCAGCAACGGACGGGTCCAATTCAATAAGTAGTTGCTTCCAACCACGAAAATAGTAGAAAACTTCAATGTACTCACGCGTATCAGATAAAGGCATGTAATGAATCAAACGTGGTGCCTATGATTATTTTAAAAACACTGCTAACTATGGAAAATGACTATTTGATAACTGCAACCTAGTTGATGCTGGTGTTGATACCGCTCTCCCTTTTTTCAAATATACCACCTTACTATACATAAGATATATCACCCTCAAACTGTCTTCACTTTTCAGAAATTCATTGAATATCAAGAAAGCTAATAAAACTGTACCCACCATAAACAATATCCATAGAAGAATGAAAGATAAACCTCCTTCGACTTCGAGAGCGTGTCTCGTGCACAGTCAACCAAAAAAGTAACAGTAAGTCGCAGGGAATACCAAATAATATCACATTGGAGACCATATTGGAAACCTCTCTGGGTTTTACATGGGCCTTCGCTTTGTGGATATCAACATTCACATATTCGCAGGCAGCAAGCTGACGGAATTTTCACGCTATTTTTTCGACATCAGACACGTTCTGAAAAGAATGACGCCATAAAGACGGTAGGATGACGTGATCATGTCACATACCAAAGACGTCATTCTGTAACGTCATTATGACGTCCCTGACGTCATATTAACGATAAGATCACCACTAAGGAATAATGCTCAACTGACTTCAAAATAACGCATTGCTCTATTCAGAACAATATATTGATATTAGTTCAAAATTGAATTGTATTCACTTGCTAGTCTCAAGCTCATATTATTTGGATGTTAGTGCATATACAAATCAATATCCTATCTATGATGTTATAAGGTCTGTAAATAAAATCACAATTAGAGAACGAAAATCTATATGTTCCATCGGCATCAAAGGATATAATAAAGATATAATGAAATATAATATATATTTATATTATTGTATATAAAATATCAGTTTGAGTAGAGGGAGTAATTTTTTTGACCTGTGAGGATCACAATTATCAAGAGTAAAACATATGAATTAAACCAAAAATTGATTAGCTCATTAGGAAGAAAAAATGCCAAATTTTATTGTGAATAGTTGATGTAGGGGTACTTGTTCCACTTGTTGGGGATGTGAGAGGAGTAGAAATCCCCAAGGGACAGGAACTTTCTAGAAATAAAATAATATTGTTGAAAAATATATATAATTCAAAGGTTTATGACTAATAGATAAATGAAAACTCTACTATTATTCACAAACTATTAAAACTACAAATTTCAAAAATATACAGATGCAATAGTATTCAAAAAATTTCATTTGGTCGAACAAATTGTTGAAAGTTCTGTCTTCTAGATCACCACCAGTTACAACAGATATGTAAAAAAAAAACATTGGAAGAGTAAGAACGAAAGAAGTACTTTGAATTATCTGAACAAAAAGTTATTTGTGCAGACTCATCTCAAGATCTTTTATAGCTTAGAAGAGTCGACTATATTTATTATACAGTTAACCAAAATAAGTGAATTGTGTATATATAACTAAAATTCAATAATGGCGGACGATGATACACCAGCTGGTGACTCGTCCAACACGCGAAATTTTTGTTTTCATTGCAAAAAATTAGTAGTGGATTTTGTTAAGTGTTATAAATGCGACAACCTCTTCCATCCAGCTTGTATGGTGCAATCGGCATCGAAGAGAGCGCCAATTTGTCGCCACGAATTAGCTGCGAGTCATATAAACAATGACATAACCTCAAACTCAAAAAACACCGAGGTTCTTCTGGCCGAAAATACGTTACTTCGTCAACTAATCGATGAAATGCGATCTAAACAGGAGGTGCTTAATGAGAATTGTATGCTTCTACGAGAGAAGGTAACATTTTTAGAAAGGAAGGTCAATGACTTCCAAACGAAAAACAAAGTAATACAAGTTAGTAACCAAACTACAACAGTAAGTCCTACCCCTAACGATCTTAATGGAAGCTCCATGATCAATCACTCATCTAACTATGCTTCCAAAGTTCGAGATTCGTGTCCAATGGATAATGCAGTCAACTTAGGTAGCCAAAGCATGTCGAGCAGTCATGATCAAAGGAACCATAATGGAGGTCATCAGCCTGTGTTCAACAGTAGAGATGTGAATGCTGCTATACAAAAGGCTCAAGCACTGAACAAAATGACTGAAATACAAAACTTGAAACCTACATCCAATGATGACGGCTGGCAACATCAGAAGCGTCGTCGTAATAAAAGATTTGTTATAGGGGACAGCAGTGAGTGCAGCGATGAGTTACAAACTGTGCCCAAGCATGTGTCCCTTCACGTCACCCGAATGGACCCAAAAACAAAACCTGAAAATCTGAAAAAAATTCTGGAAAAGGAGTTCCCAGAAGTCATCTGCGAGGGACATAACTCCAAATATCCTGAGTTATATTCATCTTTCAAGGTAACAATTCGTCAGGAACATTTCGAGAAAGCCTGGAGGAGGGACATTTGGCCCAAGGGATCACTAGTTTCACGGTTTTTAATGAAGAAAGGGGTACCACCATAGACATAGACGGGAGTGGACCCCTCCGAGTAAATTCTTCACACAATATGTCTCAACAAATTGCAAACAACAAAAATAATGCTAAGTTGAATATAATGCATTTAAACATTTGTGGCCTTGCGGCAAAATGCGATTCACTGAGTATCACTGCATGTGAAAATAAAGCAGATATTTTATGCATAGGTGAACATTGGTGCAAAAAAGAGGAACTGCAACTTATGAATATCCAAGACTCTAGTGTATGTGCGGAATACTGTAGGTTATCTCAAAACCATGGTGGGGTATGTATTTTTACCCGCAAAGGCTTAAATAATATTAGTAAATTCTCTTATGATACGAGTATAGAAAAACACTTTGAGGCTTGTATAGCTGTAACAAGAAATTCGGTTGAAAATAACAACCTCTACATTATTTGTATATATTGAACACCAGATAGCCCGATAAAAGAATTTTTAAATGGACTTGGTTCCCTTCTATTCCAATTATATAATAAAAATGATGATATTGTAATATGTGGAGATGTTAATATAAATCTCCTCGAAAATAATTCAGCTGAATATGATCTATTATCTCTACTGTTAGAATATGATATAAAACCTCATGTTAACCAACCAACGAGAGTTGCTCGATCTAGCTCAACATGTATCGATAACATATTTTCAAATATGAATAGTTGTGAATCAGTTTGTGTAAAGCCTGTGTTCTATTCGGACCATATGTACCAGCAGTGTATTTTTGAGTTTGTGGACTTAGGATTAGATAAAAATACAATAAAATTTACATATAAAAGAATCCATAATGATGCAAATATGCAAAGTTTCTATAATGTTATCTTACTTGAGAATTGGGTAGACATGTATAATGCAGATGGTTTCCAAAATAAGTTCTCTGCATTCTACAGTACATTGCTATACCACTACAACTGTCATTTTCCAGTTAGAAGAGTAAAAGAAAAAATAGTAGCCAAGAAATGGTTTTCAACTGAAATAAAGGAACTCCATAATCTGCTCTGTGAAATAAGATCAATTGAAAAACGTTTGAACAATGAAATATATACTAAGAAGTACAAGGATTTGTTAAAACTGTATAAAACCAGCATTTCAAATCATAAAAAACAGAAAAATTGCGCGCGGCTGCAGAATGCAGGAAACTTGTCTAAGGAAACCTGGGAAATTATTAACGAAGAAAGAAATAGGGCAGAATCCATGATTCCTTCTAATATATGTGATACTACGGGAAATGTTATTACCAACCTTAAGGATATGTGTAACTTGTTCAATGACAGCTTCTTAGATATCTCCCAAAACCCTATCCAGCCACAAATTGATAAAATTAAACTTTACAACCATGGCCCCTCTAGCTTTTTTATGAGCGCGGTCACCCCCTTGGAAGTGATAAATTTACTTATTAAGACGTCCCATAAGCCTTCTGCTGGTATAGATGAAATCCACGGTAAAGCGATAAGGTTGATTACAGACCTCATATGTCAACCTCTATCAAATCTTATTAATGAGTCATTTATAAATGGACAATTTCCAGTGCTCTCAAAAACACCTAAATGCATACCAATTTTTAAAAACAAAGGCTCCAGATCAGATATAATGAACTATAGATCAATATGTGTTCAAAGTCAAATTTCAAAAATCTTCGAACAATGCTACGCTCAACGTTTAGCGGATTTTCTAGAAAAATATAAAATTCTTAATGACTCGCAACATGGTTTCCGCTCAAAGAAGTCAACAAATACTGCAATTTTCGACTCTCTAGAATTTATCTATAATGCTCTGAATAATAAAGAATCACCTTTGGGTCTGTTCTATGACTTAAGTAGAGCATTTGACATGATAAACCACAAACTTTTGTTGGAAAAGCTTTATGCATGTGGTGTCCGGGGTACTCCTTATGAGTGGGCAGCCTCATACTTACAAAACAGGAAACAAACAGTTGTGATAGGTGTGAAGTCATGTACAGGGCAGAGCGACCTAGGTGTACCGCAGGGGTCCATACTAGGACCTCTATTTTTGATTATCTTTGTTAACGATATCCAGGAGTCCTGTGGGAGCATGGGTCGCCTTGTCTTGTATGCAGACGACACCAATATCCTGATGTGTAACCCTAATATTGAGGAGTTGATTGTGAAGGTCAATAACGTTTCCCAGTGGTTCAGCGGCTATTGTACATATAATGGACTGGTATTGGATAGTAGCAAAACGGTATATATGCAGTTTCTTCCAAAAAATGTATCTTATGACTTATAACCCGTTAGTTAAAGTAAATAATAAATCAATCAAAAGTGTGTCTGAATTCAAATTCCTTGGGTTGCATATTGACTCGAAACTTACCTGGGAGAAACACATAGATACCCTATGTTCAAGGGTGAGCTCCCTGTGTTTTTTACTCCGACGCTTGCGTGACAGTGTTGACGAACAAACAATGAAACTAGTATACTTTGGTCTTGTTTAAGCAGCGTTGCAATATGGCTTAGTTTTCTGGGGCTCATCATTTTACTTTTATAAGGCATTTATCATGCAGAAAAAAATCCTAAGATGTATGGAGAATGTACCTCCTGATACCTCTTGTAGGGATATTTTTAAGAAATACAGCTTCCTTACTCTGCCAAGCTTATATATTTCACAGTTGGTAGACTTTGCTATTGACAGAGAGCCCCAACTCGACAGAAATGGTGATTATCACCCTTATCATACTAGAAAAGCTAATGAATTTCGTCTACCCTACTCTAGGTTAGCGGTAGGTCAACATTCTCCTGCATTCATGGGAAGTAAGTGCATTAACAAAATAAGAACAATAATTCCAAATGTTGATAATCCAAAGGAATTAAGAAACAAAACTAAAAAATTCCTATGTAAACATAGCTTTTATTCACTAGCTGAATTTTTTGATTATAAAGATCAAGTATAGGTTACTGCTCCATTATGTTAATCCAATCTAGGTAAAGTACAAATGTAAATGTATGATTATACTGTGAACGATGTTAGTCGTCACAACCCCTCACTCATCCTAATCTGTGACTAGTCTAATAAAGTAGATGCATCTGTGTATTAACTTCCGTTTCTGTTAAAACATTTTTTGTACTACTTTAAAAGATGAATAAATATATTTCTTTCTTTCTTCTTTCTGATTCTTTCTTTTTCTATACGTAGATTCACTGATAAGAAGCTTCTTTTCACCAGTATCAACACATTAATTTGGACTCTCATCATGTTTCTTGATTTTTCATCAAATTATTTCAGTATCTCGACAAAAAATCCTAGTGAGTTTGATCAGCACACTAACCTTAAGGATACAATTATTTTCACAAAAAAGAAAAAGCCTTGAAATAACGTAGCATCATGATATACCCAGACAGCACCAGATATTCCTAGAATATTCCTCAAATATCCCTGAATGGATATATATATTCCGAATATTCATAGAATATTCCTGGAATATATATATGCGTTGGGCATATTCATGGAATATTCTAAGTGGAATATATTAGGTATATTCATGAAAGAATGTTCCAGGAATATTCCGATCCGAATATTCTCATTTGCATGTTCATGGAATATTGTATATCCTGAACGGTTCATTCCTAGAATGGTATGTACGGAATATTGATGAATTATTCCAGAAAAGATGTTTTCATATAATGCGCATGCGAAATGACGCCTTATAAATGGACATCGATTCCTTTCAAAATACAATTTATTGTTTCCAATGAAATACTTTGCGTTAGATATTAGGCACAAATATATTTTTGAACCAAGACCAATTCTGTGGGCACTGAATTTCAAACAATTGAAAACATTTTGACTCTACTATTATAGTCTAGTTCTGTGGTGGTGCCTTGATGGAGTGATGCACTGTCATTTGACATTCGACAGTATTATTATGAGTGCTCTGAGCTCTGACTAGTGTGTGCGTTTCAGTTTCACGTGCGTTTGCGTTTGTTCTTTGTTGAAAGTAGTGAAATTGAGAACAAAGAAGCCTTCTGTTTTTTTTATTTTTTTGTTACGATTAGCAGTATAATCATATGAAGTGTAAAGTGACTCATCGATAACAAGTTTTCTTATAGAACAGGTAAGTAACAACGAACAATGATTCTTGTGCTGTGAGATATTTATAAACAATGGTGTATAATTTTTTTCGTTTCATTTTCAAGAAACAAAAGACCAATATAGTTGGCACAATCAAATGCACATAGCCTGTCAGAGTTCTGGTGTTTGAGGAAACAATATTTATGTAAAGACAGTCCTTTCTTCCTGAACTACTCTAGGATAGAGTTATACAATGACTTGAATGATGTTTCAGGGACAATACATAAATAAATACTACATAAATGAATACAAAAAATATAGGAAATGTTATGGAAGGATATTTGTCACTGCTTTTCAATAATTATTCAATATTAAATTGAAGTAAATGTCTTTACCCAAGGTGAGATTTGTGAAGAAGTTATTCTTTCATTAACTGTAATAATATATCAATTGTATTGGCTCAGAAAGAAGGGACTATCAGTGAGTGGATGAATCACACAAATAGTGAAATATATATATTTATTTTTTCTATAGATGAAATTCAACGATGTCAGCACAACAAAGTCTCTCTGAAAGAAATTGAAATGGTTATGTCTGTGTATCTTGCCAAAGCCACCGAGCGACTAAAAAGGAATGAGTAAGTTTTTTTTCAACTCATATGTATTTTGGTTGGGGAAGGTGATAAAACCAAAGATCAATACTTCCTCTGATTTTTTTAGTTGTCAGAATCATTTTGCACAATTATTTTGAAGACAAAAACTTAATTACCCCAAGAGAACTGAAAAAAACACATCTTGTACTATCTGGTTCCTCCTTACTTGAAAAGTTTTTTTTTTCAGACTTGCCAATTCGCCAACAGAGATGGATGATGAATAAAATAAACCAAAAAAAGACGAGTTTTCATGTTAATTATTTAGTTTATATAATATTTATATATGTAAGTGTTGTTTGAAATATTTGTTTGTTTGTTTTTGTATTTATCATTTTATATATTTTTTTTGATTATGTTATATATATTGTTATGAATATATATCTTTCACTAGTGAAAAAATTTTTATTAAATGAATAATCCCCTGATTCCCCTATATAATATGTTCGGAATATTCTATAGATATCCCCAGAATATTCTGGATATTTATGGAATATTCTCCAAGGATATTGGGTGAATATCCACTACCTGAAATTTTTGAATATTCCATGGATATCCTGAGAATATTCTAGATATCCATGGAATATTCTTCAAGGATATTGCATGAATATTCTCTATCTGAAATTTTGGAATATTCGATAGATATTCTAAGAATATTCTAGATATTCATGGAATATTTTTTTCAGAATATTCTATGATTATCTGAGGAATTCCCATTCGCATGTTCAGGGAATATACCACAGATATTCTTGAATATTCCAGATTATTCCTAGAATATACCAATATTCGAAGATGAATATTCTAGGAATATTCATGGAATATCTGGTGCTGTCTGGGTAGGTACAGGAATCATGGTAAGTGGTGAGTACATGATATCAAACTACAAAATACACTTATAATAAGTAGGGTTTTGATACTCTGGATGAGTATCCAATACATGCAATAATACGCCAATAGACCAAAAATTGAACTTACCTTACAAAGCACTAGTAAAGGAAAATCACAATTCACAACCGACAGTTGGAAATCGACTTCTGTAATCAATAGGAAATTTCAATCGAAATCGAATTCGATTCTTGCGGTGAACGTCGTATGATACACATCAGCCTTCTGACAGCGTCAAGAAAAAAAAAACTCCTATCCATAGTATAATCCATATAATCCTAGGTAGAATTAACAGAAACGTAAGTGTATGTGTTTATCTTTTACATTCTTTTCGAGGAAATTCCATACAGTATTATTATAACCATAATTTTTTACTTCTTTTTATTTCATTTCGATATTGGTATAAGGGTGATTTCTTGATTTCTGTGAGTTGAAATGGGGGATAATACCCCCGGCGACCCCCGGGGGAGTACTTCGTATGATGAAGATATATCGTTATATAAAAATCTTATAAATAGATCGCCATCGACAAAAGAAGCGGTTAATCTGTTATTCAATTTTGCGTATGCTAATGAATTTGATTCACAGAAATGTAGGGATTTGATATTAAGTATTAAAATTAATGAGGATTTTACATCCGAATTCAATGATGTTATAAGGGAAGGATACTTCCTTAATGACGAAAATGATCTCAAGGTCAAGTGTCCAGCTGAGGTAAACATCTTATCGGACCTGGTCATACAAAAAGCGAATAACAATTCTGTTGAAAAAAAGAATAAAGAACATATCTCTCTAGATAAAAGCAATAATGATACAAATGAAGGTAAACGTATTAAAATAGATATAGTTCCTGACAGTTCACAAATAGACAAAAATAAGGATAATGAGATGGAAATATCTACCCCTAGAAGTGAAGAAATATATGTAACTAATCAATTTCTGGAAAATAGATATGAAACTTCTGACCGAGGTCCATATAATATACAGTGTGTAAAAGCCAAATGGAATAAATTCATTATTTCGGTTACTGTACATATTTCTAAAAAGTCCCGAAACACGTCAAATTTAAATTATAACTTGACATTCTTTTACGTGAAAATGCAACCCCTACCTTCAACCCCCTTAGAATGACAGGTACAACCCCCAATTTTTTAAATGGGAAGTATAGGCTTGTGATATATCATTTGAAAGGTCTCTTCATTCTCTATTCAAAAATGTTATTGTTTTTAAATTTAATGCAAAAATTAACATAAAAAAAATTAATATCATGTTGTTACCGAAATTCGCTACATACAATCAAAAACTAAAATGTAATGCAAAACGTAATAAAATGTAGAACACGAAAAAGAACTATGAATGTTAATGAAGTAGATGTTCAAAATGTTCTCCGCGAACGTCTTGGCAACATCCTAATCTCAAATAAAACTGTCTTCTAACATTATTTAACATATCAGGCGTGATCGACCTAATCGCAAGCGTTATTCGTTCTTTTAAGTCATTTAAATCAGAAGGTTTAGTTTTGTACACATGGCTCTTCACATATCCCCATAAAAAGAAATCTAATAATGTAAGATCAGGTGATCGCGCTGGCCATTCAATCGATCCTCGCCTCCCTATCCACCGATTGGGAAATATTGTATCGAGGTACTGCCGGACATTAAGTTGGTAATGTGGTGGTGCTCCATCCTGCTGAAACCATATCGTATTCGCTGGAACTTGAGGATTACCTGGATCAGGATATAAATTTGCCAACGTTGGAATGACATCATTTTGAAGTAGTGCCAAATAATTGTTGCCATTCAAGTTGCCCTCAATAAAAAAGGGACCAATTATATTGTTCCCTACAATCCCTGCCCAAACATTAACCTTTTGAGGGTATTGAGTGTGTTCTTCTCTCATCCAGTGAGGATTTTCCGTGGACCAGTAGCGGCAATTTTGCCGATTAGCATGACCGTTAAGTAAAAAAGTACACTCATCAGAAAACATAACGTCTTCTAATTGGATAATATTGTTATCCAACATGTCCATCATTTGCTCACAAAAAAAAGTTCTCCTATCAAAATCGTCTTCCATGAGCTCCTGAGTAGGTATCATCTTATACGGATGCAATTTATTTTCTTTTAATATGTTTGCTATCGATGTATGGCTAGCATTGAATGTAGTGGATGCCTGTCTACTCGATGTATGTGGGTTTTCCTGAAACTCAAGCAACACATCTAATTTGAGTTCATCACTCAGTGCATTAGCAGCTGCTTTTTTTATCTGCCTTACATGACCAAACTCGCGAAATTGCTTTTCTATTTTACTTATTGTTCCTTGGGATATAGGCGGTAAATTAGGAAATTTCTCATGAAATAGGCGAGTTACTTCCTGTTGTGTTCGGATGTTATCTCCGTAACCAATCATTTGTAAAACTGTTATTTTATGCATTTCCGTTAATCTAACCATTTTTCAGAATTGAATTGAACAAACTTTATACTTAAATTACAACAATGACAACTTAAATAAAACAATTTACTACTGCTTGTTAAAATAGCGTTGCCACGGAAATACTTTAAAGTTTTTTAATGGTTACCATCTAAAAACCACATTGCTACGGTTTTTGTTCACTTTCTCATATTATGTTAATTTTTGCATTAAATTTAAAAACAATAACATTTTTGAATAGAGAATGAAGAGACCTTTCAAATGATATATCACAAGCCTATACTTCCCATTTAAAAAATTGGGGGTTGTACCTGTCATTCTAAGGGGGTTGAAGGTAGGGGTTGCATTTTCACGTTAAAGAATGTCAAGTTATAATTCAAATTTGACGTGTTTCGGGACTTTTTATAAATATGTACAGTAACCGAAATAATGAATTTATTCCATTTGGCTTTTACACACTGTATACATTGAATCATTAAATAAAAATATTGGCTTTCTATCTAGTTTAGCAGTGGGAAAAATCTTTCATATAAGCAATCAATACAATCCAACTTCAATTGATAGGAGAGGCAAAAACAGATTGATGTTAACTTTCAAAAAAATGGAAGAGGCTAACAAATTGCTAGATGATAATCATTTTCTATCTTCTAATAAATTTAGAGCTTCAATCCCCAATAATATGGTCACATCTAAGGCAATAGTTAAAGATTTTGACTTGGATTTTACAGAGGAAGAAATAAAAGAAAATATTAGGACAATAGATAACAAGAAAGTAATACACGTTAGAAGATTAAAAAAGAAAGTAATAACAGAGTCTGGTATCCAATACAAGGATATCCCTGTCATTCTAGTTACTTTCCGAGGGAAATGAATACCAGGTAGAGTTTTCATGTACGCGTGTTCATTTGAAACATTAAATTATTATGCGCCGGTGATACAATGTCATCAATGTTTGCGATACGGTCATACAAAAAACCAATGTAGAGGAAAAGTACGATGCCAAAAATGTGGAGAAAATCATGTTATTGAAAAATGTGAAGAACAAGAGGAGGAGATCATCTCACTACCCAGTCAACCAAAAAAGTAACAGTAAGTCGCAGGGAATACCAAATAATATCACATTGAAGATCATCTTGGAAACCTCTCTGGGTTTCACATGGGACTTCGATTTGTGGATATCAACATCCACATATTGTTATCGTTGCGAAGTCCCCATGTTAACTTTCTTAATGATTGAGTGGAACATTTAATCGAGAGATTCAGATGAAGTGCACATTGCTATTACTTTGCGACTTATCTCTGTTCATATATTTCGAACATAGAATTGGCGCTTGCGCAGGGCATAGCAACAACACGTGCACACGAATGAAAGTCAAGGAACAAAGGAAAGGTGCAAATAATATATTATGATCTGTGTGTGATGCGTATTTAATGGTTGGTTGAATTGTTGGTTTTGTGTGCAGTATTTTGAAATAATTTATGTTAAGAATATAAGACAGCTATATAGTATTTCATTATCTTTCGAAAATAATGTTTTCGTTTTTATATTCTGCGATATTACAATGTGAGTTGAAGTTTTTATAAAGTATTTTGGGTGAGTCAAGCTGAATGCATTGGACTAATATATATCTGATGATTCTGTTCAGCCATATGCCTGGCTAGAAATGCGTACAGCTTGACTCACCCTGTGTTATATTCAAAATATACAGATCAGTATTTTATAATAGTTGTTTAATTATTTCTCCTTAAGAATGAAGAAGAGATTCAATATGAAGAGCAGGCATATGATGTGTTTTATTGCTGGTTCTGATTATACCTATACTGGGTGGCTCGCACGACTAGCGCGACGGAGATTCATAGCGAAACAGGAAAACTTCTGGAGTTACTGTCACTTCAGTAGTTTGTATATTGATTAAGGCCACATTTTTAAATTATATTGAAATATACAGGATTTCCAGAAATGTTTTGGATATCAAAATTATGTTTTCTCCTATGGAACACCCAGTATTTTATTGCATTTCCAGATTCTCCCTGAAAAGCTGATCTCAACGATCTATCATACTTATAGGGTATGCAGAAATGTGAGCCACCCTGTATATAAATGTCATAGACTTAACCTATGCACATTTCATAGACATTATAAAATGGTTGAAATATATAAGGGAGGTGAGATATATTTAGTCTGCTTTCCAGGTACTAATTCCATGGGTGTTGCAAAATTAACATCATTTCAATTGAATTAGAAGACGCTTATAGAGAGCAAATTTAGTGCCACGATGGCAATTACCAAATCACATATGAATATAACTTCAACGGAAGACGTAATTTGAAAGCTCATTTGGTTCAATAATCTTTCCAATAAGTGCTAAAATGCGAAGTCGCAATGTTGCTATTCATGGTACCTTCCACACATCCACATTGTGATGTATTAGGTAATTATCAGTGATATACAATGTTGCGGACATCAAGCACAGTACTGGTTGCAGTTTTTTATATCAATATTGTGAAGTCGCATTTCCACGATGTTAACTCTCCACAACTTCCCTGCAACCAAAACTGGTTGACTGGGTAGCGAACCAGAGAAATCAGTGAAAAATAGAGATCGTCCAGAATTTCATAGACAGAAAAGAATAAAAGAAATAATAGCAGAAAGAAATATAACTTTCTTTGAAGCATCTAAGATTATTCCAATGACAGTTAACAGCAAGAGAGATGAGCAAAATAGACAATTTAATTTTAATATCAACAATTTTCCACAATTACCTAATGATCAGATTTCATTCTATCAATCACTGAATGAAAATACTTCATCTCGGGTAAAAACGCCACAAGGGTATAACAAAATATCAAAAATAAAATACAATATCATAACTAATCAGAATCCTCATAACAAAGATAATAACTATAGGGAAAGAACTTCTGGAATAAGTCAACAACACAGAGATTGCCCTATCAGTCCTGATGGCCAAATTAGGTCATCTCCTGCTGTTATCCCCATCAATGAATTTTCAAGAGGATCACCTCCTCCAATTAGTTAAACAAAACAAAAAAATAGAGACGATATTAGCAACATCTACTTCAAATACCCCGAACTTTTTCTTGAACTTATTAAGGAATTCATTCCACCTACTGACAATTTTAATTTATCAGAACTTAGAGAGGAAGCTTGTTCATGGGAAAGTTGAGTATACTCAATTGGAATATGAGAAGCTTCAATGCCAATAAAGTCAATTTAGCTAATTTACTTGAGACTATTCAGACAGACATAGTCTGCTTAACCAAAACTTGGCTAAAACCTAATCAATACATGTCAGTTAAAGAATATAATTCACTGAATCATTACAGAGACGATGGAAAGGGAGGTGCTGGGTTTTTAATCAAAAATAATATTAAATTTAGTAAGTTGAATATTCATTTTCAGGTCCCTAATAGAGTAAATACAATAGCAATTGAAATTAAAGATATAGATATTTTTTCTGTATACATACCACCAGATATCACTATCCCAGAAAGATTCTGGACAAATCTCACTCATAATCAGAAATTCATTCTATGTGGTGACTTCAACTGTCGCCACAAAAACTGGGGAAATACTATCAATAATAGAGGAGGAATACAATTAAATTCCACCATTGATGACGGTAATATGATTATCATAAACGATCCCCAACCTACACTTCTTTCCGTCCAATCAAAAAGTGTAATTGATCTTGTAATCACCTCTGCAAATCTTTTGAATGATGTGAACTTTTGCAATACATTAAATGACACATTTGGATCAGACCATTTTCCAATTCATACAGAAATTATGATAACATAAATAATGATGATAGAAACATAAGTTATAATTATAAGAAAACTAATTGGTTAGACTATGAGAGTAATATAGAGACTCTGGAGATTGAATCATATGATGGACTAGTACAAACAATGAAATCGAGTCTTTCACAGAATACCCCTATTATAAATACTAACAGAAATAATAATATGACGAAACCACCTTGGTGGGACGAGGAATGCTTAGAAGCTATAAAGAAGAGGTCAGCAATTTTCAAAAAGTATAAACAAAATTCTAATCTTGAAAACTTGATAGAAATCAGAAAAGAAATAGCTAAATCCAGGAAACTATTCAAAAATAAGAAGAAAAAAGCTTTTAAAAAATTCACAGAGTCTCTGTCCAGAGAAAGTAACATCACTGATATATGGAATAGCATCAAAAATTTTTCTAGACCGTTGAATTTTGAAATTAATGATTATGATAATAATATGGACAACACGGCTTTCATAGAATCATTACTAGATAAATTTTGCCCAGCTGATATACAGAGACCTCCTCATCCTGTGGTAGACAGAATTCAGATCAATAGGGACATTAACTATACTTTCACAGAAAGAGAAGTTAGATGTATTATTGGAAAATTTAAAACTACTTCACCTGGGAAAGATGAAATCACATATAAGATGATTGAAAATTTACCAAAAAAAGCGTTCAAATGGCTAGTAAAATTCTACAACGACATATGGTTAAATGGCTTAGAAACACCTAAAGAATGGAATGATATTATCCTTATCCCCATATTAAAACCTGGGAAAAATCCAAATGATTTTAATAATTATAGGCCGATTGCATTGACATCATGCCTAAAGAAAACATTGGAACACCTCATCAAATATCGCCTGGACTGGTGGATAGAAAACAATAGAATACTACCCGACAATCAATTTGGATTTAGAAAGGGAAAGGGAACTTCAGAAGCACTATTTCATTCATATGCTGATATTTCGATAAGTGATTTAAAAAAAGGAAAAACTTTAGCTACATTTCTATACATCAAATCGGCATATGATAATGTTATCCCGGAAATATTGATTAAAAGTCTACTAGACATAGGAATAAATAAAAACGTGGTCAAGATTATTTTTGAACTAATAAAAGAAAAAAATATTTATATTAGAGACGAAAACCAAAAAATATGGGGTCCAAGGAAATGCTATAAGGGCATCCTACAGGGTTCAGTGTTGAGCCCGATTTTGTTCAATTTATACACTTTATCCCTATGGGACGCAATAACTCCACACTGCAAATATATCCAATATGCAGATGATATCTTCAAATCACACAAAAAAACGCATTATGCAGAATACCACATCAATCGAGCTTTATCTTCTATAGAAAATTGGTTACAAGATCATGGATTAACAATCTCTTCCGATAAATCAAAAGTTATGGTATTTTCCAAATCCCACCAGCAAGAAAACATTAATATTGAAATAGATAACAACAGAATTTCTCAGGTCGAACAGCACAAAATTCTAGACATCACCTTTGATAGGAAAATGACTTGGAAATTTCATGTAACTGACATAATCAATAAATGCAGTAAAATATTAATATTCTCAGATATCTGACGAAAGTTGGTTGGGGAGCAGACCCTAAAATTATGCTAAATATCCATAACGCATTAATCTCATCAAGAATCGAATATGGGCTAATGATCTATGGAAATACAAGTAAAAATAGCATCAAGAAAATATCCAGTATTCAATACAAATCACTCAGAATCTGCTTGGGACTGATGAAATCATCCCCAACCAATGCTATTTTAGTATAGAGGCAAATCAATATCCCGTGGACATGAAACAAAACCTTATAACCCTTAAATTTATTGTAAAACAACTAGACATCAAATCAAATCCTATGATTAAAATAATTAAAATATTTGAACAAACTGTATCAAATAACCATTGGAACAAATGGAGAAATAGTATTTTATATACTTCTATTCGTGAGTCCCTGTGGCCACCGTTCAACCAAGTTATATCATCAAGTAATCATCCTGAATTCAATATTCCACTAGTTTTAGGTTCTTTGTGTGGAGGCGGATTTTTAAAAACGACGTTTACTACAAATGGAGATTTTATTCGTCTAATGTTGGACAAAAGCTAAATAAAAACTTGCATGAACAATCAGAGCAACTGGATTATATAAACTTAATATTTTGACTCTGCATTTCTAATTATAAACATTATTGTGGTAGAGGTGGTATACAGAGTGATCCATAACTCCTCCATCCTTAGAATGGAATCCTGGGGGTGACAGCAGGTATTCCGGTCAGGGGGTCGTCTGGTTGATCAGCAACGCCCTGTATATTGTGTCTTCGGGATCGGGTGTATCTCTTGTAGTAGTGGTGAGCGACTGCAGCTATTGCGATGGCCATTAGGATGTAGACTAAGATGGTCCAAATGCTGATGCCAAAATGGACTTTCTCTTTTGACATTTCCTTCAATTTTCTGTGTTGATTGTCAAGGGAGGCTGCTATATTTTTTACTTCGTCGAAGTCGATATCGTCTATATTGAGGGGCTGAAACTCTTCAATGTTATTTTTAATTACAGGAATTTCAAAGTTTAAATTTGACAATTCGATATTTTTATAAACACTACGCGAATTCTGGTAGTTTCGTAAATGAAAGTTTTTGACATTGATTTCACATTGTGGGTTGAGTTCCATTAAAAATGTTCCTTTTATTGGTATATTGTCTGTTTCTTGATCACACTTTTGTTTCATTATTGATGTTTCCGGTGAGACTATGAGCCATTTGTTGTCTTCTAGCTTCTGAATCTTGATTGATTTTATGTAGACAGGTATCGGTCTACAGTTTGTTGTGTTTGAGAATCGTAGCATCTGTACTTCGCATGGGGCGTCTTCTTCTATCTTTGCAGGACTGGACTCGTGGCAAATGAATCTTTCGGTTGTGATTTCTTGACATCTTTTGTCGATAAACATGTAATTCTGCTCATTCAGGATGAGGAATTTTGAGTGAGAAATGATTGTTTGGTATATGTTGTTTTGGAAAGTTGGCAATGGGTAGAGGTGAAAATAATTGTAATCTTCATTCTCGACAATTGGGATTCCCATTATAAAAACAATTTGATTTCCTTTTGAATAACTTCTAATTTCCATTATTTTCTCATAATTAATTAAGTTTTCTAATATTGGTTCAAATGGTAATTTATTCGATTGCAATAAGGAACTGATTGTATTTATTTCATTAAATAATTCATTTGGTTCAACAATCGAATTGTGAAAAGTGTTTAGTTTGGAAAAAGTGATAGCAATTTCAATTTTCTCGAGAATATCATAAATCATTTGAAAAGTCAATATAATTTTTGAAATGATTGTTTGAAAAGAGATTTGTATATAAGCATTCGTGAATTCAATTTTCGTTTCATTCAAAGCTTTCTGTATCAATAAGATCCTTGTTTGCAATGTTTTTTGATTGTTTCTCAATATTCTGGTATTATTTGACCAAATTAGCCATCATGTCGTTGGGTACGCACGTGTGTGCCCAGTGCTCTGATAATTTTATAGTTAACACAAGAAGTATTCAATGTAAGCTGTGTGAACAGTATTTTCATCTACAATGTGTGAGGGTCAAAGAACAGTTATCAAAGTTTGTGCAAGATATTCCGAATTTAAAATGGTTTTGTGATGGATGTCTATGCACTGTCAATGACAAGTTGAAAAGCCTATCCACAAATAGTGACGTTATAAACAAGGAAATTCTTGAAAAGACCCAGAAATTGATTGAGTTGTTTGAGAGCGGGAATCCTGTGGAAAATAAACCTTTGTGGTCCGAAGTCGTGGTAAACAAAAACAAAGTTGAGCCACTTATCATCAAACCAAAAAATTCTAAGCAAGATAGTAGTACGACAAAAGAAGAGTTGGTGGAAAAAGTTAACCCGTCTGATATTTCTGTATCAATATCTAAAGTGAAACAAGCAGCCCAAGGTTCTCTGGTGATTCATTGTGGCAGTGAGGATTCCTTGCAAAAACTGAAATCAACAACAGAAAAAGAATTAGGACGGGAGTATGAAATAAAAGTCGGCAGTCTTATGTAGCCAAGGATAAAAATAATCAATGTAATGGAAGAAGATGCTACAGATTCTGAAAGCTTTATCTCCCAATTCGTAAGCCAAAATTTTCCGGATGATATAGAGAATGAGATTAAATTTATTCACAGATATAAATTCAAATCAAATAATAAATGGAGTGTGCTAATGGAGATGTCTAGTGAACAGTATAGGTACTTGATAAAAAACAAAGACAGAATATATATAGGGTGGTCTAGTTATAGATTCTTTGATTTCATTAGTGTCTTAAGATGTTTTAATTGTTGGAAATTTGGCCATCGCGCAGACAAGTGTAGATCCACTATAGTGTGCCCTCTGTGCTCAAAAAGTCACAAAAAAGAAGAATGTCAGTCTGCCAAATATGAATGTACAAATTGTAAATATGCGGTGGAAGTTCTAAAGTTGAAAAATATTGATTGTGAACATAATGTTTTTGATATAAAATGTAAAAGTTACTCAAAACAAATCGAAAGAAACAAAGAAAGGGTAAATTATCAATAGCAACTAAAGTCAGCTCCAAATGGTTTAGTTCTCTGTATAAATATACAGGGGCTTACAACACATTTCTCAGAGTTTGAGCAGTTCCTATATGATGTTGTGCCTATTATTGTGGTAGCAACAGAAACTCACATAACAGATGACATTGAAGAGTCTGAGTATTCCATAGAGGGTTATAAATGTTTTGTGAATCTCTCTACCAGTAGACACACAGGCCGTGTAATTTGCTATGTCAAAAGCCATATTAATTGCCAAGAGGTGGAACAATTTTCTATTCAAGGGGAATACTGGTGTATACTACTTAAAGTAGCTGTTGGCTATAAACATATAATTATTGGGGGTGTGTACAGATCTCCTAATGGTTGTCAGTCAGTTTTTCTGGAATTTCTCCAGGAACTGCTCGAACTTGAAGTACTGTGCATTAATGATATTATAATACTGGGTGATTTTAATTTTGATTTATTAACCCTAGGTACAGGTGCAACTAGACTTATAAACATGATCCATTTGGCAGGGTGTAGACAGATTGTTAAAAAACCAACAAGGGTAACCAGTCACTCTGAAACACTAATTGATTTGATTATCACAAATAACAAGCTTCAAGAAGTTGAACGTAACTTCCCAAAATTTACAGATCATGATATTATTGGCACGGTCATTAACATCCCTACGGAAAAAACGTCAAAAATAATTTACTCGAGATATATTACTCCGGAAAAAATTGAGGACATTAAAATAGATTTGATTCAACAAAACTGGAACTATACGACTACTAACGTAGACATCCTCTATGAAACCTTCATAAATAATATAAAAACCAGCTTAGATAAAATCGCACCGATACAAAATAAACATTACTATCTGGGAAACGGGTGGATAGATGAAAAAGTCAGAAATATGCAAAAAGAAAGGGGTAAATACTACAAGAGATTTCTAGCGGCAATTGGTTTAAATGTAACACCCCGTAGTTTGCTACATGTTTAGAGTAATAAAAATGAGCTGTTTCCGAACATGTTTGGTACTTGTGGTCTAGCAGACAGAATATGAAATCAACATTGGAATCAACATGTGATACATTTTTGGAATCAGCTCAGCTAGAGTAATCCGAAAATTGAGACAAAATGGGGTGTTCCATTAAAAAAATGACGGTGACGTCATTACTCGAACGTAATTTACCCTGTATATTACATTATTATTTTAAAATACGGTGAATTAAAATCAAAAATCGAGGTGTTTCAGGATTATTTCTTAAAATGACCTGTTTAGCTAAGAATGAATTTGTTCCTTTACGTACACAGGTGTATAGATACCACATTCAAAGTAAGTCATAGATAATATTAAGGAAAAAAATACATTGTTTTTAAATGGAATAAAATGAAACAGATCGCATCAATCATCAATAACAAAGGGGAAATTGACCTCAACAAACATTTACACACCATAGTAATATGTATTTTTCATATCCACATATTGGTGTTTCTGTACTCTGGGCAAACCTAAGATCAAGACTTTGAGCTTTCTTTTGAATAGATTATTACTAGCGATAGTTTTTGGTATCTCCAGGGATAAGATTATACAGTCGAGGAGCTAAGTGAGTATAACACTTTTGTAAGATGTTTTCCTGTGATTTTGGCACATATGTTGAGTTAATTTTGTGGCGAGTTGCATAATGGTGGTCAATTTCTTTAAGTTCATGTTTATTTTTGTGTTGTCTTATAACAGTTTTGAAGAAGCAAAATTTTCTTATGTCTAGAATCAATGTTTCCTTATATAGCGCTTCTGTAGGGTAAGTTCTTTTTTTATTAGTGATTATTTTCAAAGTTAATTTTTGTATTTGTTCTAGATTTTTTATATGAGAAGCATTTGCTGCTCTCCAGGCAACTATCCCATAGGAGAGGTGAGTTTCGAACAGAGTACAGTAGAGCATGCGCATCTGAGCTATATTCTCCATCTCTTGCAAAAGTTTCGAAATCATATAGAACAGAACGACAAAAATCTTCAAATCGGTGAATGGTGGTATGAGTGGTGATGCCACCTCGTGATAAATTCATATACACCGTGTGTACACTGTAACTAAAACCAAAGCGGTTCATTTGACATATCTGCACACAATACCAAAGGTGACAAAAAACATAAACAACGATTATTTTCGAAGGAATCCTAGTCAGCTCGTAAAGGATACCATACACCTCAATCCACTACCCAGTTAAGATGATAGAACTGGAAAAAGCGATCAAGACAATTCATGAAGACATATTGACAAATCGTAATGAAATAAAGAACTGTATCGAAGCAAGTGAAACCCGACTCCTGGTAAAAATTGAACAATTGAAAAATACAGTGTCTCAACTCAAAAAGGAAAATTGTCAACTCAAAACGGAAGTGGAAAATTTGAAAAGACTTCAAAATAAGAAGAACATTTCAATTTTCGGACTGAATAAAAAGCGAGAAGACGTAACGGCAAATAATTTGAGTAAGGATATCAAAGAATTACTTGGAGTGGACCTGGAAGAAAGTGACTTCAGTGATATTTATCCCTTAGGAAAAACAAGTAACTGCCCTATAAAAATTGAGTTCAACTCGAATAAAAAAAAATAGAAGTGCTGATGAATTGTTACAAGTTGAAGGGAAACAACATATCCATAGCTCACGATTTAACGAATGAACAAAGGCATGAAAATAGAATATTGAGAAAACACCTTTTCCTCGCCAAGCAAGAAGAAACACACAAAGATTGTTATATAAAGCGAAACAAACTCTATGTGGATGGAATTGCTTACGGAATCGAGGACCTGGAAAGGGACGACATCAAAATCAAACCAAATAGCGCACCTCCAACACCAACAATCGAGTCGATAGAGAAAGAATCTGATCTGCAGAAAGGCCTTGTACGCCGAAGACTACAGCAAGGAGAACACCTTTACAGTTGATTCAAGCGCATAATCAAAAAGCTCAGGATAAACCACGCACACGCTCGGTCAACAAAAACTAGCCAAATTGATGCTGCAAGGAATGCTATACCTGGGTTAGTAAGATTAGGAAAATGGATCCGTATATACGCGATTTTGATGACAATAATGTGGAAACTTTCACACTGTCTAGTGTGAATGAGTGTAAAGACTTGTTCGCAGTGAACGAAAGTAATTATAATTTCAAGTTGTTGCATCAAAATATTCGTTCAATTAATGCGAACCTTGATGAATAAAAAAGTTTTCTCAATGACTTGGATCAAAGTGTTGATTGTGTGGTTTTAACAGAAACTTGACAAATTGCTAATACAGGCATATTCAACATCAATGGATATAATCTAATATACAATGAGGGTGATCTCAATCAGAACGATAGGCAATCCAGACTATCACACGATCTCCTGGATAGCAAAACATGCATACTGCAACACAACATACAACAAATAGTTCTTTTCAGAACCAACTGACAAGGACTCTTGGACCCTCTGTCAGAGTCTGTCAATTAAACATCGAGGGCATTAGCAGATCCAAAAGTGAATATCTATCTAAATTTCTTTTGGATCATAACATTGATGTGGCCCTCCTACAGGAGACACATACTGCTGACGAATCACAGCTCCAAAAAAGAGGAAAGGTTTTTGGATATAAACTGGTTGGAGCAACATACCACGCTCACTACGGCACAGCCACATACGCCCGCGCCAACTTGGATGATGTCAAACTTGTGTCTATCTCCGAAGATGAGGACATTTTCACCATACACACTGAAGTTGCCGGAACACACATAGTAAACGTCTATAAGCCTCCTGCAACCAAGTGGCCAAATAACCCACTACCTGCCAAAACACACCCAACAATTTATGCTGGCGATTTCAATAGCCACCACACCCAATGGAGATACAACCGAAACGACCAAAACGGCACAAAACTAGTAGAATGGACTGAGGCTGAAAATATTCAGTTAGTTTTCAGTGCTAAGCAAAAATGCACTTTTCGTTCTGCCAGATGGAAGTCCGAAACTAACCCCGATCTGTGCTTCGTGTCCACCGACCATAATGGAAAACCTGTCCAAGTTAACCGCTACGTCCTTGAAGATTTCCCACACAGCCAACATCGACCTATAATGTTGGAAGTGGGAACTCAGATCCCAGTCATCCGTAGCACCAATCTTCCGAGATGGAACTTCGCAAAAGCTGACTGGCTAGGGTATTCATCTGCCCTTGATAAAAATGTAAGATTCATTGATCCCCTCCCAACCAACTATCATAGATTCGCTAAGATGGTTATATCCACTGCAAAAAAATACATACCGCGAGGCGTAAGAAGGGAATACATCCCATGCTGGAGTGAAGCCAACCAACTTATATATGAAGACTATGTAGAAAACGGTAGATCGGACGTCGCGGACACCCTACTACAAAATCTTGACGAAACACGTAAGGTAAAGTGGAACGGAACCACAAGAAATCTTAACTTTAAACACTCAAGTAGGAAGGCATGGAACCTGCTTAAAAAGCTGGGAGCGGAAACCCATAGTGGCACGAAGCCGGCAGGTGTTACAGCCGACCAAGTAGCCAATCGCGTAGTTAGTCTATCTAGAGCTAAAAAGGACAAAAGGCATTCAACCATAATCAAGAAAGAATTCAGAGCTCTAAAACAAACATCTAATACACAAGAACAACTATCTGGCGTATTCACCGAGGACGAAGTGACAAAAGCCCTACAACTCGTAAAAAATGGCAAGTCACCTGGTTTCGACAACATACATCCAGAATTCCTTACATACTGCGGAATAAACACGAAGGGCTGGCTAGCAAAGTTCTTCACTAATGTCCTCCAATTCGAGCAGCTGCCAAGCGAATTCAAAAGAACAAAAATCATTGCCATTCCTAAACCGGGTAAACCTGCTGACCTACCCGAAAGTTATAGACCAATTGCCCTGCTAAGTGTCACATATAAACTTCTAGAGCGCCTGATTTACAATCGAATAAACCCACTAATTTTGGAGATCCTACCCATAGAACAAGCCGGATTCCGACTCGGGCGAAACTGCGAAGACCAAGTACTTGCGCTGACAACATTTATTGAAAGAGGCTTCGAAGAACGCAGTAAAACGGGAGTTGTCTTTATAGATCTTACGGCTGCGTACGATACGGTATAGAGGGAGGGGCTCATGTACAAATTCCTAAACGTTACAAGATGCATTAAGTTAACATCACTGGTGAACAACATGCTGTCCAATAGAATCCTCCAAATATCCATCGGATCTATGTTGAGCAAACCAAGGCTGCTTAACAATGGTCTTCCCCAGGGATCTGTACTGGCGCCACTCCTCTTCAACTTGTACACAGCTGACTTACCGCAAACATCAAGCCGTAAATTCATGTACGCTGATGACCTAGCTCTCGCGAAACAACATGGCAATATGGGAGATTTGGAAACAACCCTATCCGATGATCTGAACATACTATCTAACTATTTCCAGAGATGGCGACTCACACCAAGCACTACAAAAACGGAGTCATGCTGCTTTCACCTTAATAATAGACTGGCATCGGAAAATTTAAATATCATCTTTAATGATAATATTCTACGCCACAACCACTATCCCAAATATCTTGGTGTTACATTGGACCGCACCCTCTCTTTCAACAAACACCTAACAAACTTGGCAGCGAAGCTGAGAACTCGTAACAATGTCCTGTACAAACTGGCGGGGTCGACCTGGGGAGCTGACGCCTCAACACTACGCACGTCCGCACTCAGTCTGGTCTTTCCTACGGCCGAATATTGCGCATCGGTCTGGCTAAACAGTCCTTACGTTAGTAAGGTGGACATCGTTCTCAACCAAACTATGAGAATCATTACAGGATCTATTAAATCTACACCCATCGAATGGCTACCCGTGTTGTGTCATATCGAACCACCGAAAATCCGTAGACAGCAGATACTAGTACGAGAGTTTGAAAAGGTCAGCGGTAACCTAGACTTACCGATCCATCAAGATATAATTAGATTCAACCGACTAAAATCTAGGAATCCAACTGTCAAAACCGCCCAACAGCTCATAACCAACAACTTTAACGGACACAACGAGTTGATATCGAACTGGCAGAACAGGGTTAGTCCAGCCTGGCACTCCTTGCTGGACCCGGATAATCCACCACAAGGCTTCAACATGCCCCGGAAAACTTGGGTTCGGTTAAACAGGATCCGGACTGGCCATGGCAGAAGCGGATCGGCCCTTTTCAAGTGGGGGATGAGTGCAAGCCCAGAATGCGATTGCGGCGCAGCTTCCCAAACAATACACCACATTACCTATGAATGTCCGACAAGAGCATTTCCTGGCACAACTCTTGACCTGTCACATGCAACACCCCAGGCCATCCAATGGCTTAACCAACTAAATATGGAGCTGTGACCAATACCTACAAATTTTTTGTCTATACATTGTAACTTCTATTGTGTTAGTACATCTTATTTCTTTATGTATGTTTGTACACGCCATAAGCTGAATAAATAAATGGTGTTGTCAGGTACCTGAAGTCTCATTTGTCATATGAGTACTCAGTTGAATTAATTAATAATATTAAAGTTCTGAATATCAAGATAAATTTCGATCAACATATGAATGTGGTTGTCACAGCCATGTACAGATCACCATCGACTGATCCCAAAGAATTTATAGGTTGTCTGAAGAAATTCTTGGAAAAAAGTGAGAGCAATACCGAAAACCTCAATATCTTCACAGGAGACATAAATCTGGATCTATTGAAATATAACGATACTACTTCTGAATACGTGAATACGCTAAATGAGTTCGGCTATGTCTCAACAATCAATAATGTCACCAGTGTTCAGGGCCACATGAAAACTTGTATAGACCACATATTTTTCAAGTCGAACTCGAGTATACTTGAGAACATCTTGCCAATTGTTATAGAAACTAATATTACTGATCATTATTCGACATTATGTCAAATAATTTTCGATATACCCAAGCAAAACAAAAAAACTTCAACTCGCATTGAATACATTGATCAAAGTAGGCTAAAATCTCTTCTAGAGAGAACAACTTGGGATTCCATTTACTATGCCGAAAATCCTGATTCTGCAGTACAAAAATATGTTAAATTCGTTGATACAAAGAACTAAGTTTGATTACTTACGAACACAAAAAAGTTATGGGAGGTGGTAAATGACCTGAGTAAGGGTAAAAAATCTAAAATTCAAATAGAATCGCTTGTAAGCGACTCAGGTATGTTGATAACCAACAAAAGTAGCATCGCCAATGAATTCAATAAGAAATTTGCAAGAACTGGAAAAACACTTGCTGATAAAATTACCAGAGACCAGAATTATATTCCCAATAGAAATCTCACTGCAAATTCTTTTGTTTTGTTTCCTACGAACGAAAGCGAATTGAGGACTGTATTGAACGGTTTGAGGGATAAGAAATCAGTTGGAATTGACGGAATTAAAGCTGAAACTCCCAAAACTATTGGGGATTTCATTATGAAACCATTATCTCATATACTCAACAAATGCATGGAAAGTGGTATATGGCCGTCAGCCTTCAAGAATTCCATTATAGTACCACTTTATAAAAAGGGAGATAAAGCAAAAGTTGATAATTATAGGCCCATATCCATATTAACGCACTCATCAAAAATTTTTGAGAAATTAATAAAGAAAAGGTTGACCATGTATCTTGAAAAATATAAAATTTTATCTGACAGGCAGTATGGTTTCAAAGAAAATACATCAACAGAGGATGCAATTCTGGCTCTGACTACGAAACTGAATAGTGCTTTGAATGAGGACAAGTCTTGTCTGTGCATTTTCGTAGACCTATCAAAAGCTTTCGACACTGTAAGTCACAACCTACTTCTACAAACATTAGAGGACATTGGTATTAAGAATGAAAGCCTGAAACTATTTGAAAGCTATATCACCAATAGACGGCAGATCGTAAAGGTAGACGATTACATTTTTCATGAATGAATATCATCAGTAATCCACGGATTTCTCTTTATGTCTTTTCTATTCACTTTCATTGTGTTTGTACTTTTTTCCACGATTTTCTTGGTTTTTGAATGAATATTTCGGTGGCAAGTTCGATATCATCTGTTGTGTAAAAATCCAGCCAATTCTCTTCGCATATAGTTTCTTTTAGTTTTCTGATATCAATGGATTTTTTATATTCTGACTTTTCTGATGAGTTTTCCTTAGTTTCAGGTGAAACGATCTGGAGTGCAATTGCAAAGTGATCAGTTATCCTCATGCAAAAAGAATTTTCACTCTCCAGAAATATGCGATTAGAATTATAAATAAAATGAAATGGTCTGATTCCTGTAGACTAGCGTTCAAAGACATGAAAATATTAACATTAGCTAGCCTATATATTCATGAAATTTCTATATATGTCTATAAAAACAAGCAATATTTTTCAAATAATAAAACAGCTCATAGCTATTTGACTCGATCTAAACACTTACTAATTCCAGCCCAACACCGAACTTCGTTTTATCAAAAAAATCTCCATTATATGGGTTGCAAGGTCTTTAATAAACTAAGCTCTGAGTTGCAAGATGCTACTAATGTTGGGATTCTCGAAGCTAAACTGAAACAGTTTTTGCTTGAAAAGGTATGTTTTACTCTCGAGGAGTTTTTCAGTTGAAATTTTCTGCCCTTTTGATGTTCTCTATGTTAATGTATAGTATGACACTTTTTCTATTTTAATGTATTGTGTGACTTTTTCTATGTTAATGTATTTAACGGATGCATTTTAATTGTGGAAATAGATGTATTATTATTATTATTATTATCTGTTTCAACGACGAATGAATTGTATTTGAAATTATTCGAGGTATCTTTCACGAAGCAATGATCTATACAAGTACCAGAGTTGATCCTTGTTAAAGAATTTATATGAGATTATTCGTCATGTCATCATTTTCCATTATGTTAATATTGATATCTCCTATCAGAATGAGATTGCTAATATTGTTATCTTTACAAGATTCTATGAATTCTGATAAACTTTCAATGAAATTATTAGTAGGTGTTGATGGTGATCTGTAAATAGAGGTCAAATGTATATTCCTATCGCGAAGTTTGACTTTCAGCTGTACAATTTTGATTTCATTCGATAGGTGTACTATATCACGAGTGAAATATGAATTATTTCGAACAAAAATCATCACTCCATCATTTTGGTTTATATTATCATAATTGTAAATGAGATTATACCCAATCATGTTATATGGGTTAACATCTCTTTGCCAAGTCTCAGATAGAACTATTATATCAAAAATGTGTTTAGTTTCTTCTAGTAACACTTTCATTTGATCTGAATTCTTATTCACACTCCTTATATTATCGTGAAGTATTTTAATATCTACCTTTGTTTTGTCTAATTTCATTAGTTGTGAGGCATCTTCAATTATTTCTTTTGCTGATTTTTTTCTTTCTCTAGTCTCTGGTCTCCTTTGCGCAAAACTGCCATCAATATGCCTTTTAGTGTTTTTGTTTTTCACCTCTTTTGCTTCCTCCTCCTCCTTCTTATTTGCAACTTTTTCTATATGCTCTCCACTTTTTTAGTTCTTTCTGCGGATGGCCTTGATGGAGTTTCTGGTGCACTAATGGCTTTCGAGTATTCTGGTAGTTCAATATTTTCTTCAATCTCCAAAATATCTTCCGCCGTGTATCCTATATTGTCTCTATACAGCCTCTCTCCCCTTATGTAGCTGCCCTCTTCACCACTTCCTCAATATCTTGTTTGATTGGGCAATCTCTTGACTTAAATAAGTAAGTAAGTATATATTTATTTCATAAGACTTGTACAAGTATGGAAATCGTTAATAAAATCATAGTCTTGATTGCAATTAAAGCTATACTAAGCCTGAAAATATGTAAATATAAAAACATTAAATATATTGAGAAAATTTGAATCGTTGATAAAATGAATAAAATACATAAAATACAATAAATAGAACCTAACACATTAAAATGGATCATCAACATATTCCTCTAAGGAGTAATAACTTTTTTCCCTGAGGAATTTTTTACACTGTCTTTTGAACATAAGATTCTTGAGATCTTTGAGTGAGTAAGGTAAGTGATTATATATTTTGAAGAATGTTATGATTGGTCCTTTTCTTATTTGAGAGTTTCAAGCCAAAGGAATGTAGAGTTTGTGTGCATTTCTTGTTGTGTAATGATTGACATCTCCGAATGTCTTGAAATTATTCAAATTACCATGAACAAAGCAAACAGCAGCCAAAATATAGACATCATATAATGTTGGAATTCCCTGAGCACTGAAGACAGGACGACATAAATCAGTTGGTCTGAGACCAAATATTTTTCTTATGATACGTTTCTGGCTAATGGATACCCTTTCAGTACCAGAGCTATTACCCCAGCAAAGTCCACCATACATCCATAGTAATACGACATTACAGCTGCAATGTTTGTCACTTTTCTCAGTTGAAATATAGCGTAGTTTTTTGATGACAACGATTTGACTAACTATTGAGTGTGGGTCTCCCAGGAAAGACCTCCATCCACCCATAAACCCAGAAATTTTATAAAATTACTTTGTTTCAGTGATTTATTATTATCTGTACCAGGTCTCACCAGTAGGCTGAGGTCAGATCTAGATGTTATTGGTGCGAATATGACAAAGTTCGTTTTTGCTACATTCAAAATTATTCCATTGATGTCACACCAATTTTCATTTTGTTGACACAGTTCGATGATTTATTAGCGAGATCTTCATAATTATTGCATTTGATAATCATTGAGGTGTCATCCGCATACAGAGTCATCAGTCGATCTTGTATATTGTGAAAAATGTCATTTATCATGATAATAAAGAAAGTCGGACCCAGAACACCACAAGAAACACTTAATGGTTCGGACATTGATGAAATCCAGTTTCTTCATACAAACCTGTTGCTTTCTTTGTGTTAGTTATGATCTGATCGAAGCCAATGCTGGTCATCTTATTCCATATGATTCCATTTTGTTTAATAGTAGCGGGTGGTTGACGACATCAAATGCCTTTTGGAAATCAAAGAAGTTTTAAATTTTTTGTCGAAACTGTCGATTGGATGTTCCTGCAAGGACATTAGAGCTTCTTGGGTGGAGCGATTTTTTGTAAAATCAAATTGTCTATTTGTTAATAGTTGGTATTTATTTAGAAAGTTCAGCAATCGCTCTTGGAAGGCTTTTTCAAATATTTTGGAGAATACCGATAATAAGGCGATTGGCCTGAAATTAGCCATGTCCGATTGATTACCTGTTTCATGCATTGGAATAACTAAAGCAGATTTGAGTTGGCGTGGAAATGTGCCTAGCTTGGAAGATATGTTGACTAGTGATGTCAACACCTCTACTAATTCATTAGATACATATTTTATTATACGATATGGCACTTCGTCTATGCCAGTGGAATTCTTGGTACATACAGTAGAGATTATATCGGATATTTCACGGCAGTTGACAGGGGTTAGGAAGAGAGAGTTGACATTGTTATTTTTTATTTTTGAGTCGTAACTATTGTTAACCTCAGAGAATCGTGTTGAGTTTTCTACACTACTAATGAAAAAATTATTAAACTCCGTGGCAATTTCCAAACTCTTACTTAATGTCTAATTTTTTTCAGTGGTTATGGAGTAAGAAGATTTCGAATCCTTCATATTAACTGTTGATTTTATAACATTCCAATTAGCATTAGATTCATTTGTGGCATTGGTAATCTTGTGTGAGTGAAAATCCCTCTTGCGAGTAGTACTTTTTTCTCATGAGAATTTTTCAGGGTTTTATAGGTACAGGGTGCAATAGAGAGGAATGCGATAGTGATCATATCAGGCCTCGATATGGCCACAACCAAGAAGGAAGTGGGGACGACGTTGGAGGCAGCTACTGGGGAAGGTAAGGGAAAGGTCCTTGTTAGGAATATCAGAGAGGGAAGGAACAACAGCCAGACTGCGTTGGCAGAGATGCAAAGGAATGCTGCTACAACATTACTTAAACGAGGGCGAGTCGGCATAGGCTGGGTGAGCTGCAGGATTGCCGAGAAGGTAGACATACAGAGATGCTTCCGATGCCACGGAGTCGGGCATGAGGCAAAAAAGTGTAAGGGAGAGGACAGGAAGGACCAATGCATGAAATGCGATAGCAAAGGGCACAAGGCTAGAGAGTGCACAGGGGTACCGCGATGCGTGGCCTGCGAGCAGGAGGGACATACAGTGAACGAAATGAGGTCAAGGGCAGCACATGACATGGCCCTGGCGATATCCAGGAAATACAAAATTGACATTTTGATAGATGGTGAACCAAACAGGAAAGTAATTGAATCACCCGAGTGGATTAAAGACGTGCAAGGTGATGTCGCAGTTTTCTTCTTCATTGCGTCCTGATCTGCACATACATTTCACCAAACATCGACCTAAATCATTTCAGAAGGTGGATAGAAGCGATGATGCGGCATGGGCAAGTCAGTGGTTAAGAATTTTTCATAATAGGAGACATCAATGCCAAAAGCCCACAATGGGGTTCCCCGTTGGCAGACAAGAGAGGGGAATACGTGACGGAATGGTTGGCCACCATGGACATGGTGGTACACAATGAAGGCGATAAGCCAACCTTCCTGAGAGACATTTTTCACCCTTGTATGGCTTGGTGATAGCAGAATCAGCAGGACTAAGAGTAGTCCTCCCATGGCCGCGACGTGGACGCTTCTGCTGTGGCCCCCTCAATCGCCTGCGAACTGGGGTGGGCAGATGCAGCGTTAATATGTGTAAATGGGGATACCGAGAGGGGCCGGACACATGCCAGTGCGGACAGGCCCAAACAATGGATCACCTCCTGGTGTGCAGCAGCATGGGGGAGGCATGCGGAGGGGAAGATTTGGTAAACGCTACGGCAGCAGCAGTTAGGTGTGCTGAATTCTGGCGGGACGTGATATGATATAATGTGATATGTTTGTCTTTGTCGTATTTGTTATGTAACTAATGTAATTTGACTCCTGACTACTGATTTTGAGACTACTCTATCTATACATATCTGTACTGTACTTATATTTTGTGTATATAGTATGTGTAATCGCCTATGGCTTGGACACGATTAAATAAATAACCTTCCTGAGAGGAGAGCAGACATCATGGATAGATGTGACAATGTCGACTAGAGGGGCGGCAAAATTCATCGACAAATGGAAGATCCTAGATGAGGAACCACTGAGTGACCATGCCGCGATTTTCTTCACTTTGCGGGAGGAAAACTTAAAGACCACATCAAACCATGGATACATCATAGATGTGGACTGGGATGCTTCTAGGGAAATAGTGCGGCTCAGGATGCAGGAAGATGGGGGGCATGATTGGAAAACGGTCACTGATATAACTATAGAAGCATACAGGAGCTGCACGACCAAAGGGACCAGGGGGAAGAAACCTTACTGGTGGAATCCAAGCATCGCCAAATGCCACTCGGATTGCACGTTTCTTAGGAGGCTAGCTACCAGAACGTCAAGAAAAAGAAATATCGCGACAGAGGAGAAAGCCAGCAGGACAATACAATACAAGACTGAAAAAGCGGAACTCCAAAAGGAAATAAGAACATCTAAAAGAAACCTGTGGAGAAAGCTATGCGAGGACCTGGACAATGATGTATGGGGCGATGGATACGAGATCGCTACGGGTATATCACTCATAAGTATAATTGGTGTAGATCAACTTGTGGATGAGCCCACAAGAATAACCAATGTTAGTAGTACTATAATCGATTTTGTTCTCTGTAATCAAACTTTTGTTAGTTGCAAGGTACACGATAGTCCTAGGATTGGTGATCACTCAATTATCACAGTTTCCATGTCAAAAGGTAGAAGCTCAAATGACCAGAAAATTAGACACTATAGGAATCACGGTGGGGAAGCACTTGATGAATTAAATGTCAAACTGATATCTTGTGAATGGTACTTGAGTTCCATGGATGTCGACACGATCTATACCAACATTATTGATAATGTGCGATCAATCGTTGAAATCATTTCCCCATTGAAAACATTCTGTTGCAATAATAGATTACCTTGGTATGACCACGAAATATTTGAGATTGCTAAGAATAGGGATAAAGCACACCGATTATTCAAAAATTGCACTCAGGTTAATGAGAAAAAAACATTCTGGGAAGAATACAAGTATTTCAGAAATAGAGTCGTAAATAATTTAAAAATAAAAAAACGTGAATACTATGAAAATAAAATAGACAGCAATATGACTAACCCAAAAAAATGTGGCAAACCCTAAAAACCTTACTAAAACCTCAAAATATTAGTCTAACACAAAATATATTTTTTGTAGATAATGGTACTCGCACAATTTCCACAACTGATGTTGAAAAAGCTGAAAACTTCAATACATTCTTTATCAATAGTATATTAGAAATCAAATCAACCATTCCTAATTCTGAGACCTGGTCAAATACTGATCTTCCCATTATGAATTGTCAACTCAATGAATTCAGACCACTTAGCCTAAATGACCTGAAGAAAATAATAGCTAGTTTAGATAATAAGTGCGATTCTGATATTATGAATAGCAAAGTTTTGAAAAGTGTTTCACAAGTCATTGGCCATGTTCTACTGAATCTCATAAACACCTCACTCCAAACGGGGATATTTCCTCAAGAATTGAAAATAGGCACAGTGATTCCGATTCCTAAAGTTAACAATACGAATGAATCAATTAATTTTCGACCCATTAACACACTACCACCATTGGAAAAACTTCTTGAAATAGCTGCGTACAACCAAATCAAAGAATATTTTGAATGTAACCATATAATTATGGAACACCAGTCAGGATTCCGTCACAACCATTCTTGTGAAACTGCTTTACAGTTCACAATGTCCAAGTGGAAACAAATAATGGATGAAAATAAATATAAAGTAGCAGTTTTTCTTGACTTCAAACGTGCCTTTGAAACTATTGATATTGACATTTTGCTTGAAAAAATGAAATACTACGGCATAGGCGGAAATGTAGTAAAATGGTTCACAAGCTATATCACCAATAGATCTCAGAGGACTAAGGTGAATGGGAAAATTTCATCTAATAGTGATATAAATACGGGTGTTCCTCAAGGCAGTGTTTTAGGACCGTTTTTGTTCATACTCTACGTGAATGATATAAAGACTATTGGTGACATTGAATTTGTGAGACTTTTTGCAGGTGACACACTTGTTGCAGCAAGTGATGAAGATTTGAATATTGCTATAGGGAAAATGAATGGGTACCTGGAAAAAATATCCTTGTTTCTTAATGTAAATAAATTGAAACTCAACCATCAAAAGACTAAAGCTATGATTATAACTTCAAAATATAAGCACCATCAAATTGATGTCAATGATTTGAATATAGAAATTTATGGAAATAAAATAGATATAGTAACAGAAATAAAATATATTGGTGTAATTGTAGACAACACACTTGATTTCAAATCACATTTTAACTATACTTACAAAAAAATTGTTAAAAAACTATATTTTTTCTCTAGAGTCAGAACATATTTATCTCTTCAATCTTCTTCCACGGTTTACCGAACAATCATACAGCCACATTTCGATTATTGTTCTAGTTTGCTTCCCCTACTAGATAATAATAGTGTCTCCTCATTGCAAAAACTGCAAAACCGTGGAATGAGGATCATACTTCAGTGCAACAGATATACCCCTGTTAACTCTATGTTATCTGTTCTTGATTGGATGTCAGTAAAACAGAGGATATTATATTTTTCCATGATATTCATTTTCAAAGTGGTGAATTGTGAACTTCCAACATATCTCAACGAATTCATCACATTTAACAATCAAATTCACAATTATGAGACTAGGGGTAGGTATGATTTTCATGTTAATCGCACTAGAATGAAAAGAACTATGAATTCATTATTTCACCAAGGCTTAGTTGAGTACAATAAACTTTCCATGGAAATCAAGACCAGTTCATCTATCCAAATTTTCAAATCAAAAATGAAAAATATAATTATTGATTAGTTATTATATTGGGTTATTTCTATTGTAGTTACCTATTGTGTGATGTTAAGTACCATGTTCCCATTGTTTATATTTATTTATTTATTTATTTATCAACGGACAAGTCAATTATACCATTACAAAAGATTGTACAATGTATATATTTTACAGATGACTAAGATTATATTAAAACTAAAAATTAAAACTATTACAATTTTTTAACTGCTTTTCTAAAGGATAGTAAAGATGAACCGAACAGCTCAAGCCTGTTGTTGTGAGTGTTTGCTGACTTCAGTATTCTGTTAAGGGATTCGTTTTGACAATAATTTGTTCTACAAAAAGGGATCTTGAAAATGTCACTATTTCTACTTCTTCTAGCATTTACAGAAAGTGAGGTAAGCCTAACAATTTCAGGACAATCAATACTGCCATTGATAATTTTATGGAGGAATATCAGGTCGATTTCAAGTCTTCTATGTGTTAAAGTATTCAAATTTAGGGTTTTTTGAATTTGTGAATAATTATATTCATCTCTATTCATTCCCAATTTGTATCCACAGCATCTCAAAAATTTATTTTGAGTACTCTCCAAGAGTTCCATGTCGACTCTATAGCATGGTGACCAAATGATAGAAGAGTACTCAAGAATAGATCTGACTTGGGCACAATAGATAATCCTGAGAGCATTGACAGATAGTTCTCTTGCAGAACGAAGAGAAAAGCCCAGCATTTTTTTTGAACGAGATGAAATTTCTGTCATGTGACTCTTGAAATTCATTTTTGTGTCGAATATAACCCCCAAATCTTTAATCTTGTTGGTCTCAGATAAGTTTGTGTCATTAATCTGATAGGCATAATTGATTGCCTCCTTATTTCGTGAAAAACTAATTTTTTGACATTTACCCAAGTTTAGTTTTAGTAAGTTAATATTACACCACCTGGAAAGGTTATTTAGGTCAAACTGTTATTTAGTTTAGTTATCAGTTTGTATTGTTTTTGTTGATGATTATACAGTCTATATTGTTTATGTAATTTAGTTTGGTTGGTTATCTATATGGATTATTTTTTTTTATGATTATACATCATTTATTTGTATACTAGGAATTCCTATTTGAATAAAGATTATTATATTATTATATTATTATTCTCAAAACCCACACTCGTGGAACTGGCACCAGAGGACGCTATGAGAATAGCGGCGGAGCTCATTCCATGCGGCAAGGACACTGCAGCGAAGGATGCGGTGGGGGCGACAACGGCGACAGCGACAATCGAAGGTGCGAAGAAGAAGATTCCTTCACGATGGAGGAGGTGCAGGCGGCAGCGAGCCGACTCAGGAAGAAAAAGGCCCCGGGCCTCGATGGGATTCCGGCCGAGGCCGTCCAGGCAGTCGTTGATGCTGGAGAAGAGGGAGTATCCAAGACAGTGGAAGGCTGCAAGATTAGTCCTAATACCTAAGAACAACGGTAAGCATAGGGACGATGCGAGGGCCTACAGGCCACTATGTCTGCTCTCGGCCTACAGCAAGCTGTACGAGGGCATGCTAAAGGAGCGGCTGCTGTCGTCTATAAGAAGGGATGGTGGTTTGTCAATGAGACAATACGGTTTCGTCAGGGGCAGATCCACCATCGACGCCATTAAGGCGGTAATGGAAGAACCCAGAAATGTGTTTAATCGGTGGTGTGCCGTGATAACCCTCGATATCCGGAACGCTTTCAACACGGCGTCGTGGAGCCTGATAATGAGAGAACTCCACAAAAGAAAAACTCTTTTTTACCTATGCGAAGTCATTAGGAACTACCTCGACGATCGCACTATTCAGTTTGAAGACATCGAGATGACTATCAGTGCAGGAGTCCTACAGGGTTCTATATTAGGACCAGAACTGTGGAACATACTCTACGACGGCGTGTTGAGAGTACAGCTGACGGAGGGGCGCAGGATCGAATGCCTATGCGGACGACCTGGCACTGGTGGACACGGAGGACAGATTTGTGTAGAGAGTTGAGGAATCAACCAGCAGGGTGGAGGCTTGGCTGAAGGAGCATCGCCTGGAGCTGGCTGCCGAGAAGACGGAGGTAGTCATGCTGCGAGGCCCCCGGAAGAGAAGGAAAACAACTTTCAAGATAGGCGGAATCGAGACAATACCTGGGAAGTACAACAAATATCTCGGTGTCACGCTAGACGACCTACAGACTTTCGGGGAACACACGAAGACGGTCACGAGGAAAGTCGAGGCAAGTGCAGCAGCTATCTCCAGACTGATGCCGAACATCGGTGGTCCGAGCAGCTCTAAAAGAGCATTAATCAGCGGAGCGGTGCACTCCATCCTGCTGTATGGGGCAGCGGTGTGGTACGACGCGATGAGAATCGATACGTACAACAAGAGAATGTCGTCTGTACAGCGCAAGACCCTGCTTAGGGTAATCAGCGCGTACTGCACCGTCTCAACTGAGGCTGCAAGAGTGGTGGCGGGAACACCACCGATTAAAATACTAGCGGAGGAAAGGAACAGAATTTATAACAGCAGAGAAGAGGGAAGCAGTGAGGCGGAAAGGGAAACCAGGAGGAAAAGAGAGAGGGAGAGGAGCTTGGATGAGTGGCAGAGAGAATGGAATGAGCACGAGGGGACGGCCCAATGGACTAAGAGACTCATCCCGGATGTGAGGCCGTGGGTCCAATGTAAATTCCGCAAAACGGATTACTACCTGACCCAGGTCTTGACAGGACATGGCTCTTTTGGAACCTACACACATCGCATATGGAAGACGACTGACGCGAAGTGCAGATATTGTGAGGCAGAAGACACAGTGGAACACACCATCTTCTACTGCGACAGATTTATTTATTTATTCATTTATTTACGGGCAAGCCCATTTTAGATAAAAAAATTACATTATATAAGCAAGATAATTACATTGTATAAGCAAATAGAATAGAAAGAACAAGGCACAGTGGTAATATGTCATAATATGAGAGCTTTACATTTTTGAACAATTTTCAAAATAACCATTCAAGTGTTTAGAAGTTGAGTTTTTTGAGATGAGCCTTGAAACTATTTAATGATGTACCAAACAATGGAAGCTCCCTGAGAGAATTTGCTAATCTGAGTGTTCGTGAGATGAAGTTATTGAAAGTATAGTTGGACCTGTGGAAGGGTATGTGGAATGTTTGAGTTTGTCAAGTTGACCGAGAAGGTACCAAGAAATTAATTTTTGAAAGGAGATTGGGGCAATCGTATCTGCCATTAATAATATTGAATAGCAGAATAAGATCTCTATGTTTTCTACGGACTACAAGAGTGGGGATATTCAGATTGTATTCCAGCAGTGCATATTCACAGTGGAGACCTGATTTGAAAGCTACATATCTTAGAAAATTATTTTGAATCCTATCAATTTTCGCTATATAGGTTGTGTAGTATGGGGACCAGACTGTCGAACAGTAATCAAGATTAGTTCTAATTAAGGAGCCATATAGGGCTTTTATTGCAGTTATATCATTGAAATCACGGGTTGTTCTCTTGATAAAGCCTAACATTTTCTGCACTATATTAGTAATATGGGGATTGAAGCTGAGAGAAGAGTCCAGGATAACTCCAAGATCCTTAACCTGGTCAACTGAGCTTAGTAACTGCCTGTTGATGTCATAATCGAATAAAACTGGGTGATGGGAACGGTAGAATCGCACAATGTGGCATTTTTCGGGATTAAAGTCCATGCCATTTGATAAGCACCAAGTTGATAAGTTATCCAGATCAGATTGAAGGAGGAAAGCATCCTTGAGATCATTTATAATTCTGAAGCATTTCATCAGCAAATAATAAGGCCCTGCTATTTGGAAAACAGGAAGTGACGTCATCAATAAATAAATTGAACAAGAGAGGGCCCAGGTATGACCCTTGGGGAACTCCAGATGTTACTTGGAATGCGTGGGAGTAGTAATGATTTACTCTGACTATTTGTGACCTGTAGGATAAATAGCTGCCTAACCACTGGAGTGCTAAGCCATCCAAGCCATACAGGTTAAGTTTATGAATTAAGAGTTCATGATTCACTCTGTCGAAAGCCTTAGAGAAAACAGTATAAACAGAGTCAATCTGCTGACCCCTCTCTAGGGCCTCGGAAATAAAATCAACATAAGTAATCAGACCCAACTCAGTGGACCTACCAGAAGGAAAGCCAAATTGTTGTGTGGATATAATGCTGGAGCAGTCGGAAGTGAGATATTCAGTCATAATATTCTCGAATACTTTGGGGGTAGTGCTGAGTATAGATATGGGTCGATAATTATTTATATCTGATTTCATACCAGACTTGTAAATTGGGGTGACAAAAGAAAGTTTCCAATATTCAGGAAATTCACCAGAGTCAAGAGACTTGTTGAAAATATGGAATAGTGGTCTGGATAATATGAAACAGGATTTTTTCAAGAGGACTGGTCGGATGCCATCAGGTCCAGGTCCCTTATTGATGTCAAGTTTGGATAATTTATCATAAATTGTAGATATTTGGATGCGATGAGACGTTACATTTAATTTAGATTGAATATGGTCTTGTTGTAAAGACAGGGACTTCTTAGTATAAACTGATGAAAAGTGCATTGCAAATAAATTTGCGATATCGCTGCCACAAGAAGCTTGTAACGTGGTGTTCTGATGAGTTTATCCAATCAGGTTTTATAATTATCAAGTTAAGCAATATACAGATGACACAACTATTTACAAAAAATAAGAATTGAACAAGCAATTTGAGAATAGGTAGAAATAATAATCTGGGACATACGGGTATATTTACAAATTGAATCAATGTAGTGATGATATACCGAGCATGAGACACAATCAGCTTCTCGTGTATATAAAAAAAAACGGATACCTAGTGTTCAATTGGTGGAAAAGTGGACTGTATGCGAGAAATAATGTTATACAACTTTTATCAACAGCACAGGATATGTCAACAACTTACCGCCGTCTCCGTTGATATCGTCCGTGGCCGTCCAAAGGCAACCGGCGGTACCGCCTCTTGGTGACAGTTCAGGTTCAGATAATGTATCCCACACACCACTCACAAATATAATGGAGTTTATCGTTTTTGAAATAGAGGTATCAACCTCACACAAACAGGACACGATAAAGAGTTAAATTTATTCATTTTCAAACGCACTATCGTGGCGAAGCTTCGAGAATAAGTGAGTTTGCCGTGGTCTCGTCATCACGTGACACCCAGAGTGGCAGACAGCACCCTGTGCTTGGTTACGCGCAATAGCAAAAGTATGATATTTAATAAACTTTTTTGGCACAACCATCAATACGAAACACCTAGTAAGGTGGATAGTTTCCGACGACCACAAGGCAGCCCACCGCGAGAAGGTGTGGAGAACCAGGAGCTTATGCAATATTCCTGACTGCAAGGACAAGTCGTCTCGGACAACGTGGCTAAACAATAATGAGGGTTTTCGGAATCCGGGTATCTCTACTAGGTGTTTCAAATCAATAGCTTTATTTTTCCAACTCACGCCGGTATCCCCCAAATAGCCTATTAAAATTATTGAAAATTAAGTTCTGACAGTTAATCTTGGACTCTCCAAACATTATCGTTACCTTAGAATTTTCTTTAGGCCACTTATTAATTTTCAAATTATAACTCTCCTCTATCGCTCTCTACACACAAATGTCCTTAACATTCAGGGCCCCGCACTCCACCTCCACCACGCCATCTCTTATACGGGGTGGCGCACCCAACGTTCGGTACCACCAAATAAGCCTCCGCCTTCTGACTTCTGCACCCCGATGGGGAAACCGACGACACCCACAACCCTTGGGCATCAGAAAAAACGAACCGTTACAAGCTTTGGAGTTATTCAGGAACATCTTATTTGGCAAAGCATTATTTTCTCTTTCACTACTTACAAAACTCCAGAAAGACTTTATGTTATTCTTAACAGAAATTTCAACATGGTGAATATAATTAATTAACTGACTGAATTCTTCATAGCTTAGCGGTGACCTTGTGCTTTTGTAAAACATGTGAGACATCTTCTTCTCTCGTATCAGCTTCCTGAGTTCTGTAGAGTACCAATGTGGAAATGTATTGGTACGTACCTTCTTCAGTGGAACAAACAGCTCAATGATGGAGTACAGTGCGTCATAGAATATGTGGATCATGTCGAAAAGGTCCTTTTTGACCAGGATTGCGTCCCAATCAATCGCCTCCAAGCATTGGCGTATAGCTGTGAGGTCTGCATTGCGGAAATCGTAATAAGATTCTTCTCCAGGGATGTTGGTGTTATCGGCCCTATTCAGCAAGGAATTTTCGAGTGGTGGGTGAAAGTCATCAGGAGTTATTAGGATGTCTACTGCTTTAGATATTGGGCGTGCGAACGCAGGAACTGCGAATTGGAGATATCAGAGCAGGTAAGAACTGAAAACATCATTCCTCTCATGACACAGAGCGCGAGGAATTACAACACCGTCCACAACTTCGTTAAAAAACTGATGACCATGAAGGAGAAAGAAGAGCGACGTGCGCAGGGCCTGGAAGACATAGAACAGGAAAGAGGCAACGAAGACTGATGTATAGAAACCCTGGTGCAGTTGAAGTAAGTCGGCAGATGTTCCCAATGCACCAAGGGAGAAGAGTAGGGGGATTTAGTCGGGATTGCGTCCGACACTATCACAGGCACAGACAAGGTGCAGGTGATGTCGAGCGATTTCCCCCTCGAAAAAAAAAAAGGGTTTTATATATATCCCTAATATCCCTATCATTGGGATAGATACTTCTTAGATGATGTACCCTCCTTAATAAAGCACTCTCTTCTATAAGAGGAGTTGTAATCCTAAAGGGTTTGTTCTTTTTAGAAATGGTGGTTTTGATAGGAAAGACATCAATAAAGAAAGCATAAATTTTTTTGGAAAATATGTCGAAAACTACTTCGAATTCTTGGATATTGTACACATCATGCCAAGATTCCTGGGATAAAGAAAATTTAAAATTATCGATGTTTTCTGATGAAAAGTATTTTCCTGATTATTGGATTTATTTGACTTTCTGTTTGATTTTTCATGCAGGTCATTAACTGAGCACAATGATCCGATAATGGCGTTATTACAGTTTTTTTCTTAATTCTTAATTTTTTATGTCTGCGAATATATTATCTATTAGAGTTTTTGTTGTGCCCTGTATTCAAGAGTACTCATGGAATTGTTTTTCCAACCCAAACATGACAAAATTGATATGACTTCAGAAATTCTTTTGTTGTTATCCGAAAAATAATAATTAAAATCACCACATATTATTGTTTTTCCTTTGTAATTATTTGTCATATTTAAAAGGTTTTCCAGAGCTAGAATGAAGTGACGATCACTGGCAGACCGATAAAGACAAGCTACCTTCAGTAAGGTCTCATTCAACTTAATCCTGACAAAAATAGCCTCAAACAACTGATCACCCACCTGATACCACTGACAATCCAATCAACATTTTTCTTAAGAAATATAGCCACTCCTCCACCAGACATTGTCTCTCTGCAGAAAGAAGCTGTCAAATCATAGCCTTCTAGTTTCACCAGTGGTATTTCTTCAGTTGTGTACCATGTTTCGGTGAAACACAAAATGTCTGGATAATTCATTTCTGCGAGCATCACACTGATACCTTCAATTTTGTCTGGCATACTGCGAATATTCAAATTCAGTAAATGCAGATGAGTTTTCTTATTCTCAGTAGGATTATGATTTATAAGAAAGATGACGGTCGGTTGTCCTCTGATGAAATACCAGCATTATGGGTTTTCTCATTCAAAAAGTGTCGCCCCAAGTTGAATCGGCTGTATAGTATATTTCTTGGCCAGAAACTGGATTCGTAGACTTGTTCCTTGAATTGGGGTTCCACTCCTACTATAAAAGATTGGTTTTCACTCTGAGTCCTCCGAGTCGACAATTTATTGACACATATGTTGTTGGATTTGGTACGCTCCTTGATGTACTTCTCAATATTTTCCACCTCGATTTCATCTGGAATTCTGGATGATAGTCCTGTTAAAACATTATTTTTACAGTATTTGGACAATTTCTTTAGTTTATTAGACTCGCTTCTTTTACTCGCGGCCATGATGATGTGAGAAAACTTACCCAGCGGATAGATGTTGCTTATATCACTTTTTGTCAATTCTATATCAAGTTTGGAATTCAGTTGGTTGCATACATTTTCTACCGGGGATTCCTCTTCACCCTTCAGTAATCCAAACACTTCTATATTATTCTTCCGTTGTTTCTATCCAATATTTCTATTCGTTGTTTCAACTCTATGTTTTCCTTTTCCAGTTTCCTAATTCTTTCCCATAAGATTCTATTTTCAGTAGCAATCTTACTTCACTCGCTTCAATAGCGCTTTTGATTTCTTGTTTACTGGTCAACACTTCCTCATACAATTTTTCCATATTTTATATGCTATCTGGCAACATTGTGCGGTCATCCGATCGCAAACTACGGGATTTGTTTTGGTCCATAGGTTAAATCTCAATGGAGCTGGGCTATTTCAATGCTTCGTTTGCTAACGTATGAAGTGCTTCCTCTTACTCGGGTATTGTGATGTTTTGGAATAGATTATAATGAATTTCGACTTTTTCTAACTTATGTTTCTGTAATTATTTGGTTAAATTATAAATCGATAATAAAGACGTGTATTGACAGTGTTGCCATGAATATATTTTATATATACGTGATGTTCAGAGTGATATCTGTTTATAGTTCTTCTTCTTTATTTCTATGGATTTATTAATTGTGAACCTATGCGATTGTTTCATTCCAAGAAATATTTCTTTTCGTATTTGCTATGGGTAATTTTCAGAGTGATGTCTGTGTATAATCAATTTTGTGCTCTTTTGCTCATACTGGAAGAACTAAATTTTTTCAATTTTACTCATTATTGTTTTTGGTATATTGATATGGTACAACCCACGCATAGGTTCATCCTTCTGTGGGAATTCTATATTTATTTATTGTTAACTGAAATCATTGTATATTTCGAATTGATTGGTAAATAAATGGTATTATTATTATTATTATTAATCCAAACATGCACATGCACTGTCTGTTCGTTTCTCAGAGGTCTTGTGTTCCTCTGCTGTATAAACCTGATTGCCAATGTGAGGTTCATCATTTCTGACATATGTTAGCAATTCTGCTGCTGATTAGATTTCGCAAGGCTTAAGTGTTTCTTGAAACTGTATTCGCCTCTCTATGCTTCAAAGCTCATTGTGGTGAATATTCTTGATTCATCCAACCTCATCATATTTTTTAATTCACTGAGCTTTTCAGATGAAAGATGGAAGAACTTTCACATTTTTTTCTCGATTTCGTTACTGGCTACGAATCCACACCGAAGACAATCAATCCGTCAATACACGTCCCCACAAAATATTGTTATTGTTTCTCAGAAAGGATTCGTTATATTCATTCGCGTGAATTTAGTACGTACAAGAAGGATGATTTGTCCTTCAGAGTTTAATATACGTATATTATTTTATCACTTTATTATCTACTCTGATGAATAGTTCTAGTGACAAATAGGCATGCTCTGACAAACTTTGGATCTCATACTCGGTATCCAATTCGGTCACAATGTTGATTCGTGAGTCTTAGTAATCCTATACGTATTTCTGCAACCACGGTTCATCAAAGCATCTGGAACGGTTTCTGCCCGAAGTCCGATAATGTCGCTGGATTATTGATGTCGACTCGATCCTCGGTCAGCAAGACAATTTGATATACGACATCAATTGGAAACAGAGGCCGGTAAATAAATGCAGTCACGAACAGAAAAAAGCATTGGCGTCTTGGGACTGCTAGTATATCCGTAAAATTGCATTTGAATATTTTTATTGAGCCCTTGGCAATGTCGTGGGCGGTCGGAAATCATTCAAAATGCCATTCGTGAACGGCCACTACGATTAGCGTGCTTGAATGAATATTGATGTGTATCAGAAAATAGTGAACTCCTGGGACTAACGACAACATTAATCAATATTTTGAGGACCGAGCACACTACCCTGTGGTACCCCAGAATCAATTGTAAGAAGATCTGAAAATAAATTATTTACTTTGGTGCATTGATATCTGTTACATGAATATGCCTTCATCCAACCCAACACAGTTCCTCCAATAACATACATTTTCAGTTTTTCAATTAAAATTGCTCTATCAATTGTCTCGAATGCTCTCTTAAAATCTAAGTATACTGCAAATATATACTTATTATCATCTATATCCTTATTCCAGTTTGCAAAGGTTAGTTGCAGTGCAGTTTCACAAGAATGGTTAGTTCTGAAACCAGATTGATTACCCATAAGTGAATTGTTAACATTGAATTAAGTTAATAATTCTTCATTAGAGGCAACGTATTTATTGGTCTGAAATCACATGCTTGGTTTTTGTTTTCTATTTTAGGTACCGCAACAAAAGTACTAGTTTTCAACCGTTTAGGAAATTGAACTTCACCCAGACTGGTAATAATGAAATGTAAGATGACAAGATGACATTTTCAATTACTTCGAGAATATACTTTAGAATTCAATATGATGTTACTGCTAGACTTTTCATCCAATGAAAGAATAATACTTCTTAGGTCCTTCAATGTCAACATTGAGAATTCGTTAAATCCAGCGGACATGTTTTCAGTATTACTCAGTTACCACGGATCTGTACCCGGGATGGAACCGATTATTTCCGTAATACTTGACACAAAGTATACATTAAAGTTGTCTGCCATTTCTCGACTTGTATCAGCTACTGTTACAGAGTTATTTAATCTGAAATGGACAGCACTCGCAATAAATTCATGTTTAGGTTTAATCGAAGATTTCGAAGTTCTCTTCATCATTTTAGAATTATTACTGTTACATCAATTTCATTTCGATGATATTGTCTCTTTTTTAATTTCAACATGTTAACAACTTCATTACTTTTTTATTTTGAATTCCGTCCACATATCTGTTCTTTCATTGGTTTCACATTTTTCGAAATTTTTATAAACAACATCTCTCTCCTCAGATTCCTTCCTAACCTCCATATCATACCATGTTATTTTGAGAAGCTGGCTGTTCGAAAGAACATACAGATTCCAGGTTCTCTCCAAGTATTTACTGTGATTGAGTGGTATAATATTTATAAAAAGTGGTAGCTTTTGTTCAGTGTAAGCGGTATAAAATACACTCCAAGAGAGTGTGAATAATTCACCAGTTGATGTGATGGTTATTTGATTAATCATTATAAGGTGGATTCACCACATCAAAAATCTATACAAATAATCATACTATCTCTACGAAAAAGGTAATTGGAATAAAAACCAGTCTCCTTATCTACAAACAAAAAGTGTCTGAAACTTATATCGAATTCTATAGCCCAGGAGCTGGCTCTGCAAACTATTTTGGGTAAGCATGGAGTGCGAAACCAAAACTAATGAACCTATGCTGTCCTGTGACAGTTGCGAACGAGCACTGGTTTGAATGCTAGCGAGCTGAAAGTTGTGGATCTTAAAGGCAAGAGAATTCTTAGATTTCATTGCCAAGACTGTCAAAGTGATCTTAAACTCATTCCTAAACTTCTTTCGAAAATGGACTTGATGGAGAGGGAAATCGAGGAACTGAGAAGAGTAGTGCAGAATTCATCATCTCAAACAATAAATGATAAAGAAGATGTGATGGCTGAAATATTGGATAGACAAAATCGGGCTTCCAATATCATTATATACAGGGTTATGATAAAGTAATGCACAAAATTCATAAAACGTACAACGATCACTTTTGAAAAAAATGCAAAAACATGTCAAACTGTTCTTTTTATTCCGCATCTTTCGACATAAGTTACAAAAATAACACGTCAAAGTTGTCCAAGTTATGACGTCATCAACAATTTTTTTTAATGGGAAGCTAAGATTTTTATCACATTATGTGATAGAGCTTGTGTTCACACGGGAAAAATAGTTGCAGTAGGGCTCACATAGGAAAAAAAACGAGAAAAAGAATAAAAATCTAAATAAACGTAAGTTTCATAATAACTTGTCAATTAACTAAACAGTCCATTAAACCAAAATTATTTCTCATAGGAATTGTTCAAACTGTGTCCCGTTTACTAACTGACATAGGCCAAGACGATGGTAGACCGCATTTATAGAGTTTTCGATCATCTGCGGAGTAATACGAGTCATTTCGTGTCTAATTCGTTCCATTAAGTTTTCTAAATTGTCTGGCCGGTTAATGTAGACCCGACTTTTCAAATGTCCCCATAGAAAAAAATCAAGGGGGGTTAAATAAGGTGACCTAGGTGGCCACTCCATTGGTCCACGTCTTCCAATCCACCGTCCTTCAAACTGGTTATCCAGAAACCTTCGAACAGTATGACCATAATGTGGTGGTGCGCCATCTTGTTGGAACCAAATACTGGGATCCAAGTTGTCCCCATTATTTGGATCCGGAAATGCCGCAAGTAGGTCCGGAAGCACTGCCATACGAAGATGTTCCAAATAACGTTCAGCTGTTAAATTCCCGCGAAAGTAATATGGACCAATAAATATTCCCCTGACGATTCCTACCCAAACATTAATTTTTTGGGGACGCTGGGTGTGTTTTGTCTGCATCCAGTGTGGATTTTCCCGAGCCCAGTAGCGAGAATTGTGTCGATTTACAGAACCACTTAGACAAAACGTTGTAGTGTAGTGCCTAGACAGAGCTCCTAAGTGAAGGTACAAGGCTCGGTGCGTCAAAGCTTTTTGAAAAGTCATTGCCTCTAACTAGCTGAAATACTAGTAAGATATATATGTGAACTAGTCGAATACTGAGATCCATCACGCATTCTATATACAAACGAATCCTTATCGCCTGAACACGAATCCCTTTTTTTTTCACCTAACACGATAGAACAGATATAAATAAAGGTGACCGGATACGTTGAACGATGTCTGGAGCAGAGATTTCGAATAAATTACTTCTAGCTGAGACTCAGAAAGGAAATGAAGAATTAAAACTAGCACTAAAAGCTACGGAAGTTAAACTTACCCTGAAAATAGAAGAAATCAATCATCGACTCATTCAGGTAGAGAGAGAAAACGAAGAACTGAAGACTAGAGTAGAGAAACTTGAAAGAAATAAAAACATAGCATCATAATATTCGGTTTCGAAAGGTAAGAACGTTATATTACAGTGGAAAGTATCATCATTTCAATGAAAAATCTTTCACATATTGAATAAGTTGAAAGGGATTTTAATTATATATTTCCTCTGGGAAACACTCACAAAAGCCCAGTCAAGGTTGAATTCACATCTCATTTGAAAAAGATTGAGGTCCTGAGAAATACTAAAAACCTAAAGGGAACATCAATAAGTATAGCTCATGACCTCACTGAGCAACAAAGAATATAATTGAAAATTCGACGGAAGCACTTCCACGCCGCAAAATAAAACGTGAATAATCGCATATACACACCTTCTGACCTTGAGAATGTAGAAGAAGAATTTGAACACATCCATCGAAACAAACCACAAAGTGATCCAGGCAGACCAGCTATAGAAAAAAATTTAACAAATAACACCGAAGAATCTATAGAAGAGCCTATCGCTGTGCAGCCCCCACCAACAAAAAATAAAACTTTTGAGTTTCCTGATATTACTTCCTGAGCGAACCCAACATCCAGGTAACCCCAATAACGGGCGCAATGAGAATATTCATCAAGAAAGTATACCAGGACAGAAACCAAATACACGCAAAAATTCTACCAGGTTGAATTATTGAATTGTTAGTTAGATTTTAAATATAGTTTTATGAAGCATTTTTCCATAAATATAAATGTGTAGATGTTAGAATTGTCACTTTAATATGGAACAATATTTAAGAGATTCGCAAAATATGAAACTTTGGAAATGAATGATGATGAAGGAATTGAAACTGTCCTAGAAACAGTTAGAAAACCGAACTTTCCAATTTTTCACGCCAATATAAGAAGTATCAACAAAAACTTTGATGAAATGTCTTTATTACTAAAGAAATTTCAATACCGGTTCAGTATAATAATATTTACAGAACCTGACATAAATTTCTTTAAAATACCAGGATACGAAGCTAGACTCGGGTAATTAAAATCAAAATGATGGAGAGGTTATGTACCCGAAAAAAAAATAGTATTTCAAAGCTCTACTCAAAATTTAGATAATCAAAAAGTATTTCCGAGCAATTGTTGAACGAAAAGAAAAAAATATCATAATCGATGCTCTGTACCGCTCACCATCGTCTTGTCCACATGAATTTAATGAAAACCTATCCATTTACTTAGAAAATAACTGTAACAATGAAAAATATACTTACTTCCTTGCGGGTGACATCTATATTGATATAAAATCTCACACAGACTACAGCAACGATTACCTGAATCTATTAGGTGAATTTGGCTACTTATCGGTGATAAATAAATATACTAGGACTCAAAACTCATCCAAATCATTGATAGATCATATCTTCATCAAAGACACGAACCAGTATTCGCATTGTAGATCATATGTTCTTTGCTACGATGTGACCGACCACTCACCAATAGTAGCGACGTATACAATAGAAATCGTAGGGCGACAAGATAAACCTGAATCGAAAATGAAAATCTTGAACGAAAATAAATTTCTGACAATGATGGAGAATGAAAAATGGAATGAACTGTACGAAACGACCGATGTGAATACCATTACTGATCACTTCGTAACGAAGATAAAAAATGCTCTGGAACGTTCCTCTGTAGAGAAGAAAATCAAATACTCGGAGAAGAAAAGGAATCCTTGGATCACCAAAGCTTTAATGAAATATTCAGATAATAAACAAAATATGTATAAACTTCTATAAGAAGAAACCCAAATGATATAGATTTAGCGAACCGCTACAAAAATTACAAAAATGAATCGTCCAATTTACTCAAAATAACTAAACAAAACTACTATATGCAACAAATAAAAAAAAAACAAAAATAATTCAAATTCCTTATGGGATAACATTAAGATGTCAACAGGAAAAGAAAAATCTCAGACCAATCTAAGTAATATCATATATAATGACACTGAAGTCTCAAGCAGGAAAGAAATTGCTAATATTTTAAATTCTCATTATATCAATGTGGGCAAACAAATGGATGAGCAAATTATCAAACCTAGGAACACCGCTCTTGAAAGAAACATACTGAATACCTCCATCAGATTTTTAGATTCTATGAAATTTGTTAATCTGATGTTGAATGCCATATCTATGATTTTTGCAAGTTGATTCTGTAAGCAGATGTTTCTATAGTTATTTATATCATCTCTTGATCCTACATGTTTATATATGGGAATTCATTCAGAGATCTTCAAAATAGTTATATATTGTCCTGATGTAAATGAGTTATTGAATATATGAGCTAATGGTACACTGATTAAATTTTTTACAGAGTACAATACTCTGCCATTAATTCCGTCAATACCTGGTGATGGCCTACTAGTGCTCTTAATAATTATCTCTTCAATCTCACGTGGTGTTATTGGATATTAAGAAATAGTGTGTTCCTGTATAGGTGTCATTGTTAATCTGCTAAGAAAATCTTACATTATTGACAAAAAAGTCGCTCAGCATGTTACATATTTTATTTTTATCGGTTATTGTTTCGAAATTGTAGGTATGCCTGTAAATCAAGATGATATGGTAGAGTTCAGACTAGGAAAATTCACACCAAATAAAATAAGACCCATGAAAGTTGTATTGAAAACAGTGGAGAATGCTAAGTATGTCTTAAGAAACAAAAAACTTATTGATGGAAGAATTCCAAGTGTTCAAATATATGGGGACCAGACCAGAGCTCAACGGGACTATTATCATAAGGTTAAGGCTCAACTTCAAGAAATTTCAAAAGGGTGCGATAATGATAAGATGATGAAATATATTAACAATACACCAACCATAGTGAGTTTTTCTTTATTCAAAACATACGTTCTGGATGGAAACTATTGGTGCCGTATCTTGAGAATTAACTTAATCTCGGCTGCCTATACCACTCGCCATCAAGCTCAGATGCTAAGTTCATCGAGGACTTTGAAGGAATTTGTGATACTTCATCATCTACAAATTATGGTTTCATATTGGTTGGTGTTCACGCCCCAATTTATTTCTTAGAATTAATTTATTTAGTTTTTATACAGTGCACACCCCTCCCCAGTACAACAAATAGGTGGTTGCCACCCTTAGCAGCAGAAGAAGCCTCTACAGACCGGACGACAAGATTCAGGTAAGCCATCCTCTGCTGGAAGTTCGAGCCAACCATCCCTACTGTTAAGTTGATGTTCGTAACAGTTGGTGACTTCAATATCAATCTTCCATTGGGCAGTTTCTACAGCAATAAAATAGTTTTTCTATCAACAACTTATGTAATATCTCAACTTGTGACTGAACCAACTCGTGTTACAAATTTTAGTGCAACACTAGTGGATTACATTCTCTCTAACCAAACCAATATTTTAACAAGTGTGCATGATTGTCCAAAAATTACAGATCATTCTGTCCTCTCAATTAATTTGAGTTATAATGGTGGTAATATGAATGTTATTACCGAAAGGTATAGAAATCTATGTTCTAAAAAGATGGATATCATGAAAATGAATTTGATGATGTTAATTGGAATCTGAACTGTGTTGATATTAATGTGCTGTACATGGAACTTTCAGATAAGGTAGAAACTGTGGTTAATGATGTTGAACCAGTTGAAACTGCTAGTTATAGGCCTGATCACCATGGTTTGACACTAAGGTGTGTGATAGAATTTAACATCGTGACAAGGCTTATGAAATTTTTAAATTATGTGATGATGGGCAAAAGGATGACAATTGGGCAATTTTCAAAAAACTGCGAAATGGTGTAGTTAATCTACTTGAAGCAAAAAAAAACAACTAAACTATTTCGACAAAATTGAAGAATAAAGAAATAATGCTGAGGAAATGTGGAGAACGTTGAAAAACATAGTTAAAACAAAAATTAATGATTGCTCCAATCTCATTCAGTTTGAAGATGGTAACAGTAAAGTGGTATTCAAGGATAATATGGTTGTGGCGGAAAAGTTTGACAGGTATTTCATTGAAAGTATAAGTGATATCATTATCAGTTTGGACTCTTCTATGGAGTAATTCAGTTTACAATGTGTATCCTATAATGGATAAGTTCAGATTAGTATCACTGAGTGAACTTCAACAAATAGTCAATAGTATAGATTCAAAAATCTCAATACATGAATCCTAAAATATTGGAAGCAATTTTTGAAACAATAGGTCATGTTATACTGAATTTAGTTGACACTTCCCTACATACTGGAAAAATACCGAATATACTTGAAACCAGTACCATTGTTCCAATCCATAAGATTACTAATGCTTTCAGGGCTTCAGAATTTATACCAATGGAAAAAATTATAGAGCTAGTTGTTTACGATCAGTTGTTGGAACATATTGACAATTATGATATTTTAATGAATAATCAGTCGGGCTTCAGGAGTAAACATTCTTGTGAATCCCCTCTTCAGCTCACCGTATGTGAATTTAAGAAAGACATAGACGATAATGAATATGTGATAGAAGTTCTTTCGGACATGAAGAGGGCATTTGAGCCGATTGATCGCAGAATACTAAACTAAACTGTCGAGATATGGTATAACTGGTGTTGTTTATGAGTGGATTGAGAACTACCTCAGTAACCGTAAACAAAGAGTACGCTTCAATGGATGTGTATCATCTGAAAGCATGAACAATGTGGGAGTTCCGCAAGGAAGTGTCCTTTGTCCATTGCTCTTCATATCGTAATTGAATGATATCGAGCTATTTGTTGACTGTGAATTCATGAATCTTTTTGCCGATGACACACTATTAGCTTGTAGTGATTGTAGTCTGGATGGAGCAGTTCAAAAAATCAATTACAGTTTTGAGTGGTGATTATTTAACAATGAATAAATTTGAATTTGTTTCCAAAACTAAAGGAATGTTTTTAACGACTAAATATAAATATATCAATCGATATCAACAGTATCAACTTACACTTGAATAATGAAAGAATAGAAATAATTTCGTCAGTGAAATACCTGGGTTTCCAGTTGGATAGCTTCCTTACTTTTGATACTCATTTCGAATATATGCACAAAAGAATTTCAGAGAAGTTTTTCTTTTTTTCTAGAATTGCACAAACGTTCTCAACTGAAGCCAAAATAACGGTTTTTAACGCAATTATTCAGCCACATTTTGATTTTCCCTTGACCTGAATGAGATAAATCAACTTCAAAAGCTGCAAAACCGTGGGATGAGAATATGAAAACTAATAGACATACACCTATTGTTGCTATGCTCAACACGTTGAGATGATTTTCCGTCTCACAAAAAAATTACTATCTTTCCATCATTTTTATTTTCAAGATACTGAATAATTGCCTTTAGTATTTAGTATTCCTTATTTCCTTTAGTTTTGATGGTGCTATTGTTAGCAATTATGAGAGTCAAAGTATTTGTTTCCAGAGGCTGTATTGAATCATTCGCATACTGTAATGAATACAGACCTATTTCATAAGCACTTTATTTCGAATATTCTTTATGTAATGCTTATTGAATAAATTTATTATTATTATATTCATCATTATATTATTATTATTATAATTTGGCACCAACATATTTCCAGAATCACTTGATTCTACATGAAGATGTACATACCTACTCCACTAGAAACCAAGATAATTTATACATCCCCAGAACAAATCGAAAGAGCACAATGAAATCTCTGTTTTTCAGAGGATTCCATGAGTTCAACCAGTTGCCTGCTTCAGTGAAAAATAGTTCCTCCCTGTATAGTTTCAAAAAAATCTTAAGGGTTTCATTGTGAATCAGTGATCTCACTTAGTTGTGAAGATATGTAATCTTAGGTGAACATATTAGATGTAATCATTTTTGATTTCATGATTTTTACTTGCCCATTTACTAAGCGATTCATGTAGGAATATACAGGGTGGGGCACCACATACGACACGGTCTCTGTAAACCAAACCATTGAATATTTCGGAAATTTCTCCTTCTCATTGTCTGTATATTCATTGTGGCTGCAAAAGGAAATTATTTTGGAGTATACAGGGTTGCTCAAAAAAGTGTGACATATCAAAGTTGTGTTTATTTGAATGGAACACCTGGTATTTTGTAACAGTTTTGGATAGTTCAGGGAAAAATAATACGATTTCATTTGAGGTACCATGTACCTAACTATAACCGTTTTCGAGTTATTGTTTTCTTTTTGAAAATGCAGGGTACAATGGGAGACTGAATAACATCGAAATGTATAGAAACCATCCCTTCCAATTCTGACCAAGCATCAAAGAGGTTTCAGGCTATTGATTCCGATAGAACCCGTCTTCCAATATTATACAGGACGTTCAAAATTCATTGTCACTTTTTTATAATTTCGAACGCAGATAACTTTGTTATTTCAAATAGGACACCCTATATCTTTTCAATCTGAACAATAAAAAATTCGATTATCCTTCATTTTATAACAGGGTTTCCTATACCTAGCTTGAATAGTTTTCAAGATATTGGCATTTTTAAATAATAGTTATTATTTCAATGCATTCTTTGAATCGAGAGAGCTGTGAAACGATATTCATTTGGTAACAGAATTCTCATTGACAGTTATTATACTTCTCTTCATCGAACATTTCACTGTTATTCAGATCCATATTCATCTCAAATTCACTGTCCGACAGTTTTTGAATATGTGCTTTCCGCATACGTGGATTGGTAAGGAAGGACCACAAAATTGGCCAGCGAGATCGCCAGATTTGACTTACCTTGATTTTTCCATGAGGATATTTGAAAAATGTGATTGACGACACTCCTCCAACCTTATTGGAGAATATGAAGAAGAGAATAAGGGCTGCTTTTCGAAGAGTAGCTCTTTGTAGTCATAATTTCGAGTACCTAGGTTGAATTGAATACATTTCAATCAATCAATCAATCAAAAATATACTTTATTGTCAAAGATTTTACCTTATTGACAAAGCATGTAAGTGTAATAACACAGAAGAAAAATTAAGGAAAAAAGAAATTAAAACAATGAAATTTCAGTACAAAAATTCATCATCTCGTCCATTCATAGCAGATGTACACAGTTCATAAATGAATGTACTATAAAGTAGCGTTAAGGTCAATAAAGTCAAAAAAAATAGGATCACACTATTGATATCACATTATCAAGAGTCACAATGAATTATTATGAAAGCGCTACATTGATTTCGGGGTGTATATACAGGGTGTTAGTGAATAAGTGCGACAAACTACAGGGGGTGATTCTTTGTCATTTTTTATGAAAAAAAGTTCATGTAAACGTGTGTCCTAACTTGCTTCATTTCCGAGTAACGGGGTGTTAAAGTTTTCTCTTAAAAACTGACTATTTATTTATTTCTCTGTAACCGGTCGAGTTATGCAAATGAAATTTGGTAGGTTCCAAGAGGTAGTTATTGCGCATTTTTTGACATGAAATTAAGAATTTTATGTTCATCATTGGCGTGCATATGCGTAATGATCTCAATTTTTTTAAAGAAAAAAATGGTACGCCACTGAGATATTCCAAACTTAAATTCAATTTTGAATGTCTCGTTCAATTTGCGACAAAAAGTCTCTCATGCCTTTTTTTCGTGAAGGGCGCCGTTTTTATGCAAAAAATAAAACATTGTAGGTAATGCGTATTTTTCATTTATTTAATACATTATCAAGAACTATCTTACACAATAAAATTAAACCAGAACAATAACAAAAAATAACACTAAAGGATGAATAAGGCGCAAAGCTACAACAAATGTTCAAAATGACCACCTTCAGACGTGATACAAGATTCAACTCTTCGCCTCATTGATTGTCGTACTCGCGCAAATATTCCTGGTGTATTTCTTATTGTCTCGCAGCCGGCTATAATTCGATTCCTCAGGTGTTCAACATTTTCGACGGGCGTGGAATAAACCAATGACTTAAGAAAACCCCATATGCAAAAGTCTAGAGGATTTAAATCCGGCGATCGAGCAGGCCAATGTTCCGTACCTCCCCTACCTATCCAACGATTTGGATATACTCTATCTAAGTGATTACGTACATTGATGCTAAAATGGGCTGGTGCACCATCATGCATGAACCAGAAATGTTGTCTCATCTGTAGAGGAATTTCTTCAAGAAGAACACGTAACTCTTCCTGTAGGAAATTGAGGTAAGAGTCACCTGTTAGTCGTTGTGGGAGGAAATATGGACCGATTAAATGATCATGAAGTACTCCAAGCCATACATTTACTGAAAACTGATGCTGAAAATGAGCTTCGAAGATTCCATGTGGATTTTCCTCGGCCCAGAGGTGATTGTTATGGAAATTTTGTATACACTGTCGTCCAAAATTAGCCTCGTCAGTAAACAAAACGCCATTTAAAAAATTAGGAATTTGAACGATTTGATGAAGAATCCAATGGCAAAAGACTAGGCGCGGAAAAAAGTCTCTAGGTAGTAGAGCTTGCACACGTTGAATATGAAACGGATACAATTGCTGTTCTTTAAGAATTTTAAATACACTGAAGTTGCTTACATTCAATATGTTGGCAATCTTTCGAGTACTCGTTTCAGGTGACTCCGCAATTAACTCGAGAACTGCTTCTTCTAGTTGCACAGTTCGTACTTCTCGAGGGCGCCCGCAGTCAGCTGTCTGTTTCTTAAATGTACCATTTTCGCGCAAACGTTGGTGAAGACGAGCAAATATTGTGTGATGGGGTACCCTACGTTCTGGATGAAACTCAGCATACAATCGTCGAGCTTGCCGACCATTTCCATTACTTCGACCATAGACAAAATGCATGTCTGACATTTCCGCATTTGTATAATTTTCCATCCTTTTCGATAAAAGAAAAATTAATTAGGTACTCATAAAAAACAATGTTATAACAAACTGAAAGCTCAAAAATGAAGGGACGCTAATCGTATTTGACAGGAATGTTGACAGTAGCCTACTTGCGTCGCTACTAGATAATGGATTAAAGAAATGAAAAATACGCATTGAGTTGTTTCATTTTTTGCATAAAAACAGCGCCCTTCACGAAAAAAAGGCATGAGAGACTTTTTGTCGCAAATTGAACGAGACATTCAAAATTGAATTTAAGTTTGGAATATCTCAGTGGCGTACCATTTTTTTCTTTAAAAAAATTGAGATCATTACGCATATGCACGCCAATGATGAACATAAAATTCTTAATTTCATGTCAAAAAATGCGCAATAACTACCTCTTGGAACCTACCAAATTTCATTTGCATAACTCGACCGGTTACAGAGAAATAAATAAATAGTCAGTTTTTAAGAGAAAACTTTAACACCCCGTTACTCGGAAATGAAGCAAGTTAGGACACACGTTTACATGAACTTTTTTTCATGAAATATGACAAAGAATCACCCCCTAAAGTTTGTCGCACTTATTCACTAACACCCTGTATACATATGTATACCTGTCTCCATACAATATATCAATCTCTAGACAATACAAAAATCGAAAACACATACATTGAAATTCAATTACACAATGTTACATTGTAAAACAAGCATACCAAATTAAAAAATTTTATATCAACATAAAACCCAAAAAACAGCATATCACACATATATAACTCATATAAATTACAATTTTCAAATTGGAATACACAATATCGGACACGGAACAACTGGGACAATTGAAAAACCGGGACAATCAAAGAACAAAAGAATAAAAATGGCAAAAATGGTAAAAAATGGTCAGAGTACGCCATCGTAATACTCCTGCAGGTTATAGTATGCCTTCTGCAAAAGTGCTTCTTTCACTTTTTTTTTGAACTTTTTTGGACAAGTTGCATTTCTGTAGGCTGCTGGTAGATGATTATACATTTTTTTGCCTTCATATATCATTGAATTTCGAGTTAGGCTAGATTTGGGAATAGGTAAGGGAATACAGGCTTTATTTCTCGTCTCGTATTTTCCCATTTCAGTTGGATTTGAAGTGATGGCGTATTTCTTATGCATCAGGCACACAGTTTCCAGCACGTAGAGACAAAATAGAGTTGATATTTTTTTATTGATGAATAATGGTTTGCAATGATCACGGAACTGAGCTTTACAGAGGCATCGAATTGCTCTTTTCTGTAATATAAATACTGAGTTAAACAAATAATCACTGCACAAACCCCAGAAAGCAATGCCATACCTCAAATGGGACTCTATCAATGAGAAATATACCAACCTAGCTGAAGCTGTACTTAGTTCCTTTGAGACTATTTTTATTGCAAAGCAACCAGTTGATATCTTTTTAGTTAAGCTAGAGACATGTCCATCAAATTTCAGTTTGTTGTCTATGTGCATGCCTAGGAATTTTGTGTTTGGTTTATTCATAATTATATGGTTCTCCAAGAGTAAATTATCAAGGTTGAACTTAAATGAGATAACATTTGTTTTGTTCAGGTTGAAACACAATGAATTGGAGTCACACCACTGTTTTATTTTAGTGAGGTCGAGAGCAATCACTTTTTTCAAGTCATGTATGTCATTCCCGTGCCATAAAATAGTGGTGTCATCTGCAAAAAAGGTGAACTTTCCCTGAATGCGAATAGTGGCCAAATCGTTTATATATAAAAGAAACAGGATTGGGCCCAAGACTGACCCCTGTGGTACGCCCATTGTGATTTTGCTCAACTGTGAATGATTCTCCTTTATTTTCACTATCTGGCTCCTCCCTGATAAGTATGTGCGAAACCATTTTAAAGAAGAATTTCTAGAGCCGTAGAACTCAAGCTTTTGCAGCAGTAGTTCATGGTCAACACAGTCGAAGGCCTTCGAGAAATCGCAGAATACTGAGTCATAAAGGTACTTTCGAGCAGAGAGAAGATTGCATCATTTGTGTTTTTTCCGCTTTGAAATCCATACTGAAATTTGTTTATTATATTGTTTTTTATAAGATGTTTCATCATTCTTTTTTTTACTATTTTTTCTATAATTTTTGATAGTGTTGATAGAAGTGAAATCGGTCGGTAATTTGCGGGTTCTTCTGAATCACCGCCTTTATGGAGAGGTATCACGACTGCTTGTTTCAAGCAGGATGGGAATTTTCCCGTTCTGAAAGATTTGTTAATTGCGTCCACTAGAATGTAAAGAGCAAAGTCAGGGAGATTTTGAAAAATTTTCACTGATAATCCATCTATACCTGATGAGCTCTTATTAGTTATTTCCTTTAGAACATCTTTTAGCTCGATTATATTAGTATCATCAATGTGAAAGTTATCCGCAATGCTAACATACAGTAGATGGTCTAAAGGATCTATCTGTGGAGTTAGACTAGATGTAAGTTTATGGCCTATTGAGCAGTTAAAGTCGTTTAGGATGTCTGGATCGATATTAATGTTATGTGATACTGAGTTGTTTTTACCTTTCAGCTCATTTATTATTTTCCAGTTTTCTTTTGTTTTATTTCGAGAGCTATATATCCTCTTATTGTAATAAATTTCTTTTGCAGTATTGATTACTCGCCTATATATACTTTTGTAGGAGTTGAAATAAGATGTAAGAAATTCACTATGTACATGCTTTGTTATGGTGTGTAGAGACCTCAAGTTCTGGGAAGATTTTTTTATTCCTCTTGTTATCCAAGGTTTTTTATTTTTTATTCTTAACTTTCTTAATGGGAAACAATCCTCGAATAATCTTGTTAGATATTTGTGGAACATATTGATAGGTTCTTCAGACTTTGTAACAGAGTCCCACGGTGTCAAGTGGCATTTCTCACGTAATTTTTTGTAATTTTTGGCGCTATGAATTCTACCATACCTATATTTCCTTTCATTATGTTTGAATTTTAAGTTGGATTTGAAAAGTACCGCTTCATGATCAGATAGGCCCGCAGGAATAGTACAACAACCAATACTCCGCCCATCCAAATTTGAGCACATATAATCAATTATAGTAGCCGAGTGGTTGGAGATGCGTGTAGGATGTTCAACGTGCATAATAAGGTTGAAGGAAGACAACAAGCTCCTCAAATTATGCGTATCTGAGGAATCATCAGCAAAGTTCACGTTCAGATCACCTGCTAATATAATATGAGCATTAATTGGAAGTTTAGATAAAAGAGTTTCCAACCGTTCTAAAAAAGCATTTACATTAGAGGCATGTGCTCTATAAAGACAAATTATGAAGACATTATATTTGAACTCGTGCACAAGAGAGAATTCAAACTCCTTTTCTACTATTAGAGAGTCGTGTGTATCTATTGCAATAGGTCTAAGGCCATTCATCATTTTTCTGTTTATTAGAATCATGGTTCCACCATTTCTGCATTGAGTTCTACAGCTTTTTGCAACTACAGCATACTGTGGAATATAGCAAGGTTCATCGTTAAACAACCAGTGTTCTGTCAGTAGAACAAATGTTGGCATGGCCTGTGCTTCCATAAATATTGAAAGGTCATCAATTTTATATCTGAGTGACTGGACATTCAGAAGCAAGAATGAAACAGTACTATTTTTGCTCTCAGTTAATCTGCTGTAGAGCTTCCCAGAATTTTGGATAAAAGAGAGTTTGGATCCTGTTTAGTGCCATCAAACGTTGCAGTCATTTCTGGTGTAATTTCTACTATTGGTACAGACTTTAAAACAATAAGATGTGATTTTGGAGTGAATATGATGTTGATTATATTTTCTTTCATACACCAATTACTAGATTTCACTCTTGGGTCAATTAAAAATTGAATGGAAGTATTACGATTATGCTTGGTGTACCTATTTATGCCATTGCTAATCATACCATTTATTAGCCGATCTTTACACTGATATTGTTCTGAGACAATTATAAGGTTAGTAAATCTGCTCAAGTATTTCATGTTTTGTTGAAGTTTTTCAGATGAATAATTAAAAAATTGTCTGTTTAATGAACTACGGTCAGAATATGGATCTGAATAAAAACTTCATTTCAGTGAACAGTAAAACTTCGATAAAGTGAAATATAATATCTGTCAATGAGAATTCTGTTACCAAATCAAATGAATGTCGTTTCACAGCTCTCTCGATTCAAAGAATACATTGAAATGATAAGTACTATTTGAAAATGCCAATATCTTGAAAACTATTCAAGCTAGCTATAGGGAACCTCAATATAAAATGAAAGATAATCAAATTTTGTATTGTTCAGATGAAAAAAATATAGGGTGTTTTATTCAAAATAACAAAGTTATCTGCGTTCGAAATTATAAAAAAGTGACAATCAATTTTGAACATCCTGTATAATATTGGGAAAAGGGTTTTATCGAAATCAATAGCCTGAAACATCTTTGATGCTTGGTCAGAATTGGATGAGATGGTTTCTATACATTTCAATGTTATTCAGTCTCCAATCGTACCCTGCATTTCCAAAAAGAAAACAATAACCCGAAAACGGTTATAGTTAGGTACATGGTACCTTGCATGAAATCGTATTATTTTTTCCTGAACTATCCAGAACTGTCACAAAATACCAGGTGTTCCATTTAAAAAAACACAACTTTGATATGTCACACTTTTTTGAGCCACCCTGTATACTCCAAAATAATTTCCTTTTGCAGCCACTATGAATATACAGATAATAAGAAGGAGAAATTTCCGAAATATTCATTGATTTGGTTTACAGAGACCGTGTCATATGTGGTGCCCCACCCTGTATATTTGTGGTGTATGTGTGCGCGGATATGAACCTGTTTATTTGTTTTTTGTGAATATGCTCACTTATAATTACTTTATGAATGTCAGTAATGTATATTGTCTTATTCCAGATTGTATGTGGTTTATTTGTTTTATTTATACTTAAGAATGTTTCTTGATTCTCCATCAAACTTCAGACCGATTGCTTTGCTTCCTGCGTTAGCGAAGGTAATCGAAAGATTAGTTAAAAAAATAATGGTATCGTTTTTAAGCAAACATGGTATCCTCAGTACTGACCAATATGGCTTTCAAACCTCAAAAAATACCAATGATGCTATATTTGCATTTCTTGAGCGTTTGTATCTTGGGTTGAATGATGGGGAGGTGGCTGCAGCGGTGTTCTGTGACCTTTCAAAGGCCTTTGACTGTGTAAACCACGGAATACTGCTTCAAAAGTTTCACACCTATGGCTACAGAGGGGTAGCATTGCTCTGGTTTCAATCATATCTGGCCGAACGCTTCCAAAGCGTCATCATCGCAAATGTGAACTCGAAGCATCTGGCTCTCAAACATGGAGTACCGCAGGGCTCTGTACTGGGACCCCTGCTATTTTTATTATATGTGAATAACCTAACGCTTCTCGACATACATGGGCAATTCACAATATTTGCAGACGATACGACCATCCTCTGGCATGGTATTGATAACGTAATTTTAGAAGACATCATCAATGAGGACCTGAACAAAGTTAAAAAATGGTGCGACGCCAACTTATTGTCTTTCAACACCTCTAAGACAGGTATAATCAACTTTAAGAGCGTTACCAACAATGTATTTCTCGATAATGACTGTCTTAGCATCAAAGCTTCACATACATTCTTGGGATTGAATATTGACGCCAAACTAAAATTTGAAGGGCACATTTTAAACTTAACTGAAAAGCTAGCGTCTGGCTGCTATACCGTACGACTTACATCCAATGAATTAGGTCTAACTGCGGCAAAGAACGCTTACTACTCACTCATCGAATCGCACCTACGCTATGGTATTTGCTTCTGGGGCTTGTGCGCAAACTATTTATTCGATAGAGTTTTTATTCTCCAAAAAAGAGCACTGAGATATATGTGCAAAGCCGATTCGAGAGATTCATGTAGACCTTTATTTTTGGCTCATAGAATTCTGCCACTGGCCTGCATTTTCATCTTGGAAACCGTTTGCCTAGTTAAAAAAAAGTTTAAAGAATTCAGACATGAGTCGACGAAACATAATACTCGCAACTCTTCCCATAACATTAAACTGCCCATTCCCACGTCAACTCTTACCAAGAATTCAATAATTTACGAAGGCAAGAAGTTGTTCAATCATCTGCCCTTGCACCTAAAGCAAATAGAAACTGAACAAAAGTTTAGGAAATCGGTTAAAAAGTTTCTATTGGAAAAAGTGTGTTATAGTCTCACCGAATTCTATCAGGTTACCTGATTTTTTAACAATTCTATCGATTTTCAAACTTACTTATGAATGTATTACTGTCTTTACAAACATATTTGTGAATGATCATACATATTTTTTCTTTCATACATTTTTACATTTTTACATTTTTGTATTTTTATACAATTTTATACATTTACACACTTTTTTACATGTCTACATTTTATATTTAAATATCTGTTTTTATTTTCTACATAAGACTATGCTTTGTAAGGACGACCAATGCTTTGTCAATAAGAATTTATTCTTCAGGCAATAAAGTACATTTGGATTGATTGATTGATAGCGAATGTGTATATTAGGATTTCCTATTCCAATGAAGATCTATCTATCTATTGTTTTCATTTCCGAATGTTTGAAGTGGAGATATTCCATTCATCACATCATTACACTGGGACGATGATTTGTCATAAATTTCATCAATGTTACTAGAATTCAAGGGCCAATCATGACCAATCATTTCCAAACAAATACTCTGCATTTTGGTTTCACTAAAATTCCTGAACATTCTCGTAGCAAAATTGTTTTTAATTTTGTGAGTGGACATTTCGATCGATATTATAGAATGATCAGTGATTTTTAGAATATCAAGTACAACACATTTCACACAATTATAGTTTGTTATAACTAGATCAATCAAGGTACTGCTAATATCTACACAGCTTGTATATTCGTTAACAATTCGTTCAAAACCAAACATGGATATTATACCTCTCAATTTCCTACAATAAAATAGAATTTCCTTGAAGTTGACATTAAAGTCATCGACAATAACAATTCTTTCATTTACACAACTTGAAGTTTCGCACAATTCCTCATAGTCATTAAAAAAATCAGCCAGACTTCCGCTTGGGGATCTGTACATAATACCTATTTTCCATTCGACTTTATTCAATACGATGTTTACAAACATACACCAACAGTTTCTCATTTTTACATGCTGTCGCATGCCATAATACTTAATACCATGTCTAATGTATATCATGACTCCTCCTGTTTAAGGGCTACTCGAGTCTCACCTTATCACCTATCATATGATAGTTGCCCATGCTAATTTCACATGCCTGAATATCATTCGTAACTTTAGTCTCACTCAACAGAATGAGATTGGGGCCCAGCTCAGCCATCTCACTTTCAATTTGGTCCTTGTGCGCAATTAAACTTTGATAGTTGACGTATGTCAGATCCCCATATGAAATCAAGCTACCAGTTTTATTTCCACCATTCCTGTTAATTTCATTCAACCTCTCCTCAATTTGTTTGAAATAGTTTTGTTGTGACCTTGTTTTGTCAGAGAACATTGGAACATTTTTTATTTTGTTTCTGTTTTTCAAAATTGATACAGCTGAATCAGAATTAGGTAGAATGATCTTTATGGATCTTATCTTGTCTTCAGTATATCTTCCTAGGCGATATGCCCTAACATCATATACAGTAATACCAGTTTTATCAATTACTTCTTCAATACGTGCAGTATCTTCGTCAACTCTGTCACAATTCGGACACAAAAATATTAATTTCCTTTTCTTCAGGAATACACATCGAATTTCAGTAGCAGATCCAATACAGCTTCACATATATGATTCTCACAGCTGTCGCATTTATTCACCTGCAAATTTCCCCCTTGGCCGCTACACTTCATGCACTCCATTATTGGTTAATCTAATTCCTCAAGTACGGCCTTGAGTAGGAATTTCAATATTGGCAAAACCTATAAATTGTTTTGCCTATTCTTTATTATTACACTTCTTGCTATGAACCTCCAATACACTCACTGCAGACTCAATCGATTCAAAAAACATCATTACATCAATGAATCTGCTATGCATATGTTATCACTTTGATATTCACTTTATCAGCTATACAATGGTATAGAGTACAACTATAAAATTTGTTTACTCTTCCTTAAAATGACCTAAACGAGACAGCAAGTTAAACGCGTGATACACCTGATACTCAAGCAACAAACACACATTCGCGTGAAATGAAAAGAGAATAGTATGTCTCTCAGATATCAATTGAAACAATATCATTCGCATGGTTATCAGATAATCGGAATACTTGTCAACAGGCTATCGACCGAAGTCCTTCTGCCTATTGTTACAAATAATAAATGCATTTATGTTATTGTATGACATTATGAAATATTATCAATGTTATTCAATGAAAAATAGGGAAAAAACAACTGGATCACTTATTGTTCTTGTTGTATTTTCTCAATACGTTCGCGGCGAACATTTTGAACATCTGTTACATTGAAATTATCATTTTTTTTTCATTATTAGTGAAATGAAATAATGTTCTTCTCTTCATATTAATTTCTTCTGTAATATTAATTTTTTCTGAAAACACTTAAGCATTACATCGATGGCAAAAAAATCCGAGCCCTGAGACTAGAGCAGTATATGTGGAGGCTAGAAATATATGCAATGAGACAATCAAGCATTCGAAAGATGCTCACAATGCCAAAATAAGATCAAAACTAATTGAATGTCCTAACGGATCCCGTTCATTTTGGTCTTTCGCCAAAGCTGTGGGGAAAAATTTCACTTCCAGCTCATTTCCTCCTCTAACCAAGGAAGATGGAACACTAGTCACGACTGCCCAGGAAAAAGCCAACATTTTTGCCCATTTATTTGCTGGCAATTCCACTCTGGGTTCATCGGGAAAGCAACCCCCGAACATTACACCTATTGACAGTGTTGGGTCTCAACACCGGCAAAGCCTGTGGATCTGACGGAATCCCACCTATTGTTCTCAAGAAATGTGCAGAACTAACACCTATTCTTTGCAAGTTATTCAACCACTCTTACAAATTGGGAATATTTCCGTCCAACTGGAAAATCGCAAGAGTACAACCAGTCCCCAAAAAAGGCAAAAATACCCTACCTACCAACTACAGACCTATCGCACGAGCTCATGAAGTATTTGGAAAACTCAGGAATAATCAACGATAGGCAATATGATTTCAGTCATCTAAGATCAACTGGTGACCTGCTTGCTTACGTCTCACATATATGGCAGCTATCTATCGAGAAATGTGGTGAAACCTTAGCCGTGGCACTAGATATCTCCGAGGCATTCGATCGAGTCTGGCACCAGGGACTCCTCGCCAAGCTTCCATCCTATGACTTGCCTCCTCAGCTATGTTCTCTGCTAACTAGTTTTCTCTCAGGCAGATCACTCCATGTGGTGGTCGATGGAAATACTGGTGTTCCGCAGGGAACAATTTTATCACCAACACTATTTCAACTCCACATCAATGATCTGTTGGAGGCAACTTCATGTCCAGTACACAGCTTCGCGGATGATAGTACCCTCCACACTGCCTTCTCTTCCAGGGCTCCAATACCAGCCCGCCAAATCAAAAACGAACGAGGAAGAAATGTTAACAACATGAATATGGATTTGGCAACAATTCCTCGAATGGGGATCCAAAAACTTAGTGGATTTCAATGCGAACAAAACACAAGCATGTCTTTTCTCCATAAAGCTGACCTCAGAATGCCCAACATAAGCTTGTCAGAGGTAACCATACCTTTGAAGTCATCCATCTCGATGCTTGGTATAACTATCAGCAATACCCTTTCTTGGGAAAGTCATGTGAGATCAATTGCTAGAAGTGCATCCCAAAAACTTGGTTTTCTGTTTCGTGCCAGGAGCTATTTCACTTCCAGTCAGCTGCTTACGATCTATAAGGCACAAATCCGACCTGTCCTGGAATACTGTTCCAATATTTGGAGCGCAGCACCTAAACATATCCTGAAGCTGTTGGATTCTGTCCAGAAAAGGGCAGTTCGTCTCGTTGGTGATGCTTCGCTTACTAACTCGCTTACTTCTCTGGAACACCGTAGAAGGGTTGGCGATCTATCTCTATTCTATAGATATTTTCATGGGCGGTGCTCTTCTGAAATATCAACAATCTTTTCTCCTTTGGCGGTCTCTTCGAGGTTAACCCGTCAGGTCCAGTCTTCACACCCCTTTGTGGTTAATTTGGTGACCTGCAGAACATCTCTTTTCAAAGACTCGTTCATCCAACGAACAGCGAGGCTCTGGAACACATTGCCCAGGGAGATGTTCCCCGAGACATATGACCTTCAGAAATTCAAAAAGAACACCAATTCCTACCTCCTTTCCCTTGGTTCTCAGGATGTCTCCTTTCGTGAGAAGTTTTATATAAAAAAAAATAAAACAGTTGAAGATAGGTATGAGACTTTGTACATGCATCATGTCTAGAATTTTCTGAAGAATCCAAAAAACTGATAATATACTGGGGGTTGTATTCAAAACGAGAACACCCTATATAATGATTTTTTTGAAAAAAAAGCTCATCTAACAATAAGAATCGACTTGTCTTAGCGTTTTTCCCAACATCGAATTTATTCCATTTGGCTGTACCACACTGTATAATTGATTAATACAATTCGAATAATATTCTTCATCTGATGCATCAAGGTTATCGCTTTCCATATAGTTCCGCCTGCATTTAAAATACCGCATTTGGATAATCTTTTGTTTCGGATTGAATTTCAGAGTATTTTATTTCGAGGGAATTCGCTGTTTGTTTGAGTAGGCTTATGTGTGTTTTTACTTCAGCATTGAATTTTGTCATTACTTCATTTCTATCGTTTTCGAGTTTGTCTAAAATATGATTCAAAATGTTTCGATTATGATCAAGAGTTGTTCTTACCGGAGCTAAGTCTTTATAGACTAATAATGTCCATATTTCATTTGAAATTTTCATATTATCTTCTTCACTTAAAAATATTCCGATAGTGTTTTGGTCTCTCACATATTTGCTGATTAATTTTTATTGATTATATAACTATTCAGGGGGTCTTCTTGATGTATGTACGAATATTAACTTAAATGGAGTAAATCCATGTATTTTATTCTTTGTGTTATTGTAAAAATTATTGCATATGACAATATTGTTAAAGGATTCTCGTTTGGTTTGTGCGTCTTGTTTATTCTTATCATTTCCATTAATGTAGCATGGAATCTTTCTAGTGATCCATTTAATTGGGAATGATTTACACTAGATACTGTTGATTTGATATCGTATAAGTACATAAATCTTTGAATGAATAGAGTCCGAATGTATTCTCAATGGTGTGCAATGATGTTTTTTTTTATTACAAAAAAGCCGCATCAACCCTTTGGGTCATTAGCGGAGGTGTTAATAAATCACATTCATAATTTGCCAAGTAAATCTACAGTATACAGAAATGAAATGATATTCTCACTATTGCTATATTCTAACATTTCTTTCAAGGAAGAAGATATATTGAATGTGTCTCTCTGAATTTGGAATAAGGGGCATTGCACTATAATATGCATAAATTTCACAAGTTGGTTGATCTTCTCCAGACAGCAGGAATTCGTGAGTGAGCTTGGTGTGTCCTAAACGAAGTCGAGTCATCACTTGTTCTCTCCTTTTCGTTAGTTTATTTTGCCACGGTCCCACGTTTGGTTTGATTTCATGTAGTTTTGATTGTGAGGCTTGCCATTGAGTGTTCCAAACGTTATACATCTCGTTTTTGATATACGATTTCATGTCTATCGAAGGACTGTATTGCAGCGATGCCTGGTTCGGGTTATTGATTGCGTCTCAAGAACTCGTGTCGGCTGTTTCATTTCCAGTTATGTGAAGGAACCCAAAGAAGTATCACTTCTTCGTCCAATGTTTGAATGACATGGAGTTCTCTTTTGATCACTCCTATCGAGTGATTCACGTATATTCGACGAAGTATTTGTAGGGAGCTTAATGAATCTGATATAACTACGAACTTTTCAGATGGTCTCGATTTTGCGAAACGTAACGCTTGGAGAATTGCGAAGAGTTCCCCTGTGAGAATCGTATTGGTTTCTGGTAGTTTGTAGGTTAGGGTAGTTTCGGGTGTTACAACTGCTGCTCCCACTACATAACTCGTTTTGGATGCATCTGTGTATATTTGGATGAATTCTTGATGATGGTATAGGATTTCACGAAAGTTCTGGATTATAATTTGTGGCCTCGTGTTATTTTTATTGAATTGGGATAGGAACACCTCCCTGGGCAATGTGTTCCAGAGCCTTGCTGTTCATTGGATGAACGAGTCTTTGAAAAGAGATGTTCTGCAGGTCACCAAATTAACCACAAAGGGGTGTGAAGACTGGACTTGACGGGTAACCTCGAAGGGACGTCTGTCCGTAACGCTGAATTGTGAAGGCTATGCAAAGATTTCAGTGCGGATGGTTTTGCGGAAGTGTACGCAATGGAACCATAATCAATCTTGGAGCGTATGAGTGCCCTATATAGAGTGAGAAGGGTCGATCCCTCCGCACCCCACTGTTTAGTGCTAAATATTTCAATTGGTTGAGCCTTTTTCGGCACGAGATGATGAGATGATTAATATGTGATTTCCAGTTGAGCTGTTGGTGAAATATCAGTCCTAAAAATTGTATGTTGTCTGTGAAAATTAAGTTTTTGTTGTATAATGTAACTGTTGGCGTATCTGCCATTATTCTTCTTGAAAATAATATGCATTTCGAGTTGCTGGGAGAAAAGGTGAAGCCAGAAGTCTTGGACCATGTTTCGAGCGAATGTATCTGTTTCTGTAGAGTGGTTGCTTCGTTCTTGAAGTTTCTGTTGCTACTAATGAAGTATTCAGATTTTTTCGACAAATTTTTGATCTTTGACAAGTTTCGCATTTTTTAATGAATTTGTCTATTTGATTTGTCATTCCTGCCCATTGATATTTTTCTCTGATTCTTCTAGTTGTTTCATTTATTCCTGTATGAATATCTGCTTTGTCACTATGATATTGATCTATTATTACTGGTATTCCATCTTGTTCGGGGATGTTCGTACTACTTTGGCATATTATTAATCTTAGATCTTCTCTGTCTGTTAGTATATACGAGATTTCTTGTATGATAAGTTTTATTAGATTTGATTATGTTTTGGTCTTCATAAAGTGCTGTAAATAAGTTCATTGTACCGTCGTCATTATTATATGGTAGAATATGATATAAAATGTTCCATTTTTACCACTTTAGCTTGATGGTGTTAACCTTGAAATCTGTATTTTCTTCAAAGATATCGCCTAATATTGTCTCTTGAATATCCGTGAATTTATTTTTTCGTATGGTTGCAATTATGTTCTTATGGGATTTGTCTAATAATTGGGAATCTGAAAATTCAATTTTCGAATAGTCATTGAGTAATTTTGATTTATATAATCTCAAATAATTATCGAATTCTTCTTGTAGTGTTTCTAGAGAATTTTCAGTTTCTACGTCTGATTTACTGCCATTTGATGTTGAAATTTTTCTTCGAAATTGTGGACATTCTTCATAATAATTCATTTCAATTCGAGATAGAGCGTCTGCGTTTTTATTTATTGTACCTGGTTTATAAATTATTCCATAATTATATTATTTCAATTTCAATCTCCACCTAGGAAGTCTACTTCCTGGATCTTTTATTTTTTCATTAATTTAAATTTTCTGTCGTATAGATAAGGTCTCAAATGTTAAACCACCCATACTATTGCTAATAGTTTCAATTGTTGAATATCTTTATTCTGATGTATTCAAAGTTCTTGATGCATATGCAATTGGTAGATCTCTTCCTATATTTCCTTGTGATAAAACTGCTTCTATTGCAAAGTTTTGAGCGTCTTTTGTTGAAATGAATTCTCAATTTAAATTTGGATGAATTAATATTGGGGATTGAGATGAATGTTTCTTCAATTCTTCGAATGATTTTTGACAGTCTGTATCGAAATTGAATATATCTTTTTCTAATAGTCGAGTCAATGGTTTTGCAATTTTAGTGAAATTTGGAATCAATCTTCGAAAATAACCTGTTAACCCTTAAAATGATTTCACTTCTCTCTGATCAGTTGGTTTTGCATAATTTAAAACTGCTTTTACTTAGTTTGGGTTAGGTTTCACTCCTTCTTGTGTAATTAATTGGCCTAAATGAGCTACTTCTTTGCATAAAAATTCACATTTATTAGGTTGTGATTTCAGATTGAATTTTTGTGAGCGTTTGAATACTTCAGTTAGTGATGAAATGTGTTCATGTATTGTTGGTGAATGGACAATTATATCGTCCATGTAAACTGAACATTTTTCATTTTGTATTCCAGTTAAAATGTTGTCCATGACACGTTGAAAGGTCGAGGAACTGTTTTTTAATCCAAATGGCATACCTACTTAAAAATTCGAAGTTTCCATTTTCAATAGAAAAAGCTGTTTTTTTTTATGTCAGATGATTTCATTTCTATCTGATGAAAACCTTGGGCCAAATCTAATGTTGTAAAGTATTCACATTTGCCAAGTTGATCTCATAAATCACTTCGCTGTTTGATTCTCAGTCTCATCGGTTTTGAATTTTTAAATTTCATCAGTTTCTATTGGTTCTGAAATAATATCTGAGAAGTCTATTGTTTTCCCTATTACGTCTGAGTTTACGATTTTAGTTAAAAGTTCACCATTCTCATTGATTTTAACAATAACATTTGGTATTCTTACTCTTTCTTTTTCTTGTGCTACCAGTATAACATCTGTATTTCTTGATTTCGAATTCAATTTGTTCGATTCGAGGTTCAATATTGATAATATTTTTGATTCCATTTGTTCTTTTTTGATTTGCTCTCTTTCTAATTCAACTTTATATAGTGGTGAGGTACGGAAATTTGTAAATATCTTTCTGATATCTACAATTCCTTCGTAGTGTTCTAAGAAGTCTGATCCTAAAATTCCATCGAATAATATATCTGAATTGTGATTTGTAATTCGTAATTTTTTCACCATTAGTATTACAGAGAATTATTACAGTGCGTTTAATTCTTTCTACGAGAATATGCAGGAGATAAATAAACAAGGAAAAACTCACAAAAGGATTAATAACCCTTGTGCGTGAGATATTCGTTTAACTCCTCTCACAATTTTTCATGTATAAATTAGGTAAAATGGTATGAAGTAAAGCATAGCAGTGTACTTATAATATAATGACGGTAACAATATCAATAATAACAATGATAATGAAATAACTAAATGCCTAGTACATCGAATGAAGTGAGTGATACATACATGCACACAACGACATACAGATTCAAACTAGACTAGGATATTGAATGAAATATATACATACAACAATACACCACATGCACCACAACAGCTAAAATGTACAGAAACGAGAATACAGTCTTGTGATAGGATATATAAAAAGTATTGCATCATGAGGGACCTTGGTCGCACTAAAGTCAGTTGATTTGTCCATATAGTTCATATATTATTGTATCACCAATTTTTATTTGAATATTTCTAGTATCAATCCAATTATTCACAACGATTGTTGGAATATTGAATAACCACTTTTTTTATTATCACTTGAATTAATCATACAATTTATAGAATATAAAAAATACAATGATTCTTGGACTAGTCAAAAAATTATTGTTTGTTACAATTTAAAATTACGATTACATTCCGTTCAGATGTCTCGAACAGTGTAGTTGCTTATAAATTGCTCTGCCTAAAGTGCCAGTAAAACAGCCCATGAACAAATAACAAAAGAGTGAAATTAACAAGTGTAGTTTGGAATACCGAATTGAATAATTAAATAGTGAAATGTCTACCAGAAATAAATCTGAAATAACGACTTTGGTCAAAGATCCTATTGATGAATTCTTCTTAGACGATGTATTCATCAGCCAGCTAACAAAAAAGATATCTGAAAGTATAGAACAAAAAATTAGGAGTCTCGAAGAGGAAGTAAAACGCAAAACAGTAAGATTCACGATTTGGAGCAAAAAGTGATTCATTTAGAACAAGGCTTTGACGAAATTCAACAACGTAGTAAAATAAAAAATATCTGTTCATACGGGGTACCGGAAGAAAAAGGGGAACATCTCGATATCAAACTGTTGGAGTTGCTAAAGTCCAAAACTACGTCGTCACTGATAAATTCTGATATAAAAGATGCTCACCGAATTGGCACAGCTGAAGTTAACAAACCAAGACCTACGATTGTGAAACTCTCCAATACTGCATTGGAACGCGAAATTTTGAAATGTCGGGAAAACTTCAAGGAAACGAAAATTTATATAGCCTTTATAAATTTATAAGACCTAACGAAGCTCAGAAAATCTTTGCTAACGGAAGCGAAAACAGTGGTTATGGTTAAAAACTCGTGGTCCTACAATGGACAAGTATTCATTAACAAAGAAGGAAGAAGAATCAATATCAATTCAATGACGGACTTGGTGATGTATCGAGGATAGCTAATACACTAATATTATTTCTGATGAATTTCCTATATTATTATATGCTCTTTAATTTTTCTCTTTCTTCGAATAATTTAGAGAGGTGTTTGGGTCTGGAAATTATATATTCTTTTTATTTTGTATTCTATGGCTAAGAGCAATTGTTTTCTTTTTCACATCTAGATCTGATATACCTATATTACTTATCTCTTAAAATTACCTGATTATTGTGTATCTTTTTACAAACTTTCCTCTCCTTCTTTCTCTTCACTTTGAAATTTCTTACAAAAATATGACAGAAATGTTGGATTTCTTAAACAATATGGAGGAATATGAGGAAGTGGATACGATCGTATGTGGCAGTTTGGATGAGAACGTAGAACGATTCACCGGTGAGTGTAACTTCAATATTTTCCATCTGAACATTAGGAGCTTGAAAAAAAATGTGGATGAGTTTTTTCTGTATATTGAATCAGTGAACTTGAAAAATGTTGATATAATAATACTATCTGAAACTCGGTCGATTGATGACATCCAGAAATACACAATTCCCTATTTTGATCTGATATACAATGAATCGCGATATAACCAAAATGACGGACTGGTAGTGTACAACAAGAAGGATATTACCTACTATAGTTCTGTAAAACATATAAGCGAAAGCAATCTATTAGATATTTCTTTTTGTATAGATAACAAATCAATTTTATTGACTGATTCTTATCGCCCACCTTCAACAAACTTGGAAATGTACTTGAATGAAATTAACTCTTATCTCACTTCACAAAAAGAGGCTGACATGAGAATTTTCATGGGTGACATAAATATCAATATTCTGAACACATCAGATACTCAAGTTATTAACTACATATGTAATATGGCCGAACTAGGATTTTTTTCATACATTAACAAACTAACAAGAGAAGTAGGTGATTCCTCTAGCATAATTGACCACGCTTATGTAAAACTGTCCAAAAATCCAACTGAACATACGAAAATTACTCCTTTTATCGTCAAATGTGGTATAACAGACCATTATATGACATTTTTATCTCTTGAATTCAATAACAAACTGAAAACGAATAATCAGTATGATTCAAATCGATTAAATAAAACAATAAATTATAATAATCTCACAAAACGAATGAAGAAGGAAGAGTGGGAATCAGTACTGGCATCCATTGATCCAGAAAATGCTTACAACGAACTAACTGGTAGGTTACTCAATCATATTGAGAATTGTATGGAATCTAAAATAATTACTGTGAAATTAAAAAAACTAATACCATGGATGACAGACGGCCTTCTCACATCTATTAAGCACAGAGGTAAACTTGAAAAAAGATCTCAAGGATAAACATTCTGCGGAAAGAGGGGTGGAAAACAAAAACTACAGGAACTTTCTAACGAATCTTCTGAGAGAAATTAAAATTAATTTTCACGAAAATAAATTACGAGAAGCTGGCAACAACCCAAAAAAAAATTGACAAAATATAAATGAAATAACAAATAACAGTAGAAAAAAAAATTATACTAAATACGAAATTATGGGACACCATGACAAGAAACTCTCAGATGATTTAGACAAGTCAAACTACTTCAATCAATTCTTCATTGGCATTGGGGAAAAAATGGCAAACAAGATAGAAAAACCAACAACTCCTTTTATAGAAAATCACAGAAATATCAAAAACTCGATATTTCTTCACCCAGTCACGAATAATGAAATAATCAATATCATATCAAATCTAAAAAATAACACTTCTTCCGGTCCGGATGGAATTTCAGTTTTTTTAATAAAAAAAATTCACTCTTTCTTGGTAAAACCGATCTGCCACATCTTAAATTTGATATTTTCCACTGGTAAAATTCCCACTTCATTCAAGGATTCCATTACGATACCTATTTTCAAAACAGGCGATAAAAAGAATGTAACAAATTACAGACCAGTAACACTTATTAACAACTTCACAAAAATCTTCGAAAAATGCAATAAAAGTAGGGTAGTACACTTCTGTAATGAAAATAATATTCTCTCCGAATCCCAGTTTGGTTTCAGAGAGAACAAATCAACCGAAAAAGCGGTATATCAGATAATCAACCAAATTGACAAATGCTTCCAAAACCAAGAGAAGTGTATGACTGTATTTTTGGACTTGGCCAAGGCATTCGATACGGTAGATCATGACATTCTTCTCCAGCGTCTGTCTGACAATGGTGTAAGAGGTATCGCATTAGATATTTCTGAGGATTATTTGAGTAATAGACTGCAAGTCGTGAAAATCAACGATTCAATAAGTGGCCCTTCACCAGTGACCAGGGGTGTGCCGCAGGGAACGGTATTGGGGCCGATATTGTTCTTGTTGTATATCAATGATATTTTCAATATTGCAGATTTTAAGGGCAAAATAACATCATTCGCTGACGACACAGCAAAGTGATAACTTGCTGAGTGTCAACGTTGAAAAAACGAAATATATTGCATTCTCGCCAACAAGCAGAGACCAACCGATAGAAAATGTTTTAAAAATACACAAACCATCATGTGAAACCAACATGCATTGTGGCTGCTCTTTCATAAGCAAAACAAACACAATGAAATACTTGGGTGTACTTGTGGATCAATGCCTTCGATGGAATAATCATATTGATTGTACTGTTGTCAGATTGCGTAAACTCACCTACAAATTCTACCAGCTTAGAAATATAGTAAGTAGGAGGTTAATGCTAAAAGTTTATTATAGTGTGGGGTGGAACATTCAAGTCTTCTATAAAAAACCTAGAAATAATCCAAAATACTCTGTTGAAAATTATGTTGGGGAAAAAAAGGCGCCATCCTACAGAATTGCTCTACAATGAAAGTGGTTTGTTAAGTGTGAGAAAACTGTACGTATTTAACTCTATACTATGGACTGTAAGCTCTCAAAGTACAACTATTCAGCATGTTTATAATACTCGGACATGTAAAGATATGACTATACAGGTGCCAAGATGCAGACTCACCCAATACCAAAAATTTATATCTTACTTAGGACCTAAACTATATAATGCATTACCTTCACAATTAAAACAAATTCACAGTAAATTCAAACTAAAAAGAGAATTGAAGAAATTCATAAAGAATAATTATAAAATGTTTGAAGATATACTCGATAGAGAATCCACATAAGGTATAGGCTGGAACTTATATGTAAACCACTGCTACATGCGATGCCTTGTCTACATTTTCTTTTTCTTCTATCTATCTTTCTCTCTCCTTCTTTCTCTCTAATTTTATCTCTCTTGATTCTATTCCTTCTCTAAGGAACTACATTAAGCATAATTATATGTTGTCTGCTCTGGTGAGTCTATTTGGTTGCTCGCTGCAACACAAGCTAGCTTAGGTAGCGACAATCGCGTTAGGCTCAACAGAAATACACCTAATTGTACCTAGTTGCTGTAAACTTTTTGTCTATCTGAATCTGAATGAATCACTATATATTACATATATCATATTCAAAACTCACATTTGAAATTAAATTATGTAGAGGAGTACAGTTATAAGGGTATATAATATACAGGGTTATGATAAAGTAATGCACAAAATTCATAAAACGTACAACGATCACTTTGGAGAAAAATGCAAAAACACGTCAAACTGTTCTTTTTATTCCGCATCTTTTGACATAAGTTACAAAAATAACACGTCAAAGTTGTCAAAGTTATGACGTCATCAACAAATTTTTTTAATGGGAAGCTAAGATTTTTATCACATCATGTGACAGAGCTTGTGTTTTTATACACGGGAAAAATAGTTCCACCTACCATCATTAGAATTTCTAACATCTATAAAATGTATGAGACAAGTCAGGTTGTATAGGACATACAAAGAACAAAAGCTAAAATTATACGAACACATTACATAAACATATACATACATTTATATATATATATAAATATATATATATATATATATATATATATATATATATACATACACCCACATACATACATATTCAAAAGATAGAAAAGGAAAATTAAATTAATACTAAGAGATTGATGTCATCAAACAAATTGATCAATGTCACAGTCTGACATGAATTCATCAATGCTATAGTAGCCTTTAGAATACAATAAATACTTTACTCCGCTCTTGAACCTGTTTTTATCGAGCCTTTTCATCGTTTCTTCTTATCCCCTGGTAGGTGGGAGATCGTTCGAATTTGGATGTCTTGTGTTTAGGAATATACAAAAGAGAGCCATTTCTGGTAGAGTAATTGTGGAAATGTGAATTTGTTTTTAATTTATCGTAATTATCCTTGATGAACAGAAGACACTTGAAGATGTATAGGCATGGAAATGTTAGAATATTGTGGGAGACAAAGCAGGGCTTGCACGACTCTTGGAAGGATAATTTGTAAATAATGCGGATTATCCTTTTTTGTGCTGTGAAGATTCTTTTTATATTCTTCAAATCTCTGAAAGAAAAGAAGTTATCGCTAATGGATTGACCTTCATTATTTATTATACCATATGTCTGGAGATGATCTGACAACCCCCAGTCATTTATACCTGTTTCTGATATTTTGACATAATTAGTAACAAATATCAAGTCTATCAATGATATAGAGTTTCTTGTTATCCTAGTTGGGCTGTCAATGATTTGTTTTAAGTTGAAAGTTTCACATAAAGATAGTAGCTGCTATGCACGATTGCAGTTTATATTGAGAATATTGATATTAAAATCACCCATACAAATTAGTTTATCAAAGTCAGAGTACATGTTGGCCATCTTGTCCCCAAAGTTTTGGAAAAAAAATCAATATTAGAATTGGGTGGTCTATACAAGAGTCCTATTGAATATTTTTCCTTATTGATTTCAACTAGTATCCACATTTGTTCGATATAGTCAGAGCATTCTTGAATCAGTATTTTGAAGTTAATTTTACATTTAATATCCATATTCCCCCAGCGTGTGTTTTTCTATCAATTCATAATTCGGAATTCTCACAGCATTTGCATCAACCTCAGGGCGGAGCCATGTCTCCGTTACCCCCACGATGTCACAGTTTGAGTTTTCCACTCGGGAAGAAAAACTATTAAAATCATTCAGTGAGGATCTCACATTCAGGTGCGAGAACTTCAAGGTCATCTAAACAATTGCAAAGGAAAAGTGTAGAAGATTACAGCGATAGAGGAGAGAGATAGGCGTAGTAAGAGGGTGGGAGAGAGAGAGAGTGGGAGAAGAAGGGAAAAAGTAATTCGTGTCAGATATCTTACTAGTAGCACAAAACAAAAATAAAATAATGTAATTGTTTTACGATACATAAATCAATTGCTGCATGCAGCCACCCAGTGGATTAAATTTTGTGTCCCATACATACATTAATTATTTTTACAAATCAAAAAACTTGTAAAATGAAGTTTGATACTTTTTCAATGGATATATTATATAAATATTATCACCAAATTATAAACATATCAGTATCACTTTTTTCTTTTTAACTGAAATATTGTACCTTTCCATAACTTTCAACATTACCCAGAGAATATATTCATTTACAAGCATAAAACAACAAAAGAAGAAGAACATTTGAAAATACTGCTGCAAGGACTCTTTCAGTACAAGTTAATAGTTTTGAATAAGAGAAAAAGACATTATAAAGAGTCAATTGAACTTAACGAGCCAACACGTTTAGTTGTTCCATTATACTCAACATAGATTGAGCCGTTCGTGCACCAAACATTTTATTTATCAAACTTTTTCACGGCGCTATCTAAGATGGCAAGTTTCATTTTAGTTAAATCTTCCTTTATGACTATTCCTGTATTCTTCAGTAATTTTCGATTCCTCAAGACAGCTGTTCGTGTGTGAAAAAGCGTACCAGTACGGCTGAAGGTTGTGGTTTGTTGATATTGACGTTTTTTGCAGGAACTGTGTACAGATTCAAATTCTCGTTGAAAATATGTATAATCGTCTTTGAAAGATCCTCGCCCAATTCTTCTTTGACCCCAAAAATTCTTATATTTAGGTTTCTGGACAACTGTTCTTGTTTATCAAGCAATGTTTCAATTTCCAAATATTTGTTTTTCAAGGTACATACCTCGTTTTTAAGTACAAGTATCTCTTTGCCTTGCTTCTCCGAACTTTTTTCCAGTTTTTCCTCGATTTTGCTCGATACTTTATTGGCTATCGTGCAGAAATTCGTCGTTGAAAATATTTCGTATCTGGTCACTGATGAGTGATTTGATTTCATCTAAATCTTTTTTGGTGAGCGGCATTGCGACACTTTTCGTTTGGCACTTGAGTGAATGATTAAAATTGCAATTTTGATCAGGATGCCCCTAAGACTTTGTCGTGAACAATAATTCAGTATCCACACGGGCAACGCAGCTAGACCGTACTACTCGACTCGACTCGACATAATGTATACTACGTATATTTTGGTATATTGTTTTGAATTCGAGAAATGAGTTATTGATTTTCAATGATTCTTTGTATTCTTGTAGATGCTCTGATGAATATGCTTCTACCGTATCAAAATCAAAGTCCCTTACGTATTGATCCATCTTTGATAAACTGAAATAAAATTAACCTTTCTTTTGTTATAAAACTCCCATTTTTGGGGTAACTATCAGTTCACTTAACTGTGGGGGGGCATTGGATTTTAGTTGAACTCAATGAATAAAATGAGACTACTAATCAGATATAAGCCTACACCTGTTTTGGGAGTGTTTCGATGTTCTTCTTTGCTTGTTGTATCAACGTTCGTTTGGAGTTGGAGATATACAGGTAGTTCAGTGTCCAGTTATGTCATGTTGCAAATGCTTGACGTTGGAGAAGCGCTGACATCCTAACATCAACTTACCGTACTATGATGAAGTTAATTATCCATTTTGGTACGTTTTAGATATTCACAATAAGACACCACCTATGATGCAAGCTTCATCTATTTCAGATACATTTCTCACATCAAAAACATATTCTTTACCCAACCTACTAATGTCATGATATGTCGAAAAAACTATGCTGGCTTTTTTTAGCAGTGTTCCAGTCTTAATGTTTTGATTCATTGTAATATGTTTTTTGGAATGGATACACAGTTGCTATGCCAGTACAGTACATAATGTCATTATTTTCAATAATTCTTGTCAGATTCCCTTCTACTCATAGGGGCTGATTTCGGAAAACTTGTATTGGTTCATAAACAAAATTGGACTAGGTTCAACTGTTTCAAGAAGAACAATAGACAGGTGATCGATGGTGGTTTCTGGAGACAATATAACGAAGTCTCATTCTAGGTATCGCTACATTGATGAAACATTTTTTTCGTCTCCAACTATCGCTTCTCTTTTTTAATATAATCTCACCCACTCAGTGGAATGGAATGGTGTTTATCGTTCAAGTTAGAAACTCGTTCATAGTTGGAATTCATGTCGATGATGGAGTTCTCACTCGAGCTGAACTCATCTTGTTTGTTGTTGACAACCGATGACCTCGTAGTGAATATCCTGAAAGCACGCTCGAACTATCCTGCCCCAGTAAGTTTATAATGCTCCAATATTGTTTTTTCAATGAACTAATCTTGCCATTGAGATATACATTTCTATTACCTTTTCATTCGGTGAAATATCTCTAAACAGTCACGATTATTACAGATTTCGGCAATATTCTTGATCTCTCATATCTTTTTGAAACCTGCATCCCTAGCATCTGCGGATATATTCTGCTTTTCGACTTCAATCAATACCAATGGAAAAACTTCTTTTCAGACTTATTAAGACAATAAATAACATATGAAACGAATTATACTGACTCACAAAACAATTCAATTCAAAATGTACTAAATTAAATTCTCGTTGACAAAGTATAGCTACAAAGTTTCGATGATAAACAATACAATTGAATAAGTACTATACATGTATAAAATTGATCAATTAACGAATGAATATAAAAACAAATGAACATCACACATAATATAAAAATACTACTGATAGTACTACATTACAGTTTGCTTAGAGGAACCCAAGTCAAAGTACACTTTGATGTCTGAAGAAATACATTTTTGTAGACAAAGTTAAAAGAAAACCAATCCAAAACATATAGAAAAGACAAATGTACAACGTGAGGATTGAGATCAATACAGCCTATACTATCACCAATCTTTGGGAAACAAGTTCTTGAGATAAATGTCACTCACGTAAAAAATTTTCAAATTTTTCAACTTCAGTGAAATGAATCTTCCTCTGTAGAGTGAAAGGCCCTCGCAACTAATAGTTTTTTCACTGCTTTTCTGAATTTGAGCTCACTTTGCATTTTTTTATTGTAATAGGAAGGTGATCGTAAAATTTTCTGCTATCATAAATAGGTGAGTTTTGTGTTGAAGTTGACGTAGGTGTAGGAAGTGAAGCTTGATGTGATGTACGTGTATTGTGAGTTGATGGGATATTTATTTTATTTCTAAATTTCTTATGAATTAGACACACTGTTTCAAGAATGAAAAGGCATGCAAGTGTTGAAATATTTCACTTTGTAAATAATGGTCGACAGTAATCACGATGCTTGGCTTTGCATACATACCTGATGGCCCTTTTCTGTAGAATGAAGACCATTTTGAACAAATATTGCGAGCACACACCCCAGAAGCAAATGCCATAACGGAAATGAGATGATATAGTCAAAAGTTTATTGAATAAATTCAATGATACGAATTGTCTCCAACCTAATACAATATTACTCAGCACTACTTTATCTTAGGAAGTCACATCAAAGAATAAATACTTATTCCAGATTCATTATTTTTTCAGTTATTGGAAAACTCATCACTTCTCCAAATGAGTCCTAAATACACATCATTACTGTTATAGTCGAATTTACTTGACGTATAGTGTATCATGCTCATCTATGTTCATAATATAGTCATCATAATGTATTGAGTTGTCTGATTACCTCCTACCACAAGATGATTAAATAGGTATCGAAACGTCGATTGGCAGTTGCGATGAATCAATCTGGACAATGGATGATATTGCACCGGGAACGTGTTTGTATTTATGATAGTAGTCCGTAAGTGCCTTTCTGTGAGTATTATGTAAATGAGCGGTGAAAGCAACGATGGACCCTTTATCCAAACAGAATTATGCAATCCGTGGTAGAGATGCAGTCTAATGAGTTAATTTATGGAATATTATTCTGGTGGAGTGAAACAAACAGTACGATGTCATTTAATGTCGACTGTCAATATTTATTCGCTTCGTATCATCAAAAGAAAGGAAAACAATTCTTAATGTGTCGTTCGCTATCAGACAGGCTAACTTCACTCGTAATCCGTAAGGTAAACATCCGATTGGAAATAGGCCTTCGGGCCTCATTGGCATACGCTATGGATAATTCATTTGAGAAGAGGATGTGTTTGAACACAAGACAACAAATGCATCCGACATGGAATCACAATGGAATAGAAATTCTCCCCTGAGCCATTTTTCTCGAGTGCTTGTTTTCTTTGGTGAAGTTACTTCTGTCTGTATCCGTAATATTATGTAATTATAATGCTAATGAGCAGCATAATGTTTTCCTAAAATAAAATCGATACACCAACAGAAGATTGTGGACAAAACAAAAGAATTGATAACTGGAAACATTTTGTATATAATATTTATGTTGTCAGCAACGATAAAAAGTGCAGTTAAACAATGATTTGGAGTTCTTTTATAGAACTTTCTGATACCATCCAGAGTTTGTGACTTCTATCGACAACAATCTATACTTGTGAAGATGATCACAATTTTGACTACTGTACTATGGTGATAATTTCGTTTAAATGAAAACATAATAAATATTCATGAAAACATTTCGTTGAAAAAATGCTGATACATTGAATACGCTATTCGATGGATAAGTACTTCTGTATAATTTGTCAGCATCAAACCAGGAATGCGAAATTACTCGATATTCGTGATGGAAAGGGGCGGCCTGCGCTGCTTTGTTCGAAATTGATTTCACCCCTGCTTTCCCAAAACGTATTTTGAACTGAAATCGTGCTTGTATACGATGAAATGACCATAGTTTTCGCTTTTTATTATCGACTCTCCAACGTCAATAGCATTGTTTTGTTTTACGTTCTACTGATACGGTCGATTATGAGTTCTACTGTAGAAATCGTCATTCAGAATCATTACTAGCTACATAGAAACTATCATTAGATTGAGGGTGGTATGGTGAGACGAAGTGTATATTTTATGTAAAGAAAGAAGCTCGGAAATCAGGAAATTATCAAACTCTCTTCCATTGTCGACAATCATTTTCTTTGGTATTCCATGGTGAGAAAAGAACTGAATTAGATTATCAGATATTTCAGTGCCTGTTAATGAGTTCACATGATAAGCTCGTGCATATTTAGAGAAACTGTCTAAAATTGTGGGAAATTTTGTGTTTTCTATTGTAAACGTATCCAGATGGATGATTTCAAATGGTTTCATTGCGGTAGGGGTGACATTGAGTGTGCTTTTGATTGGGTTACGTTCATATTCACTTCGTTGACCCCGAAATGATTGATGTGATTCTGAATAGACTATTTGATATTTGGCCAATAATATTCGTCTACTCCGCGATGATACGATTTTCCTTCCTGAAGTTCCTGAATAATTTCGTTCACAACATCTTTGTTTGTAATGTCTAGTTATTCTTTCATGCAGCGTTTGAAATTTACTGAAGGCCATTTAAAATATTTTTGGATTGTTATCGAGAATGTCTCGTATATTTCTGGATTTTCAATATATACATGATATTGTACGCCTGGTGATAGGAATTCTTTGATGAATTTCAATACGTCATTTTCTGGATTGTTTGAAGAATGAAGGACTGAGCTAATGATAATTTGGTTTTGACCTGAATTGACTGAACATTGTGCAATGGGTACTGCAGCAACAGGGTTTTGTTCAGCATTAGAATGAACAGTTTCATCACCCTCTTCATTCTCTTCAACTCTACGTTCTTCTTCTAGTTGAACTTGCATGGAAACATTGTCTTGGTCATTAGTCGAAGTTGATGGCCCAGGAATTGCTACATCTCTGATAAATTGATTGATTTTGGTATTTCTACGCTCGTTTCTGTCATTCGAGATACTTTGGATAATTGCTTCGATTTGATTGGAGACTGAATTAACTTATTTTGTATTTATTTCTATTCTCGAAAGAGCGTCACTATTAGTATTTGATCTACCTTTTTTATCAATGATTTGGTAGATGAATTCCTCTAATTTTATTCGTTAACGCAATAGTTTCGAGTAATTAGTAAATTTACGTCCGAATAAATAAGAGCGAAAGTATTTGGTTGCCCAAACGAAAGCTAATAATTCCTTTCCGATCACTGAATAATTTTGTTCGGAATCATTAAGGGTTCGCGATGCATATGCGATTGGTAAATTTTATCCAATGGAACCTCGCGAAAGAACTGCACCGAGAGCACAGTTACTGGCATCTGTTGTTAGGTTAAATGGTTTGAAAAAATCTGGGTATTGTAATATAGGATTTTTTATCGATAGATTTTTTCATGTTTCGAAGCAGTCCAGAAATTCTTCATTCTGTTCAATTTTGGATTCTTTTTTTAGACATTTGGTTAAAGGTTTTGTCAATTTAGCGAAATTGTTTATGAAGCGTCGATAATAGAGCCTAAAAGACCTAGAAAACCTTTTATTTGTTTCGTCGTTTTAGGAATGGGAAAATGCTTGATAGCCTTGATTTTATCTGGGTTCGGCTTGACTCCTGCAGGGGTCACAACATGTTCCAAGTACGCATCTTGTTTTCTTAGGAACTCAGACTTATAAAGATGAATTTCAAAATTGGATTCGCGTAACTGACTGAATACAAGTTTGAGTCTTTCTATGTGTTCTTGTAGCGACGTTGAGGAAATTATAATATCGTCGAGATATACTAGGCATTTCTCGTTCTGAATTCATCGAGCTTGCGGTAGTCCACAACAACTCTCCACTTCTGCTTACCAGAAGCGTCCGACTTTTTTGGTACAACCCAAATAGGTGAGGACCAGGGAGAATTGCTTGGCCTTATTATTTTTTGAACGAGCATTTCCTCAATTTGATCTTCAACTTCTTCTTTATGTATAAATGGATAACGGTACGATTTTGTATATGCCGGTATTTCGTCAGATGTCCGTATATGATGTTTTATTTGGCTAGTAAATGACAATGGTGAGTTTTCATGGAAAAATATGTTTTGATAATCTTTACAAAGAGTAAGTATTCAGAATTTTTCTTCCTCGTTTAGATGATCTGTTCGTATTGTCAAGATATATATTTTTCAAAATCCAATTAAGTAAAACACCAAGTATAATTATATCCTTAATTCAATGTCATTATTATTATAAACAAAGCACTTCTGTTCACAAGTCCATGATCAGAGTAGGTCAGTACAAATTATATTATGAAAAGTGTGTTGTAACAAGAAGAGAATAACTTATGCAATTCTGCTGATGTCGCTGATTTATATTCATAGATTTCATAAAAGTAATTGGAGACGTTTTTTTCAGGGGGTCTTCGGGGAGTCTTCAGAGAGTCTTGAGTCAGTCTAGAATGGTAGATAGGCGTCCGAAGGGGTAGTTCGGACGCCTATGCTACAGTTTTTCTTGATTGCCACTAACTCCTCCTGAACACTGAGTTCTCAACATTTTTTTGTATTTTAGGGTAAGCATTTCTATTTCTGTTTGTATCATCAAATCAAAATTATCTTCAAATTATATGTATTGTTTGTACTTCACTTTTTAATTGAGATCATTTCATTTATATTTCCTGAGTACGACCCAAGCGACAGGGGTGACCCCCAAAAACACCCCCTGTACGCGACAGTGTTTTCGAAAAATTTGAAAAGAAAGAATTAAAAATTTTTTCTGTCAGGTGAATTGGATATTCTGGAAGCAGGAATAACTGTACAATATTTGTGAGCTGAGTTTTGGAAAACTGTTGAGACAATGAAAGGGTCATGTTTGAATGATTTTGTTGAACCTTAATCAATAAAAAATTTCACATTGTTCTCTAGAAATTTTATATACGATAATTCACTGGAATTAGTGCTGTTGAATGATATTATTTGGCTAGTTATGTTTGATTATCTGTTATTGGGTTCTCTTGAAAATCGATGTTCGGTATTATCCTGTTGAATATTCTCATTATAATATTTTTCGGTGTCACAATAATTATAATCGTCTTCGACAAATTATTCTTCTGGAATGAAGTTCGATTCATTTTTCTCTTTCATCCTGGTGAGTTGTTACTGTCGTTCACAGTACAAAAATGGAGGTGCCTGCATATATATACGAAAGGGGCTTGAATGCCATCAATTAGAACAGATCATGGATCTGTCTGTTGAGAAAATATGCGAACTAGCAGCATGTTATGTTAAACAATTGAACCTATTTATAAAAACGATATACAGGTCAACTGCATCACACAATATAGACAACTTCATAAGCATTGGATATGTTGAAACAAACAACAATATATTAAGACAAAAAAAATTTTTGTGCAGGTGACTCCAATGTAAATTTCCTAAACTCGGTAGACACTAGAAATCACAGACTGATACAGACGTTTCCTACTTTCGGCCTGAAGCAAGTAGTTTTTGAGAATACCAGAGTTCAAAACAACAGAGGTAGTTGCCTGGACAATTGTTTTGTGAACTTCGAACATTCCAATGTCTCAATAATAGAACTAGGTCTATCTGATCACAGTGAACAACTCTTAGGAGTCCATCAGGACTATCATCAAACAAAAAACCTTGATAACAAAAACAATATCAACAAGAACTACACGGAAAGCAATATTGAAGCATTTTTGTATCGCTTGAGTAGGGAAGCCTGGTCGGAAGTGTATAATGCCACATCACCGCATGACAAATATATGAACTTTCACAAAACATTCCTATACTACCATGATATTTCTTTTTCGGTACACCCTGGAAAAAATCGCTGTAAATCAACAAGTTAGATCACGGAAGAGGTAAAAATGGCTAAAAATAAACTTCTTTTTCTGCATGAATTCTCCAAACAACACCCATCTGATGAAAATAAAAAATATTACCGTGATTTCAAGAAAACATACAGCCAACTTCTGATAGCGTCCAAAAGGGCTTACAATGAAAAATGCCTTCAAAAATCGGAAGATTACAATAAAAAAGTATGGCAAATGATAAACCGTGAAACTGGTAGAGGAAAAAAGCTGGTTCATCACAGTGGAATTTCAGTAGATGAATTAAATCATTTCTTCGTCGGTAATGCAACGAGAGCTGTCCAAAGAATAATAGAAACTGATGTCAGTGCCGAATCTCTGATTGAAAATCTAAAATTGAACTTTATCAACTCTATGTGCTTCACACCAACTACTCCAGATGATATCAGAGTACTCATTAACGAACTCAAGAATAAAAAAACCGAAGACATTCATGGAATATCCACATACATATTTAAAAAAAAGCGTCAACTCTGTAAAAGATCCGTTGTCCGATATAATAAATAGCTGCCTACTGCAGGGCAATTTTACCCGTGAGCTAAAAATAGCATAAGTGCTACCAATATTGTCGCGTACAGGGGGTGGTTTTGGGGGTCACCCCTGCCGCTTGGGTCGTACTCAGGAAATACAAATTTATCTATTTTAATCACAGAGTGAAATACCAAAGGAACATATAATTTATTAATAATTTTGATGGTACATCCTTCAAGAAATATTAAATGATACAAACAAGAACAAATGGGAAAATACAATCGCTTACCCCTAATATACAATAATGCTGGAAAGCCAGTCTTCAGGAGCAATGAGAGTGATCAAGAAGGATTGTAGCATAGGCGTCCGAACTAGGCCTTCGGACGCCTACCTACCCTTCTAGACTAACTCAGGACTCTCTGAAGACCAAGTCGAGAATCCCCTAAGACTATGTCTCCAATTACTTATATTCATTCTGATTGTTATGCGAACATGCCCTAGTGAGTTCAACGTGATTATTTTGCGTATTGTAACAATATGTCTGGTAATGAACTCGTGAACTTGAATTAACTCACATTCGGGTCATGTTGGTTCAAACGCACCTGAGGTCGAACATGGATTGGTTTACATATAGTGAGTGATTATAATTCTTGGACCATGCCTTGTGGTGTTTGTGACATTTGCCTCCCCTTTGAAAACGCTGACCCCCAGCGTTAATAGTAATACAACATCTCACAATGCCTAATCAATGATAATTTCCCTACATCCCTGGTACACACATTCTTCTTTTGACCCTGGTTGAACCCTGTTTCTCGGATGCGTTTCTGCTCCCTATGATGTGATGTCCTGTTACCTCATAGATGGCGGAAGTGGTGGATTGGTTTATGGGCTGTACTTGTTCTCTTCTATTTGAACTGCTAGTGCTCTGCGGCCGTAACAGTTAGGTAATTGGCTGCTGTCTCTGGTTCTATGCTCTGGTTGTTTGCTAGGTTAGATCCGGCTTCTCCCTAGTCGGCGGAGTTCTTGTGCGAAGCGTCTAGTACCCTTGCTGCTCGGTTGGCGTATTGTGTCTCCACCATATGTCATGCACTGGATGTAAGGGCAACTTTCTGCTTCGAGTCTCTTTCCTCCGGACTCCCCCATTGTTTCAGCGGATACCTTAGTGGCCCTTGGTTCCTCTATACGCTGTTCACCTTTTACGGCTTCTTGTGAAGAAAACCATCTGCCCAACGGTACTCGTCCATCTGCTAATGTATGCCATTGATCACCAATTCGTCACCTACTTCCAGCCATCTTATCGGTAATTATCCTGGGTCTTCTTTTTGGGTCATTGCCATGTTTGTGCGTGTACCATTACATGAAAAAATAAGAGAGAGAAAAACAGCAACAATCAATATTTCAAAACAGATATTTTCCATATAAATGTCATGATATAATACAACAAATAATTCCTTTCACTTTGAATTTCACTTTAAACCTCATTTCTTAGTAATAATTCAACAAATTTTCAAAAAATAATTCCTTTCGCTTTGAATCTGAATTCACCCTATCATTTGTTAATAACATATTTCCATTTGATTAAATTCTACCAGTTCAATTCCTCAAATAAACTCAGAAAAAAATTATTTCATTCAGGAACTCACTTTTTATTAACTAGAAAACCACACAATAACCAAATAGTCCTTCTCGTTAATGTATAAGTTAAATCAGGAATAAAATTTTCTTCTAGCATCTCATATGCTTCCTACTTTCCTTAATTCATTCGAAAATTTTCAAATAGTGCCTTACTTCATTGATTCTGTTAAAATTCTCACAAACTATCTCAGAACGTTGTTTCATAATAATACTTCAATATATAATACCAATTCATTGCACTACTCCGTGCTATACTTCAACCTAGGGTAAGCGTTTACCATTCACTATTTTGGCATCTTTCATGCTTCCCTAGTCAAAAATCAACTTCAAGCTACCTCGGTATCGACAATATTTCATTTCATACAAACGTACATTCATCATTAAGTTCCTTGAAAAATCATCTCAATCATTAGTAAGGTACTATTTTCGACTCGAAAACAATAAAACTTCAACTTCAAATATTATTTCATCATTTTTCCTATTTCACTTATTATTATTTTTCATTTCATTTGCATGAACAGAAATGTGAGCTCGTGAATTAATTCTGAACAACTTTCTAACAAAAAAAAAAACTATATATCTCTTTCAACACCAGAAATATAATTTATATACTCGATAAAAATATTGAACGGCAACTACTCGAAATTCCTATGATTTCCTGTGAATTTCTACATTTAATACATGAATTTCTCATTGTTCAGTCAAAACATTTTGAACATTGAAATAGACTAACGTTTAGCATGTAAAGAACAGTTGCATCATTGAATCTTATATTTTCGAATAAAAATATTGATATTATTTGATAGAAGAGTTGGATATTGTTAAAAAAAAATAATTGATAATCGTTCCAGAAAGTGAATGACATGAATCATTAATATAATTTAATTGTTGAATGTTCGTATCCTCATGACTATGTCTTTGTTTATCAATTTCATTTACTATTGTAGGTCAACCTACTAACAAAAATCTGCTATATCATCATGTTTCATCATTGTGAAAATATGAACATATACACTTCGCGCTATTCTTTTTGTTATTGATGAATTTCGATTTATTATTACTCGAATTAAATTAACGTTTGAAACATTCATTTTTCTTACTACACAAGCGTTATTTATGAACTAATAAATATTACTGAATGTTTTTTCATGTACCATCAAAATCACATAGGCAAAAAATCTGATGTTCTCAATGTCAAAGAAATGAACAAAAATAAAAACATCATCATCATAATTTTTTGAACGTTAGGTTAATTATGAAGGATTAACCTACAGGATTGAGCTACGGCGCCTCCACCATATGTCGCGTACAGGGGGTGTTTTGGGGGTCACCCCTGCCACTTGGGTCGTACTCAGGAAATACAAATTTATCTATTTTAATCACAGAGTGAAATACCAAAGGAACATATAAATTATTAATAATTTTGACGGTACATCAACATGCCCTAGTGAGTTCAACGTGATTATTTTGCGTATTGTAACAATATGTCTGGTAATGAACTCGTGAACTTGAATTAACTCACATTCGGGTCATGTTGGTTCAAACGCACCTGAGGTCGAACATGGATTGGTTTACATATAGTGAGTGATTATAATTCTTGGACCATGCCTTGTGGTGTTTGTGACAATATATAAAAAGGGTGATCCTTCTCTTCCTAAGAATTTCAGATCGATCTCGATATTGCCAGCATTCTCTAAAATATTTGAAAAAAAAAGTATACATAGACTTAACATCCTACTTAGACACTCACAACATACTGGCACCTAAACAATATGGCTACAGGAAAGGAGTAACAACATCAAATGCCATTCTATCTTTAACCAAATTCATAGAAGACTGTTTTGAAAATAACAGACACTGTCTGGGTATTTTTACTGACCTCACCAGTGCCTTTGACTCAATTGATCATTCAATCCTGCTGAACAAAATGAGTTACTATGGAATCAGAGGAACCTGTCATGAAATTTTTAATTCATATTTTAGTAACAGAACCCATCTAGTTGAGAGTCAATCCAATAGAAGCCAGTTCTTGAAGGTTGAGTGGGGAGTACCACAAGGTTCTATTTTGGGTCCTCTCTTATTCCTCATCTATATTAACGACTTACCACATACTATGACCACAAACAATAGATTATCTGTGCTATTTGCCGATGATGCTACATTTGCAATCAGTATAGACAGGAATGAAGATCTCAACATAGAACAAGATAATACTAGGCAACAGGCTCAACTATGGTTTTTCAGTAATGATCTCGTAGTGAACGAGAGCAAAACTGTATCCCTAAACTTCGACTGCAGGGCAATGAATCTCACCAAAAACGAAATAAATTATGGAAGCGTGAGATTCTTAGGAATTCAAATTGACCTATTGTGGTCAAAACATGTAGATACTCTATGTAACAAACTATCTAGAGCAGCCTTTGCCATTGAAAAAGTAAGGGATTTTGTAAACCAATCAGCTGCGCTAACAACATACCACTCCTTGTTCCACTCACACCTTCTGTATGGTATATTATCCTGGAGTAACACAGCCCAGACACATATACATAAAGTACTCACCCTGCAAAAGGCAGCTATAAGATGCACTACTAAAGTAAACCGGTTAACCAGTTGCAGATCTCTGTTTGCAACGCTCAGAATCATGACTGTTTATGCCCTCATTATATACCAGAAACTGCTGTATATCGAAATAAACATTGAAAGCTATACAACTCATGAAGAAATACACACCTATCATACTAGACACAAAAATAGAATAGTTGAACCGCAAAAGAGGCTACAGAGGACCTCCAAAATTGATTATCGGCTCTATAACAGCCTACCATCTCAATTCCGAGACTTACCTCTGAAGAAATTCAAAACTAGACTGTGTAATATCTTGTCAGATAACTGTATATACGATCTTCATGAGTTCTTACAATTAATTATCAATAAAAACGATCTATTTATTCAATACCACTGATATTTATACCTCATATATATACATTTCAATTAGATTAGGTTCGGTAATTTCTTCTTTCTTGTTTTTTCTTGCACTTGCCCTCTCTATTTGTATCACCTAGATTTAGGAACTGACATGTCTATAAAATGGTAATTTTCGAAAGACTAATGAACTATGTATGTATGTATTAACTACTGCATTGAAAAGTTTTTCAAATACGAAATTTCTTTGGGGTTGTTGGTAAAAAGAATTCGAAGGACCTGCCAGATAATTAAAAGTATTCCTAGTCGATGTGCTCATCGGTGTTGGTTTATTAAAAGTATGTCAAGTAGACACACTCATATGCGATGGTTTAGGGAATTCTAATTTGGCCTGAAAACATTTCTATTTTGGGGTTGTTGCTTAAAGACTTGCGCATTGGTGGAAAATTTCTGTTGTTGATTTCGTGGTCTTGACTGTATTGGTATTATTTGGGAAGAGAAAGAATTTTGTGATCTGAAATGATGGTGTGAAACTATTGAAATGAGCATTTGAATGGACAAATTGTTGTCTAGCTTGCATATGTGATCTCGGTTGAGTGATAGGTGGATTGAATACGTTTCTGTTCAAGAAATTTTGGAAATAATAGATATTATCTTGTAATACGAATTGTAGAGCTTCACTGAGCGAATTAGGCTTCACGCATCGAATAGTAGTACCTAAAGGTTCCTTCAGTCCGGAAAGATATGTTCTTGAAGCCAAATTACTATATAAGTTTCGTTTCAGTTGTTTAGATTCCTGTGTTGTTTCATGAACGTCAACATAATTACATAGAAGTTTCAGAATATTCAAACATCTATCATAGAACTGTTGTGGTTTTTCATCAATATTTCGTTTTAGAATTACTAAATCACGATTTAAACAAGACTCATGTCTTTGGTCCGCAAAATTTCGTGTCAATGTTTCTTTAAATTCTTGCCAATTGAATACATTCTGTATATTGGCTACAAGTTTAGCGTTGCCTGATAATTTGGAGTACAGACAATTCAACAAGTATACGAAACATTATGGAAATCAGTTGGATTTTCCTCTTTGTAAAATATTTTTATGATTGAATCGCAAACTGATAGATACCTATTTGAATCATTAGGATTGCCGTCGAAATCAGGTACACATTTAAGATACTCTGGTTTGAATTGATTCATTGTTTCTAGTAGAAAGTTATCTCTGTTATCTAGTGAATGAACTGGAAAGTCAGTTGAAGGGTTTTCGGTATTTAAATTCAAATGTTGTAAAATATTCGATAGATTTTCAAATGACATTTAGTTTTCTAACTTACATTAACATTACGTAGAATTTGAGCATCCTTTTATAAGGAGACAGCTGGTTCCTTGATTTTGAATTCCCCAGGTGACTTCCTTGCGAGATCAGACGATTTTTGTTCCAATCCCCAATGAATTTATTTCTTGGAAGTAGCCAAGGGTCCGCGATGGACTGGGTTTCTAGATGATCTAAGAGCCGCTCCTCCACAACACCTCCACGGAACAAAGTCAACAAGTTTCGAATATTCGATTAATTCGTTGAAACGAAAAGTATTTACGTTCGATACGCAAAACTCCGAATATCCTACCGACTGCGCCAATTATAACTTCAGGAACTCAAAGTCCCTTATTAGAAACTGAGTTTTATTACAGCTATGAAGTGAACAGTACGAGTATCTAATTAAATCTGTTACAAAAATATGTGATTCTCATGATGTTGAAAAAATGCTGGAGCATCTTATTCTTGGAACTGAAATATTAGATCTTAGGTCGGCAACATCAGCGATTCCCATGAGAACGGGCGATGTAATTCACGTGAACATTCATTTCGACGTTATACATAGGCCTGATTGTCTTGTATTTGCATATCTGTTATTCATATTGTGATTTCTATTTACTGAAAATCTGCTAGATTTATCGAAAAGAGCATGAACCGAACTGCATACTTCTTATTTTCCTGCATAGTTTTCCAAGAATGAATTGTATAATACATGAAAAACATAATGAGAAGCTTCCTGAATGAATAGAATGAATAGTACGATTACTTTATCCTGGAAAAACTCAAAACCAAAATGCGACAATTATTTCTATCAGGTAAATAGTAGCGAATCATTGAATTGGAATTTGACAAAGTTCACCTCATCATGAGACGAAATTTCATTTTCAAAGACTTGCCCCAAAATCAACCTCCTCTGAGATAAGATTACGAAAAAGATAATATCTATCATTCTTCTCAAAGACTCCTGAAAGAGAAAAATTTCAGCTTGACAAAGCAATCACTGTAATGTTTCGAATTCATGATTTTTCCTTTTCGTAAACCAGTGGCGTCGTTGCGATAGTATTCGGCCATACTCTCCTCAATATTTTTTTAGACAAATTATTGGACTCATCAATTCTCAATCTGGAATACATGCAATTCCATATGCCTGAAAGTGAAAATTCATAAGATATTTGCGAAAAACTTTCTTACAACATACAGGATTAAATGTCAATTTCCTGAACATTCTCTAATGTTGAGAGTATTCAATTCTTCATGTACTTCACACTCCCTGTATCTCGAAGGGGGTGCAAATTAGGACATACCTTTATAGAAACTTTTCAAGTTGAAATGGGTTAAGGAATCTGTATTTGGAGTTCCTTTTCTGACTCACAATGTGAATTTACAGCTCCAATTCTCCATTTTCGATTTGTGTAATTATTGTACAATCAAAATATTCAATGAATAAAAATTATTCAATAAATTTACAGAACCAATTCTCCGTTTTCGATTTGTGTAATTATTGTACAATCAAAATATTCAACTTATATTTAGTCGTTAACATAATGCATTTAGTTTTCATCGTATTCAATTGCAACTCATTTGCCATAAGATATTCATTAACCTCCTGGGCAAAATATATACCTTATCAACAGTTCTTGTCGTCAAATTCTTCGAGGAGTTTAGACAAGATGAACTGTACCTTGTGAAGAGCAGCACGTTTTTGTCGAGAATGAAATTGATTACTGATAGGAATTTCGTTTCTTTCAAACGTGTTTTAGGAATTGTTTGTGAACAATTAATATAAGAATTTCTAAGTGAAGTATTGTATTTCCCAATTGACAAATATACATTGTATTGGAAACTTCAGAGAAAGAAGTAATATATACAGTGCGTCCATAAAGTAACGCATAAATTCATTATTGGCTAAATGAACAATAAAATTAGGAATTCCCTAAACAGGTAAGTAGAATAGAGCGAAAATACAGAGAATTAGGACATGTGAGGGATGCAGCAAAGCAAGGTAGATCAAAAATTTATGAAAATATTCAACAAGACATAATTTTGTCGGCTGTAGAAAATCCACACTGTACAGTGCGAGGATTATCTAGGGATTTTTGTATTGGAAAGTCTTCAGTATCAGAACACCCGTTATTGGTCTGATGAAAATCCACACTGGATGCAAGAGTACCATACGCAAAGACCACAAAAAACTAACGTATATTGAAATCAAAAATCGACCTGTTTTGGGAATTCCTAATTTTATTGTTCATTTAGCCAATAATGAATTTATGCGTTACTTTATGGACGCACTGTATACAACAGAGTTGATAGAAGAAAGAAAGATACTATTCACAGATACAGCGTTTACAACGAAACTGCACAATGAATTAAGGTTTTTCACAATGACAAGAATTCATTAAGAGTATAAAAAACAGTTCTCAGTTAAGAATGTTTTCAGGCTCAACTTGAACGAATTAAGGGTTTTGATGGATGTTACGCACTCTGGTAGTTTGTTGAAAAGTTTCAAACCCATATGATCTGGTGAACAGTACATTATTTTATTCCTCGACAAAGGTACACGAAACTGACCTCTTTGTCTGGTGTTATGATCATGAAAGTGTTCATTGACTGAAATTTGTAGCTTATTCCTAAATACATATATACATAGCTCATAGATGTAGAGACAGCATAATGATATAATGAAATTTCATATTGGGAGAACAGATTTCTACAGGACACCATTTTCGAAACTTTTGCTATACATCTGATAATGCTCTTCTGTGTAATAAATACCTGTGAAATGGCAGTAGCATTACTCCAGAAACAAATGCCATAACCTAATTTACTCCACTTGTGCGTAATACAAATTGATAAGTTGATTCGTTTGTAACTGATGAAATGCTCCAAGGCCACACAAAAATCGTCAGTCACAATAATCTTTTCAGATAGAACAAGAGAAACTTCCACGTGAAAAGTGAGGTCAAAATTGTTGACAATGTCGACAGATCACCAAAGAATTCAAACAATGTTGCCAATGCCAAACAGAACAAAACCACCGAAACACGGGATTTGTGTATAATTTGAATCATTCTAAGGCCCGGTATTTCCATCACCATGTTAACGGTATTGTGAATGGATATCAGAAATCAGGGACATAAATGGGACAACCAATGGATATACCAGGTGGGATGTCCTCTGGAAAACCTCTGCGGGACATCCTCTGGATGTCCCAATCATGTCCTTGTACCGCGGTACATAAAAAGGACATACCTTGGACATCCCTGTGTTGTTAGGGACATTCCTCAAATTTATGCAAAGAAATTTCAAGGAAGATAACTTCGATGTCAATTTCCACAGTGATCTCTCCAAGCCATGTTTTCATCTAGGGTAATGCCCAAGAATCTTACAGAGCTGTGACCATTTTGTATTCGATCATTATTAACAGCAAAGTTCAAATCATCTAGATGTTTCTGACTAGTGTGTATTCTAATAACTTCTGTCTTCCGTGTGTTTAAAAATAAACAGTTATCGTTGAAGAAATTCGAAACATTGGTCATTAATTCAGTACACTTGCTCTCAAGCGCAAAGTTGTCTGCTGCCGAAACAACGAAAGAAAAATCATCTGCATATGCAGTATAATGATTATTTCCAATAAAGCTATCCAGGTGATTCACAGTATAAAAAGCACAGGTCCTTAAATTGATCCCTGTGGTACCCCCATATTCAAAGTTGGACTATCCGAGTTGAATTGTTGAATTTCATTATCTACTTAGGGTCATATTGATACAAACTGTTTACGGTTTTCTAAAAATTATGACACGCAGGATAAGGATGCACTTCGCAAGCCATACAATTCCAATTTCGCTAATAGTTTTTGGTGATTAACGCAGTCGAATGCTCTGCTCAAATCGCAAAATATCGCAGCAGGACACTCGCCTGCATCAATATATTCGACAATTTGTTTATAAAATGAGAACATGGCAGTTGACGTAGATCTTTCCTGTCGAAAACCATGTTGTTTAGAGGTTAAAACATTGAATCGATCTAAGAAATGTACTCATATATTTTTGAAAAACTGTTCGGAATTGTAATAGGTCTATAGTTCCCTAATTGAAATATCAATATATTTCTAAGCTGATGAACAGATATTAGAAATTATATTGTTTGTAATTCGAAAAAAGAAGGACAAAATGCTCAAATTTTCGATTTGGGAATCATAATGAGCTGATGAACAGATATTCGTTATGATCTACCAAATCTGTCAATACATTTCTAAGCTGATGAACAGATATTAGAAATTATATTGGATATAATTCGAGATTGAAAAAAAAATTAAAGTACTTGAAACTAAACTTATTTTTATTGATGGCCACGTGAATAGAATTTGTATTAGGAATTCACAGTTTCATTAGGATTTTTATTTTGATTTTTCTTCTCCTTTTTTTTGTCTGAAAATTGTAATTGGATGGTTTTGCATTTTTTAAAAAGAATCGAAGCTGGCGCCCCCACCACATGTCGCAACTCAGACTCGCTTGGCAATACGAGGGGGTTTTTAGTTTTATGCATGCAATTACATGCATTCTCAAATAAATAACTGGCTGTTATCATCAAAAACATATTTATCAATATAAAAAACGAGAGTTCAGGATTGAACATGAGAAACATAAAAATATATAAAAAATAATATAAAAAACAACGTTACCGTACTTACTTACATAATGGCCAACCAAGCCGAAAAAGTGGTGTGGCAGGGCTTCCGACCAAATCGCTTTCTTGAAAAGTGAATTAACTTAAAGATGATAATAATAATGACTGAATGAATGATTCCCGATATTTCTACAAATCTAAATGCTTAATTAACAATTTACCTACGACTTGTTAGGAGACTCGCATCGAAAGATCCGATTTTGCTGATCTCATGATTTCCATAAGGTGAATGATTTCTACATTCTATAGAAATTGAACAGGAAATATGATGTACTGGGTGTTTTTTTAAAACAATAGTAACACTTTTCCGGTTTTGATTTTCTTCGGAAAAGAAGCAGTCTCGAATGATTTATTTATCAAAAAAGCTAGGGGCTTAGATATCGTTGCGAGGACCTTTTTCAAGAGGAATCCTGGAACATCATCACTTCCTGTAGAGTATTTATTCATCATTTTCGCATTGAGGATACTCAAAAGTTCGCTTTCAGAAACTGGATTTAAGAACGTGGTTTTGTTATTGAAGAATATCGAATTCACTAGATAATTGACTTTTGTTATTGCATTCACCAAGTCAGTGGGTCCATTTATAAAAATTATATTAAATTCAGATGCCACCATTCTTGGGTTATTTAAGAGCTGTTCGTCTTTTTGAATAGCAATTTCATTAATTTTTTTTTTTTGTTAATTCCCTCACGACATTCCACGGAGAACGAATAATATTATCAGAGTTCATTGCACGTCGTTTATTAAAAGTCTTATTTTTTGCCTTCAATAGAGCTGAATGGTTTTATTTTTTCGGATTCATTATACACTGGTGTAATAGAGTTGTCATATTTTTTCAGAATGAATAATTCTTTCAAAGTGCCACTCGAAGCTACTACGCCATCAATCCAACTTTTTTTATCTTCACAAACATAAGTTTTACGCTTGGGTAAATGCACCTCAAAGTGATATGAAATAATGCCACTAAACCTGTGAACCTCAAGTTCATGTGATATGGTGAATAATATAGAAGAGATCAATGGAATCTTTCTGAATAGCGATAGATTGATTTTGTATTCTAGTTTTTAGAGCAAATGAAATATACACATGGTGTTCCGATATTTTCACGATGAGATGAAATGATCAGTTTGAGACAAAATGCTAAAGTCTCATCTGACGATGTATTATTATCCCTCTGATTTCCACTTAATTATGCAAATGAATACAGGAAAAGCACATTATGTGAGCCGAGGATATATTTTCCCGATGTTCAGATCGTTGGCAAAGTCTCGTTAATCATCGAGGAAGTAATCAGCACCCTTCCATCAAACCAGAATTAAATCTCAGATGTATACGTGTACTGCTCGAATAATCGTCAGATATATCCTGTGGACTTTTTCAAAGTGAAAATTTCCCCCGAGGAAAGCCTCGCCGAACAGAACTCAGTGTTTCATTAAGCAGATCCATTCAGATTACTCTATTTCGGTCTTACGTAATTCAGGCTGTATCTCGTTAATATCGAACGATGCAATAATGTGAACGAGAATATGAAATTCAATTCAAAGTACGATTAAGTGCATGTATATTGTCAGTTGAAACCAGAAAATCCTGAACTCATGACATTATGAAATGATTAGAACAATCATTAGGACAATAATTGGAAAAGAAAATAATGAATGTGTATTTATGAGTTTTGTTATCATGGTCATTTATATTTTTAATGAACCATTCATGAGGAAATATAACATTCTATTCCAGAAGAATCAAATGAAAATACACTATTTTTTACAAAATGATTTCAATCGAGATTGAATTTCATCGGATAATAAGCAGAGAAAACGAGGAGCAAGGTAAGTGAAACATCTCTGGCCAACGAACTTTTCTGCTCTGGAAATGAACACGATGATCCTCTTATTCTTTCTGGTATATTAGTTATGTTTCAACGGAAGAACATACGTTTCATTCTCAAAATGAAATTAGAAAAAGAAATAGAAATTTTATTCAGGTTATTACATTTACATATTTTGATGATAATGTACGAAACAAAATAAAGAAAAATAAATGAGAATTCTCCAAACTGTGGAGAACTATAAACGAAATGACAAATAAAGGAACTAACGACAATACAATCAGGGAGATTCAATGTGAAGATGGCTCAATGATTGTGGACCAGGAAAAATTGCCAACAAATTTGTTGAACACTATAGTGAAATTGGTAAAATCCTGGCGAATGGAATACAAAAAAGACCAAATTATAAAAAAAATAAACCGAAAACCAATATCATGAATTCCTTTTTCCTAGAAGAGACGAATGAATGTGAAGTTTTGCAAGTTATTCAGACCTTAAAAAACAAGAAATCTCCCGGAATTAACACTCTTAGAGCCGAGACTATTGAACTGATAGCAAAAATACTGGCAACACCATTGACATACCTAATAAACTGGTCATTCCGTAGTGGGATATGTCCAACTCCATTCAAATGTGCTGTTATCTCACCTATATTCAAGTTTGGTAATGAACTCAAAGTAGATAACTACCGCCCAATATCCGTAATTACAAACTTTGCAAAAATATTCGAATAGAAAAATATCTAACAAAATATAACATTTTATCAAAAAATCAATTTGGATTTCAAAAAGGTAAATCAACTGAAGATGCAATAACACTACTCACCAACAAAACCAGTGAATATGTTGATGAAAGATTATCATCACTATATATATTCTTGGACTTGAAGAAAGCATTCGATACTGTCAGCCATAGCCAGCTTCTAGAGGTACTTGAGAGTATTGGATTCAGAGGAATATCCCACCATCTTCTCTATAGTTATCTCCATGAGAGGAATCAATGTGTGAAAATCAAAGACACGTTCAGTAAATCTCGAGTAGTCCAATATGGTGTACCCCAGGGGAGAGTTTTGGGGCCAATCTTGTTTAACATCTACTTGAACGACCTCTTCGCACTAGATGTGAGAGGGGACATAAGCTTTGCAGATGACACAGTGGTTACTTACAAATCAGAAACATGGAGCTCATATGAAAATATGAATCTCACTTTCTCACCAGTGAGTAAAATAAGGTATCTTGGCATATATATCGACGCTTACTTGAAATGGGATGCGCATATTGATTATCTGGTAAAAAAATTACGTAGTGTGACATACAGACTGAAATACATGAAACCCTACCTAGATATAGCTCAGATGCGCATGCTCTACTGTACTCTATTCGAAACTCACCTCTCCTATGGGATAGTTGCCTGGGGAGCAGCAAATGCTTCTTATATAAGAAATCTAGAACAAATACAAAAATAAACTTTGAAAATAATCACTAATGAAAAAAGAACTCACCCTACAGAAGCGCTATATAAAGGAACTTTGATTCTAGAGATAGGACAACTTTGCTTCTTCAAAACTGTTATAAGGCAACACAAAAATAAACATGAAATAAAAAAAGTTGAACACCATTATGCAACTCGCCACAAAATCAACTCAACCTATGTGCCAAAATCACAGAAAAACATCTCACAAAATAAGCAATTTCAAAGGCTGAGCTACCTAAGCAGAGCTTGAGTTGTAGTCATCAACTCATATGTATATATATATACAGGGTGGGGCACCACATACGACACGGTCTCTGTGAACCAAACCATTGAATATTTCGGAAATTTCTTCTTCTCATCGTTTGTATGTTCATTGAGGCTGCAAGAGGAAATTATTTTAAAGTATACAGGGTGGCTCAGAAAAGTGTTACATATCAAAGTTGTTTTTTTTAAATGAAACACCCGGTATTTTGTTGCAGTTTTGGATAGTTCAGGGAAAAATAATACGATTTGATGCAAAGTACCATGTACCTAACTATAACCGTTTTCGAGTTATTGTTTTCTTTTTCAAAATGCAGGGTTTAATTGGTGACTGAATAACATCGAAATGTATGGAAACCATCCCGTTTCCCAATATTATACAGGACGTTCAAAATTCATTGTCGCTTTTTTATAATTTCAAACGCAAATAACTTTGTTATTTTAAATAGACCACTCTGTATTTTTTCGATCTGAAAAATACAAAATTCGATTATCTTTCATTTTATATCAGGGTTCCCTATACCTATCTTGAATAGTTTTCAAGATATTGGCATTTTCAAATGGTAGTTATAATTTCAGTGCATTCTTTGAATCGAGAGAGCTGTGAAACGACATTCATTCGATTTGGTAACAGAATTCTCATTGATAAATATTATACTTCCCTTCTTCGAACTTTTACTGTTTACTGAAATGAAGTTTTCATTCAGTTCCATACTCCGACATTTAACAGACAATTCTTTCATTATTCAACTGAAAAATTTCAACAAAACATGAAATACAAATGTATTCAATTCATACTAAGTGCTCGAAATGATGACTACAAAGAGCTACTCTTTCTATGGAAAACTGCCTAACATTTAATAACATTTGAGGCGACACTCTTCGAAAAGCAGCCCTTTTTTTTCCTACATATTTTCCAATGTGATTGAAGGACTGTCTTCAATCCCGTTTTTCAAATATCTCCATAAAAAAAATCAAGGCAAGTCAATTCTGGCGATCTCGCTGGCCAATTTCGTGGTCCTCTCCTACTAATCAACCTTTGCGGAAAGCACATATTCAAAAACTGTCGGGCAGAGAATTTGAAATGAATTTGGATCTGAATAACAGTAAAATTATCGATCAAGTGAAGTATAGTAACTGTCGATGAGAATTCTGTTCCCAAATCAAATAAATGTCGTTTCACAGCTCTTTTGATTCAAAGAATACATTGAAATGTTAACTACTATTTGAAAATGCCAATATCTTGAACACTATTTAAGCTAGGTATAGGGAACCTCAATATAAAATGAAAGATAATCGAATTTTGTATTGTTTAGATCGAAAAAATACAGGGTGTTCTATTCAAAGTAACAAAGTTATCTGCGTTTGAAATTATAAAAAAGCGACAATGAATTTTGAACGTCCTGTATAATATTGGGAAACGGGATGGTTTCCATACATTTCGATGTTATTCAGTCCCCAATTGTACCCTGCATTTTCAAAAAGAAAACAATAACTCGAAAACGGTTATAGTTAGGTACATGGTACCTCAAATGAAATCGTATTATTTTTCGCTGAACTATCCAAAACTGCAACAAAATACCGGGTGTTCCATTCAAAAAAACCCAACTTTGATATGTCACACTTTTTTGAGATACCCTGTATACTCCGAAATAATTTCCTTTTGCAGCCTCAACGAATATACAGATAATGAGAAGAAGAAATTTCCGAAATATTCAATGGTTTGGTTAACAGAGACCGTGTCGTATGTGGTGCCCCACCCTGTATATACATCAACCAAAGAAATTTGGATAAGGGTCAAAATTAACTGAAAATCAACTTTGAATAACATTGTATGATATGTCGTTGAATTCAGCGTTAAAAGTTATTTCGAAAAGTGTCATGAAATATGCAGGTCCGTATTGAAAAAAATTAGGGTGAGGGTGGCCCAGTGCGTACGAAACGTTTGATACGAAATCAGCATATGTCAAATTGAGGATAATTTACTGTCGAATAAAAAATTCCCGTTACGTTTTTCGATAATATTCGAAATAAAGCGGGAAAATGAGAAAAATCAAAATGACAGAATCTACTTTTCTTATGATATCTCAATAACCGGCCCTGATAATCTGACCGACATTCTAAATCTCATGGTTCAAAAGTTACCAATACAATCCCAATAAAAAAGTGGTCACCCTGTATATTTTTCAAAATCCAATCCAGTGAAACACCAAGTATAATTACATTCTAAATTCAATTTCATTATTGTTATAAACAAATCACTTCTGTTTACAAGTCCATGATTAAAGTAGGTCAGTACAAATTATATTATGAAAATTGTGTTATCACAAGAAAGAGAATAACTAATGCAATTCTGCTGATGTTGCTGATTTATAATCATAGATTTGATGAAAGTGATTGAAGACGGTTTTTTCGGGGAGTCTTCGGGGGGTCTCCTCCTGGAGACTGAGTTTTCAACAATTTTGTGTATCGTAGGGTAAGCATTTATATTTCTGTATTAATCATTGAATCTCTCCTAAAGAATGTACTATCAAAATTATCATTAAATTATATGCTTTGTTTCGTATTCAATTCTGGAATTGAAATCATTCAATTTATATTTCCTGAGTGCGACCCAAGCGACAGGGGTGACCCCCAAAAAACACCCCCAGTACGCGACATATGGTGGAGGCGCCGTATCTCAATCTCGTAGGTTAATTCTTCATAATTAACCTAACTTAAGAAGAGAAAATAATGAAATCATGATGAGAATAATGTTGGATTTTTTTGTTGATTCATTGCTTCGATACTGATACTTTGTCAAATCTTTCACTCATAAGCATGTAATTTTGATGGTACCAAAAAATAATCAATAACGCTATAGTTGTGAAAAAAGGAATAATCCAAAATTGTCTAAATAATACATTTCATTAAAGTGACAATGAATTGAAATAACATTCGAATTAATAAATGCTGGAAATTTTCATCTTCAATTTGAATAAACGAATAAACACCTATTATGTATTACATTACTATTTTCTAATTTTCATATGTATTAACTTACTACATCTATTGACTGGTTACTGTTCCACTGTTATATTTTATTATTCTTCTTGAAATTTAATATGTATGTACTATCAACTCATTCTATTGAATTATACAGTGCGTCCATAAAGTAACGCATAAATTCATTATTAGTTAAATGAACAATAAAATTAGAAATTCCCAAAACAAGTCGCTTTTTGATTTCAATTTACTATTGTTTCAAATCATAATCTATTATACAGGGTGAACCACTTTCGTGTAATGACGTCATCACCATTTTTTTAAATGGAACCCCCCCCTTTTTTTTCAATTTCCAAATTGCCTTCGTTGAGCTGATTCCAAAAATGTATAATATGTTGCTTCAAATTGGTACAGAGTGGGCAAAAATGCAGTTGTTAAAATACGTAAGAATCACTATTTGATTTATAATCCGCGGGACCCGGAATGATCCAGGGGACCCTAATAATCCAGGAGACTTGGAATAATCCGGAAAGGACCCGGAATAATCCGGTAGACCCAGAATAATACGAGGGACCCTAATAATCCGGGGGACCCTAATAATCCGGAGGACCCTAATAATACGGATTATTTTGAAAATCAAATTCGCCGGAAGAGTTCAAAAAACCATATTTTCAGATTCATCGCGTCTAAAAACACGTAAGAATCACTATGAATTGAGGTCGAAAAACCGACTTCGAAATTTTCCGATTGGGTTCTCGCGATTTTCTCAGGTTCCTGATTCTCTACGAGTTCAAATATCCATATTTTTGGAATGGCCAAAGTAGGGTGTAGCTGACCCCTCCCTAGCTAGTGCGTCAGCTATTCCGTTGTCTTCTATTCCACTGTGCCCAGGTACCCAAATCAGTTAAACTCTGTTTAACTTTGCCAGCGTCAGAAGTTCGTTGATACATTCCCAGATGAGTCTGGACTTCACCTTATAACCTGCAAGGGCTTTCAGGCTGGCCTGACTATCCGAATAAATATGGGTTTCTTTTCTCTTGAAGGCCTTCTCATTGTATATTTTTGCACATTGTAGAATTGCAAATATTTCAGCTTGGAACACCGAGGTGTTCCCACCAAGCGCATAGGAGTGTTTCTCCTTCAGGGTAGGGCAATAAATTCCCGCACCCGATCTTTATTCAGTCTTTGATCCGTCTGTGTACCAGATCATTCTGTTTTGCTCTTCTCTAGTGTGAAATTCGTGCCACTCCCTCCGATCCAGAATTACCACCTCGAAGGGTTTTTCGAAGATGTATTTAGGGATCATATTATCTCTCATATATATATATATATATATATATATATATTATAGGTCTATGAATATTGACTTTTTTCTTGTTACTATTTCATCATATTTGGAAATAATAAATAATATTTGAAACGCTAAATGACAAACATATCGTGCAGAGCAATGGCAAGAATGGTTGCACATAAGAATCAGAAACAAACTAAGAGATATCATAAATCAATTTGGTTGTGGAGGAAATTTCTATTAATTGGTAGAATCTAAGCTTCCACTTTCTTTTTTTATAGGTTTTTGGAGTTTATTGGATTACTTCAGGGATAAAAATCTCATGTAAAGAAAACGAAAGCTTCATCAATAAAAAAGAAGAGGTCAAATTGAATGAATGAATGCATGAATGCTTCATTTATCATCGGATAATCAAACTACAATGTAGAAAATATATATAAAAAGACAGAAATAGCATGAAACAACAAATTCCACACTATGTATGAATAAAATAATACTATATAAAATGTATAAATAAAATAATGCATTCCATACACCCACGAGAACAAGAATAAGAACCAACTAGCATAAATATAATAATAATATTCAATTTTTCACATATTCCTTCAATTTTGCCTTGAATACCCTAATGGAAGAAGCTTCTCTGATTTCACGAGGAAGCTGATTGAATTCAACGACACCTTTAAAAAAGACAGATTTCATCGAACCAGACTTCGATGTTGTTTTTATATAAAAATTCATACTGCTTGCCGCTCGTGTTGTTCGATCATGAATATTATTCACAGGAATTAGTTGACTCTGTAAATAATTGGCAGTAAATTATTAATCATTTTGAAAATGAAACTCATTGTTGAATATAATGATTTTGTTTCACATCGAACCAGTTAAGGAACTTCAATATCGATTCTACACTCGTATATCTGTTGCAACCAAGAAAGAATAAGACGCATTGCTTTATTTTGTAGAATCCGCAGTCTATCATTATTGGATATGTTCGTATAAATTATGGAACTGCAATAATTGAAATGGGGCAATATTATAGTGTTGTACACTGTCAACCGACTATACTGAGATAATGATGAAGATATACGTCTCATGAATCCAGTTTTTTATTTATTTCATCATTCAACGTATTCATGAGATCAACGAAATCACTACTATTGAAATATATCAAGGTATCATCAGCAAAAAGGTGAATTTTACATTTTGTCAAAACAGAACCTAAATCATTTATATACAGCAGAAACAAAAGGGGACCCAGAACACTGCCTTGTGGTACGCCATAGTTGTTGAGCTGACACTCCGACTCTTTGTTTTTTATCTTAGTTCTTTGATATCGATTGTCCAGGTAACTCGTTATCCAAGCCATTACTGAACCCGAAAAACCATATTTTTTTAATTTCAATATTAATATTTCGCGATCTATTGTTTCGAACGCCCTTTTCATGTCAATGAAAACTGCACATATTCCAACTCCAGGTTTGTCTAAAGCGTGCTTCATGTCCTAAATAACAAGTTGGAGTGCCGATTCACACGAGTGAGATTCACGAAATCCTGATTGGTACGAACAGATAATATTATTTATATCAATATATTCCATCATTTGATTGAGTACCGCTATTTCTAAGATTTTGTCACAAAACGGTAACATATTTACTGGTCTCAATTGTTCAGCTAAGTTGGTGTTTAGAATTTTTGGTATTGGAACTATAGTTGATGTTTTGAAACATTCTGGCACTCTTCCCTTCGATAAACTCAGATTAATTAAATTCAGAAGTGGAAAACCAACAATATGAAATAAATTTTCAATAACTTCGAGACCAACTTCATCAGTACTTTATTTTTTTCTTTGGGATTTTATAATGTCATATAAGTTTTGTAGAGACAAAGGAGTGAACTCAGACATGGTTGACCGATAGTTTGAGACTGTATCGAGTATTCCATCATTTTCTTTATTTGTTGGACTAATACTAATTATTATATCTCGGATACTATTTATGAAATACTGATTCAATACATTGGTGATTGTTATTTCATCACTATAAATTATACCTTCGCAGTTCAAATTGGAAATTGGACTTGCTACATTTTTTTTTGCCTAAAATTTGTTTGAGATGCATCCACATCAGTTTAGGATTTCTCTGGTTTCCATCTATTTGTTGTTCAAGGAAAAATCTTTTGGAATCGTTAATTATTTTGACGGCATTATTTCTAGCTTGTTTATAGAGAATCCAATCTCCTTCCTCATTAGTTAACACATATTTTTTATAGGCTTCATTCCTCTTATCAGTGGCTGCTCTACATGTATCATTAAACCATTGTTTATGATTAATATTCACGTTTCTCAAAGTAATGGGTGAAATTAGATCAATAGAAGAAACAATATCATTGACAAATATTTCTGAAACAACATCAACGTCAGTATATGTATAGCCCCAGTCTTTTTTCACAAGTATATTCGTTAGATCATCATAATTTATTTTACCACGGCACTTACTGGTTTGAGGCAAATCTGAGTTGTTCATACTTTTAATATGTAGGATTCTATGGTCGCTTATTATATAATCTTTCTCAGCATAAGGTACCATGTTGTAGTCATTACTAAGAACAAGATCAATGACTGAACTGGAGTCCTGGTATATCCTTGTAAATTCGTTGATTTACTGTTTCAATCCATTATCTTCAATAACTTATTTCAGTCTTTTTTTTTCAGATGTATTTTTATCGTATTGTATGTTGAAATCTCCAGTAATAACGACAACATGATCACCATTCCGCTCAATGAATCCCTCCAACCAACTCGAAAAGTGCTCGAAAAAAACTGACATATTACCACTTGGCGATCTGTACAACACAGCTATGCTATAAGTTGAATTATGAAAACAGACATTACCCGATATAATCCAAAAATTCATATCAATAGCGAAGGATTGGATATCCACAAATTTTAATGAATCTTTCACAAACAGTTGGACACCTCCTGTATGTCTACTACTCGAGTCACAACGAGCCATCCTGTATCCCTGTACATACAATTCATCATCATTGATTTCTTCAGTCACACATGTTTCTGACAAACACAGCACTGAAGGGTTGTATTTCATTATATAGTCTAACAGCTCATCTTTATGTTCACAAAAACTAGATATATTCATACAGGACAAGAACAGCCCCCTACGACACGGCAGTCCAGTCATTTAGTGATAACATTATCATAATCAATTCTTCTTTGTATGGATTGAACGATTCTCTGATAGCATTCACAATTCATGTCAGTGGCGGCATGTTCTACATGAAGGTTCAAGTTGAGTTTATTGTTTGTTCTAATACAGTTTACACAATTTTTTGTGGTACTATTACAGTCAACACTCTTATGATTTCCTGCGCAAATGACACATGCAGTATCCTCCTTGCAGTCTTTGGCCTCATGATTGAAACCACTACAGCTGAAACAACGCTTTACACCAAAGTATTCATACACTCTGCAGATATTCCACTCTACGTATAATTCATGGTTGTCACGTTTCATCAATAATTTGTATGTATTCGGATCAACTTGCACAATCATGCTGAATCTACCTTTCCTTCCCCTAGTACTAAATAAATACTGGAACTTGAAATCCTCTCCTTGGGGTATTTTATTTTGCTGAATGACTCTAGCTAATAGATCCTTAGATTTTTTATACAACATAGCACCATCGTGTTCGTATCGTGTACCTGAATCGTTAAATGAGCAAACATTGATGAGTGAATAATTTAAAAATAGTGCAGGAGAACATACATAATTCACAGTGTCTTTGGAAGTGTTATCACATGTGAACTGTACCGTTTTTGTGGCATAAATCAATCGTAAACAAACATCGTGAGACTTGATAACATAAGATCTAATTGGCGCTGTTGAACACCATCCATCCACTCAGGTGATACTGGAACGTGCGAAACTCTATTCCGCCAACGGTTCGCTGAATTTTGAGGTATGAGTGATCAACTGACTAATAATGAGTTATTTGAGAAATTGTCATTAATGTTGAAAACTGAGGTTGAACGGAACAAAGAGGAAATTAAGGAACACCTAGAAAGGGACAATAATAAAATAACTAAATTGTTGAAGGAACAAGCTGAAGAACAAAAAAAAATAATTGAACTGGAGGCTAAAAATAATATACTTGAACGCAGGTGCATACAGCTAGAAAGGTCGTCTAGGAAAAATAACATTATTGTATTTGGGCTCAACTCGCGAGATGACAAATTGGATTTCATACACAGTGCTCTGAATGAACTGAATACCTTACTGGGAACTGATATTCAGCAGTCCGATCTCAATAATATATACACATTAAAAAAGGTTAGCGGAGCTCCAATCAAAATTAAGTTTTTAGCATATATGAGAAAAAATACTGTATTCAAAAATGTGCATAAACTGAAAGGATCTGATATTGGAATATTGAATGACTTGTGTTATGAGGACCGCGAGGAACATAAAATATTGGTGCAACACATGAAAGTAGCACGTACCAAAAATCTATCAGCTAAAATCGGAGGAAATAAACTTGTGATAAACGGAGAGGTTTACATGGCGAATCAGTTGACAGATTCCTATTATGACGTTGAGAACGACCTAGAAAATGAGCAGGACATAGTTACTGAAAGTGAAAAAAGGAAGCCCCAGAGTGCCCCTCCAACACCAGGTGAAGCCTCAAATTCAGATTCGGAGACTAAAAAATTACTCAACTCGACGTTATCACAACCAACAAAAAAGCGAAAACAAACTCAACCCAATCCTGCGAATCTTCAGAGTCAGCCAATGAAAACTCGGCATCAACGCCTGAACTCCAACAGAAACTAGTTATCATTTCCTCACTTTGTTAATAATTCATTTTAATTTTTTTTTCTATTACTATTGTGATTATGTATTTGTAAATGTATATGTTTTTAATTTTCAGTTTTATCTTTACTACTATTGAAACTAACAAATATGGCAACTTATATCAAAATTGGGCATTTGAATGTGAGATCTTTACTACCCTCTATAACAAACATTCGTGAAGTCGTCGATAGGGAGAAATTTGATATACTATGTATTACCGAAATATGGTTACATCCAGGTATCGACAGTGACTTAGTTAGTATTAATAATAATAATAATATAATAATATTTATTAACTTCAGGTACAATATAAAGTTTAGACATAGTAAAAAAGGTAAGTTGATAAACGAAAAAGTCACGTAAACTGTTTCCAGTTCGTGTGTGACTGAGAATTACAATCAGGAATTTAAAAATCACGTAACAAAAAAATATAATAAAATACAACATTCATATTTAACACTAGATATATACTTATATACTCTTATATTGGTTACATCACACATATATATATATATATATATATATATATATATATATATATATATAAAATATATATATATATATATATATATATATATATATATATAAAGGGACAGTTTGTTTTCGAATAAAAAATACATATACAATAAAGGACACAATTGAGAAGGCTGATAACTATATGTATAAACACAGAAATATTAGGAATACACCATTTTATGTATTTGTGTACGAGGCAAACTAGTGATGTAGTCATTCAATCGTTTCTTAAATTCATTTTGATTTTTTGAACTCTTCAATTGATTGGGTAGAGAATTAAACAATTTGAGACTGAGGTAGCTGTAGCTTTTTTGTCCTACAACCTTATTCATAAACGGTATTTTCAAATTATTTTGTTTTGTTCGAGTGTTGCATTCGTGTTCTATTCTCGAATGTTTGTGTTTTGATTTGAAACATTTTTTATTAGTATGTAAAAAGAAGAGCTGCACGGGATCAAATATATGTGTTTCGAGATAAAGGGCATCTGTTGGGTGAGTCCTTTTCTTTTTGAAAATTATTTTAAGGATTCTTTTTTGTGTTACTATCAGCTTATTCATAGTGGTCTCCCCAGCTGATCCCCATGTCAGTATACCGTAAGTTATATGTGTTTGGATGAGAGCGAAATATAACGTTTTAACTGTTTTGTTGTCTAACATATCTCTTAAGACCTTGAAACGATGCATTAGAAATTGGAGTTTTTTTATTACATAAGTTATATGGGATTCCCATCTGAGTTGATCATCTATAATAATCCCGAGATATTTGAACTGTTTAACATGTGTGATAGTGAAGATATTGGACACATTGAGAGAAGTAAAAGAGGGTGAGTAACGCGCAGAAGCATAAATTGGTAGGTAGTACGTTTTGCTGAAATTTATTGTTAAAAGTTTATGTGAAAACCATTTTCTGATATTTCCGAGATCCATTTCTACTTTATTTTTCAGGGGAGCCCAGGCGGTGTCCTCATAGAAAATGGCTGTGTCGTCAGCATATGTGAAAATTTTTCCTGTTGTTGGAATTGAGAATAGGTCATTGAGGTAAATATTGAAAAGAATTGGGCCCAGGATGGTTCCCTGGGGCACACCATATTCTATATTCTCGAAGTCACTTCTGTGGTTTCCAATTTTCACGCTTTGTTTTCTGTTCAGCAGGATATTTCGAAACAGTTTTAGTGTGGTTCCTCTTACACCAACGTTTTCAAGTGATTTGAGAAGAAGTGGGTGGCTAACTGTGTCAAAAGCTTTTGACAGGTCTATGAAGACACATAGCTGCCTTCTTGTTATCCATAGCAGCGTACATTTCAGATGTAAGATCTAAAATATCATCTTGGGTCGACACACCTTCTCGAAAACCGTATTGTCGGTCGGAAAGGATGTTATATTTTTTGAGGTAGGACGATAGTCGGATTTTTATAATTTTTTCGGAAATTTTGGCCACAGAAGTGATCAGTGATATTGGTCGATAGTTTATAACTTCATTTTTATCACCGTTTTTTATAGACTGGGATCACTTCAGCGTGGATGGAAAAATACCTTCTATGAAAGATTTATTTATTAAATATACTAATGGTTCAATTATGTATGGAATTGTATTTTTCAAAAGTTCAGCCTTTATTCCATCGACACCCACCGCTTTCCTGTTTTTCAATGATAGAATTATATTTTTCATTTCGGTGGAATCAGTGGGAAATAAAAACATTGACATGTGATTATTAATATTTCTGCTCAGACATTCATAATTTGGGTCAGCTTTCAATGGATTTAGAATTTGTAGAAGAGACCGAATCTCTTCCCGTGGTGAAGGGGTATGCATATATTTTCAAAAAATTCACTTGGTACCTCTGCAATTCATACAAATAATAATATTGAGCAACTATGGCTCGGAGTGATAGTTGGAAAGGACAAAATTGCTGTTGGTGTGATCTATAGTCCTCTCGCCTCAGATAAAAATATATTCATTTCTGAACTCGAAAACACACTGAGTTCGGTCTCGATTGCCTTTCCAAGAGTCATTTGTACAGGTGACCTCAATATAAATGTATTAGACATTGAAAATGTGCATACACGAAAACTACTCTCGGTATTCGAAATGTTTCACCTCTCCCAAATTATTGATACGACAACCCGAATGGGTCTGAACACTTTTTCACTGATTGACATAATTAGTTTATGGGATGCCAAGATGGTGATCGGAAAGGGTACATTGGATGTGGATATGACTGACCATCACCTAATATTTTGCAGTGTTAAGGTGAATGAGAACAACAGGGGGCAGAGAGTGGTTACCTATCGTAATTTCAAAGACTTTAACTAGCAACAATTTGAATTTGATTTGAATAGGATTCCCTTTTTCAGTATTTACGAGTCAGCTGATATAGATCATAAAGTGCACATCTTGACAGATAACCTAACTAAGCTCTTCGACATCCACACCCCTGTGAAAACCTCACTATTAGCAAAACCTGCGGCACCATGGTTCACAGATACGATCAAAGACATGGCAAAACTACGGGATAGGGCTCTACTGAGATACAAAAGATCACCTACTGACGAACGTTGGGCATATTACAAACAATTACGAAGCTATACAACACAAGCCATTGCAAGAGAGAAAAAGGCATATATTTCATTTAGACTCAATAACTGTGACCACAAAAATTTCTGGAAAGTACTGAAAAACAACAATATCATCGCTCACAAAAAAAATGAACTCCCTCTTCACCTCAGAGATGCCAATAGTATTAACAACTTTTTTGTCAAAGAGTTACCCAAAACGTCACCCTCCCAGAGGGGAGAATTGTCTCTTTCAATCTGAGTTCGAATTCACAGCAGTTGATGAAAATCTAGTTTTTCAAATCATTTCGCAAATTAAAAACAATTCTGTTGGATGTGATGGGCTCAGTATTAAAATGATTCTTATGTGCTGCCCCCATATTCTTCCCCACTTGACACATATCATCAACTTTTGTTTAGTAAAACACGTTTTTCCGTCACAATGGAAAATAACCAAAGTTACTCCCGTTCCAGAAAGAAGCAATGCTGAAGAGCTTAAAGATCTAAATGATCGAAAGAATAATGGAGAGGCAAGTTGTGTATTATCTGAATAATGTGTCTATTTTACCGTCGGTTCAGTCGGGCTTCAGGAAGGGATTCAGTTGCACCACTGCCTTGTTGCAGGTAACTGATGACATTCTGAGAGCCTCCGATAATAACCGATGTACCGTTCTCATTTTGTTGGATTTTAGTAGAGCGTTTGATACCATAAATTACGATATAATGCTAGCTCTGCTTCATTATATAGGTCTGTCCGATGGTGCAACTCGCCTTCTCCAGAATTATCTGCTCAACAAAGAGCAGAAGGTGGTAATTGATGACGCACACTCACGACTACTCAGTCTAAGCTCTGGTGTACCACAGGGATCCATTCTAGGCCCTTTGTTGTTTTCCATATACACTAGTCAATTGGTGGAATGCCTGCAGTACTGTCGAGCTCATCTCTATGCCGATGACACCCATATCTACTACTCGTTCGACCCGAATGACGTAGACGAGGCGTGCAATCGTATCAACCACGATCTAAATAAATTTGCGTCTCTGTCAAATGACTATTGTCTGATAAACAATTCAAACAGAACGCAAATATTGGTATTCGGACCAAAAAACGCAAAAGCTACGTCTCATATATGGGATTCGCCGGAGACAAGGAATTTCTTCAAAGTTGAAGGGAATAGGATGGCTCACCTTAGAAAAAAGAAGGCATCTACACTCATCATGCCTATATCACAGAATAATAATGACGAAAACACCACCTTACCTTTATAATAAAATCACGTTCCGTACGGATATACATAATCTCAACGTACGTTTCAAAAATCTTCTAACACCTCCTACGCACTATCATGAATTTTTCAAAAGATCCTTCACATATCAAATCTGCTCTGTTTATAACCGGCTGCCGAATAATCTTAAGAAATTGAATGGAAACATATTTAAAGTCAAATTGAAAGAAAACTTACTTGAATAATGATGAAAGCTTCATATTATGCGATTCCACTATGAAGTAAATTTCAGTGTCCACTGTTTTTCTGTTTTCTTTTCCATCAAATATCTCCTGTATCTCTCTTTACAATATTATTTAATTAGTTTAATCTTAGGTATGTTGTGTTAGTGTGTAATTCAACATTGTACGCATGTATATAACAGATTTTCATCTGAATTATTTATTTAGTTTATCTATCCGCCACTTTTTTCTGATGAGTATAGTAAAATTATTTTAAATAGTTAAGTCTCACTCGAAAGAAGTGGCTTTTGGTGGTTAAGTGGAAGAACAAAGCTGTAGTGTTCTGCACTTCAGATTTGAACTTCGCCTTTTGGAAAAACTATTTTTGATTTCCAATAAAGACTATTATTATTATTATTATTATTATTCAATACTTATTTCTTCATCTGGTAACCCCGTAATGATGATTCTTGGTGCGAGTCTTTTCGGTTCTTGAATTTCATAGTTATCACCCATTTTAGTTTTGATGTTATCTTTTACTGTAGTCAAGGCTTCAGAATTTAATCATTCAACTATCACCCCTCCATATCTAGCATTTTTTTCTATATTCAATCCAATTTTTAATTCTGCAGGATCTATATTCTTTTTGAGATCATTCGTTACAAGCCGTGAATCTTTATCATCTTTTGATTTGACAACTAATATGTGATTATTGTCTTTCTTACTCTTTATTGCATTGGCATAAGACATCAGAGATTTTTTTCTGCATCAGCAGAAGCTGTTAGATTCTCTCTCAGATTATAAACTTCAATTTGAAGTTGTTCGATTTTCGAATTTTGGGCACTTATCCCAGATAGCACAAACATTCTAAGAATATTCCTATAAAGTGCAAAAAAGTTATGTTGTAGAATATTCCGATGAATGTTCAGGAGATGTTCTCAGAATATTCATAGAATGATTCAAGAGAATATGTATAAAATCTTTCACAAGAATATTCCAATCACTTTCTGAAGGTACATTCCTAGAACTTTCGTTGTTTTACGTCAGTTTTGTCGGCTGTCAAGTGTCAAAAGTTGTTTACATTCTGAAGGAACTTGATGCAAATTTCAGATCTTCAAGTCGTGTTTGTGAACTGTGATATATGAAAATTGTTGCTGGTATATATCCATATGAGGTATGATTAATATGTTGTTTGAAATATCTATGATACTATTGTTTTTCAAAAGCTAAATACATAACCCCTCTATTCAAGGGGGCATTGTTATTGATTACATGTTTGGTTAGTCATATATTTTCTTGCACTTATTACAAAATTGTTGTGACTATATATGGTTTACTTAATGAATCTCGAAAATCAATTTATTTGAAGCCACATTTTACTTCGAATAATTTAGTAAGATCACCATCACCAAAATTGTGATACCTAACAACCTAACCTTAAAATAGGAGAGAAAAAGAACTCTGGTAAGATATGGATTTATTCATATAAATAATATGGCTGCACTGAGTTTCTGTTTTGAATATTTTAGTGATTAAAATAGCCTTTGCAATTAATGACATGTTCTTTCATGAAAGGATGTTATATTTCAGTTTCAGTATCTGATTTTGGTATTTCTTCTACAGTACCTCCTTCAGATGATGATTTAGAGGGATTGATTCATACCCAGGATCTAAAAATGCAGGTGAGGAAAAATAAATTCTATCAATACCTATAAATAAATATCTTGTAGGGTGATACTTGATATTCCAATCATTAAATAAAAATGTGTTCTCCATATTGTACTATGGCATGGAATCCTGGACATTGACCAAAGCAAAACAAAAGAAGCTGGAAGCCTTCGAGATGTGGCTGTACAGGAGGATCCTTAGAATATCATGGGCAGATAGAGTGACCAACGAAATAGTACCTGAGAGAATGAGGAAGGAAAGAGAGGTGATGAAAACGATTGAGAGAAGGAAGCTGGAATATCTCGGACACATAATAATAAATGACAACAAATACAAACTCTTAAAATCCATCCTCCAAGGAAAAGTGATTGGAAAGAGAGGCCCCGGAAGAAGAAGGATATCATGGCTCAAGAACCTACATGTTATTCAAAAACAACCACAGAACTGTTCAAAACAGCAGTCAACAAGGTCATCATAGCCAGGATGGTCCCCAATATTCGAAACGAATAGGCACTAGAAGAAGAAGAAATCAAAATACAAGTCTACTATTATATTTTTTTTGCAGTTCCTAATGAAACAAGCTGTTCAGGAAGTGACCCAAAAAATAAACCAACTTCTAGTATAAAACTGATAACAGAGATCAAAGGGAGCCATAACAACAACTTGAAAGGTGATTACTTTTATTTTTTTTTCATTGAGAAATTCAACTATTTTTTTGAATTGCAGATGAGCATTTCTAGCCTCAAGTACTCAGAAACCTGTCAATTCTGAATTTCAAATTGGATCAATTGGCTGAAGATGAAGAGAGAATGGCATTGAAGGAGAAAAATGGAAGTGACCGTTCCTCCATCAGTATTTTTAAAATTCAATTTTCCTTCGTTGACTGAGGAAAAACATGGTAGATAGAGAAAAGAATTTTTCCTATCCAGGTTAGAACATGGTGTATTTTGAAAAAATAATTTCTTACTTTAATAAAGGTATTTCAATGAATTTTCTGACATCAATTCAATGAATCCATCTGAAAGAGTCAAGAAAACCTGAAAATGCTGGGATACTTTTCTCTTATTTTCCAACTAATTTAAAATTACTGATTACCACACAGGAAAGTTTGAGTTTTCTCAATATGTAAGTGATTAAAGTAAAATCATAAAAACCAGATTGAATGTCACATAAAAAATGTACAATTTTTTTTACCTGTACCATATAGCTGCTATTTCATGTTAAATGGATGATTATTTAAGGATACTCTCGAATGAAAAACTGCATGAATGAACTTACAACAAGAACAATTCGATTTTTTCAGAATATTTCAACATGTCCTTCAACTTCCACTCAATATCCAATGAACTTTTTATAATCGGTAGAAATATTTTATCAAGCTTCTATGAATGTACTCAAAAAATCCTCCAGAATATTCGGAATACATTTATAGAACATGAAACTCAGTCCACTTTTAATGTCCATAGAATGTGCCCAGAATATATGAAGTATGTTTTGGAAATATTCTGAGAACATTCAAACATTCCATCAAGTCCTTCTATGGATATTCTATGAATGTTCTTGAGCTATCTGGGATGATTTCAAAACAACAATCAAACCTCTTCTTAATATCACTTAAAACTTCATACAATTGGCCCCCTTCGGACGACACTGGATTTGATCTAGTTGAGCGGCTGTTAGAAGGTTTTTCATTAACCATTTTTGCGTTGCTCTTCATCAGGGCACATATAAAGGAGCAAAAAACTTGTCGAATGCCGGTGAACACGAGATATTATCATATAAAATTAATATGAATCTACTCACTTTTACCGATTTACTTCCATCCATCGTAAAAAAAATACCAAAAAAAAATTCAAAAAAAGTACGATACTTCAACATTTACAAATAAAATACCGATGTCCGTCTGAGATTTTGAATAACCTAAATGATTACTTTATAAATGCATGCCCAAGGGTACAGAAATATTATAATCATGTTTTTGAACAAAGGAGAAATACATCTTCAATTTATATGAATCCCACAAACTACGTAGAGATACGGAATTGAATAAGGGATTTAAAGAATGAAAACTCTATTAGAATTAGAAATAATCTTTTTTCGAAAAAGGTACAAAATCTCCATAGAAATGTAAGAGAGCAGGTTGTAAAAGACTACCTCATTAAAAAAGCATTTTACTCTTTTCAAGAGTTTGTGGATGATACGGGTAGGGACCATCTATAGATTTTGTCTTGAGTGCAGATGTGACTTACATATTTTCATTTTGTCCTGAATATTTGAATTTTCCCATCTTGATGTTTTCTGTATTCAATTTTCTAGGTATAAAACGGTTCTTAGTATTTTGCCTAGTCTTGCTTTAGTAAACATGTATTTTAGTATAATAAGTAGTAGTACTCAAGATACCAAATTATAATATAAATGTAGTGTATTAAGGGGGTATTCTGGTCTAGAGCCCTACTTTTTGGGTAGTTCTCAAACTAGGATAAAAAAATAAGAACATTTTCACTATCAATTTTTTTATTTAATGTTTATTGATCTTTTATGTATGTAGAAAAAAATTCAGAAGAGAGAAATGTCAAAAATTCGTCAAAAGACAGGCCGGTGAAGTGGAGGCTGCCAATCGAACAGGGCTCCATAGTTGACATGATTCCAGCCCTTGTAGTCATCCAAATCGAACAAACAAAAGAAATTCTTAATAAGTAAAGATGTCGCTATCGTTTGAACTACGGCCGAAAAAAATATGAAAAATTCACAAAATGGCGTCTACTTGAGAAAAAAATATTCATTTTTACCCCTGTTTTTCGACCTTTACGAATTTTTTAAAAATACTTCAAATTAAAATTTTTCAAAATCCTTAGTTCCTGCGACAAAGAGATGTATAAAGAAGAGAGAGAACTTGAGATATCGTGTCAACCACCTCAACAAAAGTAGTTTTGAGAAAAACGCGTTTGAAGTTTGAGAAAGATTTCCAGTTTCGTGTCTACTTAGCTCCAAGATCGAGACTAAACTGAACAGTTCCAGGTATATTGGGTACGTACTGGTAGTCAGGTATAGATAAAAATTTAATTGAAAGGGTATACTACGAGCTCAAGTCGGATACAAAAGAATTCCTGGAAAACATCTGCCATTCATTGTTTGATCACTCCGCTCGGCCGGTTTAAGTGCTGCGTCACAAAATCCACTGTATCTCTCAAAATAATTCGAATTTTGAAAAATCCTTTTGAGAGCATATTTTTGAAAGTCTAAGCTTAAAGATATGCAAGAAAAATAAATGATTTTCTCAATTTTCTAGACCAGAATACCCCCTTAAGCTGAAAATGAGATACATCGACATTGTTCCATTCCACTCGTGGCTTATTGTAAAATTTCACTAGAATAAATAAAGATTTATCTATCTATGTTATTCCTTTTCTTAGCATTACAAGCAAAGTATCTTTGGCCGATTAACTTATGTACCCGTGATAATATTTCATTCGCAGCTATTCTCCTCCTAGTTTCGTATCGATGTTCAATTAGATTCGTCACAGGTCTGTCATAGTTTTGCAATAAAGTCGTCTTGATTTCAGAATCTTTGCTTCGTTAAACAGAAGCTCGAAAGAATATCTTGGGGGGTTTTTGAAAATGATCCTGAGAATGCGTTTCTGAATAACTTCTAGGGGTTTTTGTTTTGTTATTCTCATTCTTCCCCAACTCATCATACCATATTGTATAATGGACTCAACTAAAGGAATAGTATAGCGTCTTAAAATGCTTTAAATTTGAAATGCTCAATCGTTTAAACTTGTAGATGAGTTTTCGGAGTTTGTTGACCGCTGAGTGACCGTGGATGTACCATTTCAGAAGAGTTTATAATGGTACCGAGATACTTGACTGAATTCGTGAGAGATATTGATGTATTATTAATTTTTATTTAGAATGATTCATTGACAAACTATTTCCAATGAACCAATTCGAAATGGCTTTCAGATCATTTGTGGCAGTTTCCCTCACCTCATCCCAAGTTTTCCCTACATATACCAAGACAGTGTCATCGGCGAATGAAATAATGGTTCCACTGGATTCTGACGTTTACAGGTAATTGCATTTTCCCACCATCCAAGAAACACTGCTTTGAAATATTTCCAACTCTCTACTCAAAATACGTGTACTCACATGGGGATTCTAAGTAATATGCAATGCAATACCAGAATATCTTGGAAACAGGTTGTTTTAGGTGCATAACGTCCAGAATGAAAAGTGTAGAGTTATTAAAAAGAGTCGATTCGAATGAAAATATACAGGGTGTTCCATTTGAAAATTTCTAAATACTGATGTTTGAAAAAGGCTAAATTTTGAGTTGTTGTTTCAAACATCCTGTACGATGTATTCAAAATTTTCGATATTCTCAATGAACATCATCATATCGACCAACGATTCCCCAATTATATTTACAAAAGATTTTGAAATGTGAAATGGGTGATTTTTCAAAAAGAAGTCTACAAAATAGGTTTTCTTCAAATAACTCGGCAACACCGCATGAAAAAATCGTTGAGTAGCCAATGGAACAGCTAAACGGAATATATGAAAATATACTGGGTGTTCCATTTGAAAAAGAACAACTTTGGTGAGCCACGCTTCAATGACGCACCTTGTATGGATGAAAATAATTTTGGAAGATGGTCTTAGATGGTGTCTTTGACAAAACAAATACAAGTAATTAAAATAGTGATTCACAACGGAGCAATGGACCGCGGGAATCCTGTTGACTCATCCTGTATATATATATATATATATATATATATTGAGTTAAGAGAATAAATAATAGTTTGATAAATTTTCGGTACCTCTATTCAAGCATTTGTCATTTGCAATTTCAAGAAATTATATTCGAAATTGAATAATATACTCGACCTGAACAAAAAAACGTTTTATTGATTAAAAAAAATATGCTCATCCCAAAATGGAATGCTTCAAATTTTCGTTCTCAATCCTAGATTTCTAATGTGTGTACATACAAAATTTGAAACGAAAGCAGAACTAATAATAGGAAATAGATTAAATTTGGAGATTCGAAATCATCATTCAGAGTCTTGAAACTGAACTGAAACAATATTTTTTAGATCCCACCTAACTGCTTTCGATACGAGGTTACAACTACTTTTGAGTGATGTCATTCAAAGAATGAGCAATAGTGATACACTGGAGGCAGCAAAGTTCTTCAAAATTTCCAACCACGACAAAACAACACTAAATTCATCCATTGCAGGATGTATCTTCTTCTTCTTCTTCTTTTAGCCGTTTTCTATCCTTTGGATATAGGCATCTCTCATATTTTTCCATTTTTCCCTGTTCTGTGCCACTTGGTACCAGTTAAGTCCGGCTGTTCTTTTGATATCATCATACCATCTTTGTTATGGTCTGCCGGTGCTCCTTTTCTCTCCCCAAGGTCTCCACCTTGTTGTCTTTCCGCTCCAATTGGTTGTGTTTCGGGCAACATGTCCGGCCCAGTTCCATTCAAGACTACCTATTCGCCTCGCTATATCTTCGACCTTGGTTTTATTTCTTATCCACTCATTGGTTTTATGATCTTCAAGCGTTATTCCTAGCATTTTTCTTTCTATTGCTCTTTGGTGTATCTTCAATTTATTTAGGATTTTCTTTGTTAGAACCCATGTTTTACATCCGTAGGTTGTTACTGGGAGAATGCATTCCATGTAAACCTTGGTTTTTAGTTTGAGGGGTAAGTTGGAGTTGAAGACGTGTCGCATCTTCCCGTAGGCCGCCCATCTTAGATGTATTCTATGGTTAATTTCGAGTTCTTGATTGGTTTTTCCCAATGTTATTTCTTGACCTAGGTAGACATAAGAGTTCACTTCCTCTACTTGTTGTCCTAGCACATTTATACTCTCAATGTCCGTCCGTTGGTTTGTCATGAATTTGGTTTTAGAGATGTTCATTTCTAGGCCTACTTTCCCTGCTTCTTGTTGTAGTTCTATGAGCATTTGTTCTAATTCTTCGTTGTTTGGAGCAAAGATGGCAATGTCGTCAGCAAATCGTAGGTTACTGAGTTTTTCTCCCGATATATTAATTCCTCTGTCTTCCCAGTGTAGGCTTTTGAAAGCATCCTCTAGCACCAGTGTAAACAATTCGGGTGATATTATGTCTCCTTGTCTAACGCCTCTCTTGATCAGGATTTCGTCAGTGTCTTCATGCAGCTTCACTTTTGAGCGGTCATTTAATGTCTGTATGATGTTAATATATCGTTGGTCTATTCTTGCATTTTTCATTGACCTGATGATTGCCCAAAATTCGACTGTGTCGAAAGCCTTTCTAAAGTCTATGTAGGCGACCCATATCGGGATGTTATATTCCGTTGTTTTTCGTTCAGTATCCTTACGGTGTGGAGATAAGAAAGCATCAAGAGAATCGAATAGAAGAGTTGATACAGCAAAACAAAGGCTTAAACATCTTCAAAAGAGAAAACGCACATAAAAAAGAAATGATCAAGCTGAGAGACGGACAGAGTAACATAATAGAGGATCGAAGAGAGATACTCAAGGTAACAGAGGCGTTCTACACAGGATTGTACGAGTCCAAAATAGACAATGAAGATGCCAGAAGAGCAAACAACGACCAAAAAAACAAGATATGTAATGTTGGATCCGAAGATCTACCAGAGATTGGAGAAGAAGAAATTCGGAAAGCTTTAAACCAATTAAGAAACGGAAAGGCAGCTGGTGACGATAACATCATACCGGAAATACTGAAGGAAGGTGGAAACCTACTGATAAGGGAGCTTAGATCACTATTTAATACATGCCTAATCGAGGGAAAAATACCACAGGATTGGATATATAAGAAAGGTGATCCAAGCAACCTAGAAAACTATAGACCAATCAGCCTGCTATCACAGATCTATAAGTTATTTTTGAGAATAATAACAAACCGGCTTGAATACAAACTAGACACATACCAACCAGGCCCGCCGTAAGCGGGCGTGCAAGGCGTGCACCGCACACGGGCGGCGCACCTAGGGGGCGGCAAATCGAGCGACTCATCACATAATTCAAGTCATTGACATAATAAAAGAAACGTCATTCAACATTTCCGAACACAGCCATAGCACTAAGAATTTTACTTACACTGCCGGTTTCAGTTGCATCTGGTGAACGATCCTTTTCAAAATTAAAAATTATCAAAAACTATCTGAGATCAACAATGCTCCAGTAATTTAGCTCTAGTTTCGATCGAACATGAAATATTAGACAGTTTGGATACAAGAAAGTTGATAATAGATTTCGCGAATGTTAAGGCAAGAAAAGTTACATTTTTGTAGATGAAAATTCAAGTATCAGTTTCATACATCAGTGAAAGAATATATATATATATATATATATAATTTCAATAAAATATTCATATATATATACAGGGTGATTCATCTAACTGGTTCATCAGAGGTTTATGGAGAAATGGAAAAGATATCAACTTGAAATTTTGGAACACTTCTAAGGATACCTGATAGAACACTCTTTCATTTATGTGTATACGGAGATTGAACCACAAATTTTGAAAATTGAAGATGATATGGACATTATAGTTAGTCAGTCCATCTGTCAATTTTTTTCGAAAAAATGGAATATCTCCAAAACAAATCATGATAGGAAGAAAATTAGAAATGCAACATATCTAGAATTTTACGTAGAATTCGAAAATGTGGAAATAAACAGGGTGTTCCATTTGAAAAAACAATCATTTCTGGTTTAATTGACAGTTTAAGTGACAGCGTATTGAAAATATTTTAGGAAAATAGAACACATTGAGTAGTAGCATCCACCAAAATTTCAAGTTGATATCTCTATCAGTTCTCCATAAACCTCTAATGAACCAGTTAGGTGAATCACCCTGTATACATATATATTATTTTCTGCTTTGTCAAGTTGTTTTTTTCCACCATAATGAAAAAACATTGATTATTCTTTTTTTGATAAAATAGGGCGGCATAATCGGTATTGCACGCGGGCGACGAAACAGCTAGCGGCGGGCCTGATACCAACCCTATGAGCAGGCGGGCTTCAGAAGAGGCAGGATGTATAGGCACCCTGAAAATAACTTGTGGCATCACTAGAAGATGCTATGGCTCATGAAAATTTCGGAAAATTCCACGGTAATACACGATAGTAACAGACAGAATTCCGAAATGACCATAAATAAATTTCTATCCCAACGCAATAGTTATCAATACCGAAACCAATATAGACAACAACCGATGCAGAACAGATATACACCACAACTGAATTATTCCCTATCCAAAAACAAGTTGGGCCAATGAATATTGGAAAAAGACCAATACCACCCAAACGATTCCTGGAAATGACAATCCACCGTATTTTGATGAATAATTATACAACTAACATTTGTTGAAATTGACCACCCTCAAGAGATACATAATTGAAATCAATATTTGTTCACATAATGCATCAAAATTGAAATTTATGATACAGGTAGTACTAAATCAATACTGTATTCATCATTTCCTGAATATTACTATACATATACTTCACTGTGATACTAATATTGAAACAGCTGAAAGAAGTGAAACAGCATGATCTCAAACTACAATACCAGCATTTCCAGAATTCAAAACAAATTACGGAATGATTTTCATATTTTTTGTTTTTCATGCTATAAAATATTGTCAAATATTAAACATGATCCCCATAAGATGATGATTTCCTTTTGTAAATTCCATGAACAAAATCTTCGTTCATCTTGGTCATAAATCAAAAACACTCAATACATCATATTTCCTGTTCAATTTCTATAGAATGTAGAAATCATGCACCTTATAGAAATTATGAGATCGGCAAAATCATGCTATCGGATCTTTCGATGCGAGTCTCCGAACAAGTCGTAGGTAAATTGCCGATTAAGCATTTATATTTGTATAAATATCGGGAATCATTCATTCAGAGGCATCAGCATTATTATCATTCAATTGATTCACTTCTCAAGAACTCGTGAGTTCTAGTAGAATTGAATTCATCCGTTCAAGAAGCGACTTGGTCGGAAGCCCTGCCTCACGACAATGGCTCTTTCGGCTTGGTTGGCCATTATGTAAGTTATTACGGTAATGTTGTATTTTTATGTATATTTTTTATTTTCTTATGCCTCATGGTTATGAACATCATTCCGTTCTTCTATTCTGAATTCTTGTTTTTTATAATAATAAATCATTTATTTGAGAATACATGTAATTGGGTGATAACACAAAACTAAAAACCCCCTCGTATTGCCAAGCGAGTCTGAGTTGCGACATGTGGTAGAGGCGCCAGCTTCGATTCTTTTTAAAAAATGCAAAATCATCCAATTACAATTTTCAGATGAGAAAAAGGAGAAAAAAAACAAAATTTTACCTTAATAAAACTGTAAAGTCCTAATACAGATTCTATTTACGTGGCCATCATTAATAAATAAGTTTAGTTTCAAGTACTTTTTTTTTTCAATCTCGAATTATATCCACTATAATTTCTAATATCTGTTCATCAGCTTAGAAATATATTGACAGATTTGGTAAATCATAACGAATATCTGTCCATCAGCTCATTATGATTTCCTAATTAGTAATTTGAGTTATTTTTCCTTCTTTCTAAAAATTATAAACAATATAATTTCTAATATCTGTCCACCAGCTTGGAAATATATTGTCAAGTTCAGCTAATCATGCAGAATATCTGTTTCATCAGCTTCTCATGATTACGGAATGAATATCTTGAAAATTTCAAACGTTATCTAGTTGTAACAATAGGAATGAAACATTTCCCAATATCTGTTCATCAGCTTGGGTGGTTGTATTTTCTTGATTACATAATTACAACGAATATCTGTTCATCAGCTCGTTTGATTAGTAATCGTATTGTTGCACAATTATATAAATTCATTTATATTGTCACATATTAAATTTTTTGATGATGGCACGTAAAAATCCAATCCATCGTCGGCAACGCCTGAAACAAACGAGAGATATGGAATATGATGTAGTTTAGAAATTTTGGAGATTTTATTTTATCAACTTAGAATTAAGATGGTAATGTTGAGTAAATAGAACTAGAGTAGAGAAGGGTTCAGGAACTGAAAAAAAATACATATAATGATTATGAAAAAAAAAAACATAAAATGTCAGAAGAAAATATATGAATATATTTTCAGACAGATATATTATATATAACAGAATATTCGAGAATTGACACACCTTCGAGAACGAAAATGAATGATAGTCAATAATAAGTATGAGTTTCATAATATAGCATTTTTTAATAAATATATTCTTGATGATAATAGCAAGTCATTTATTTGAGAATACATGTAATTGGGTGATAAGACAAAACTAAAAACCTCCTCGTATTGCCAAGCGAGTTAAGTGTTGGCAAACCACGAAAGAGTTTTTGAAAACAATTTATTTCGGAAATACAGAGACAAACGTACTCTCTTGAGTCTACATTCAATCTAATCTTTTTTGTTATAAAAATGGTTATGTGAAAAGAAATATAAATGCAACATCAGCGGTGTCTTGGAATCGCTTAGGTCATCTGTCTTGTAATTATCATCATGGGTCATGTTCGGGCTTTGGCTTATCGTAACTCCTCCATGCGATAGAGACGAGCATATCCTAGAAGTTTTGTGAGGTCAAACGACAATTCTTGTTCTTGGAATTGGTGTCTTCTTTCCTATGGCATCTGGTTTCGAATTTCTTGGATCTTCGTTTTCTTGGGGTTTTTTGAACTTGAGAAAACATCTAATTTTCTTGTATGACATATACAATATAAACAGAGTTATTACAATGTATAAAAATATAGTCCTTATGCTGATTTTATTATAATGTACAGTCTCATCTGATTGAATTCCATCTAAAGCTTGGAATTGCAAATTCAGAGCATTTTGTATATTGTTGTTATCCTCGAGATTTAGTGATAGAGGAACAATATTACTTTTTCCGAAAATTAGTTTGTGATCTATAGTTAGTTTAGGTAAATTTATATTTTCAAAAATAGATTTTGGATCGTTGAAATTCTTGAAACGATAATTTTTTAAATACACTTCACAATGTGAATCAAGTTCTAATATGAAGGTTCCTTTCAATGGCACGTTTTCTTTCTTGGGTCCACAGCGTTGAACTGCAACAGTTTCGTTGGGTGAAACTATCAAACATTTTGACCTTCCAATTCCTGAATTTTGATCTGGTTTACTTCAATGGCAACTGGGTGGCAGTTTGTTGTTTTTTCCGAAAATCTAATCATTTGGATTTCGCAAGGAATTTCTTCATCGATAATTTTTGCATTGATTTTATGCCATAGGAAATCTTGAAGACATATTTCTTTGCAGATATTGTCGAAAAATAAGTAATTGTGTTCGTTGAGGATCAGGTACTTGGATTGTGGGATGACGATGCTATAATGGTCATTTGTGTATGTTGAAAATAAGAAAATAATTGCGGTCTTCCATTTCTTGTATCGGTTTTTTATGAATTGATTGTTCTACTTGCATTATCCTCGATTCTAAAATCAATTGATTATGAGTTATATTCTTAGCCATTTCGCTGAATTTCGTGGTTGATGTTTGTAGAATTGTGATTTGGTCTTGAAGGATTGTTTTGATTTTATTCTGGTTGTTTGATAGTTGAGAAATCGCATGGTCATACTTTTCCGCATCTTTCTGATCTAGATTTCCAGTAAGCGTTTTAATTATACTTCCAAGGCCATTGAAAAATGCTCTTTTTGTTCTAGTAGTCAATGAAGGGTTAATCTGTTGGATTTGTAATTGAATTTTCTTCTCAAGCATATTTACGAGGTTATAAGAATTATGAAATTCTCGTTGATGATTCGTTGAATTTTCTATTGCAGATTTTAATCTTATGAAATTGTTCTGTAAAGTTTCGAATCCTCTGATGATTTCGCTTGTATCAAAGACTTGAATAAATGACCAGTAATTCATAACATTTTGGGCATTACCCAATTTTAGTGGTAGTAGGCCAGGATATCTACTGAGGTCATGAAATTTTGGGACTCGTAATTCTGTTCTGGTGAAGGGTGTTGATCTGTAACAACAGGGATTTCAAGTTCTTTAATATGCAATATTTCCATTTTACTCGTAGATTTATTTTTGATTTTAACTCTGTTATTCGTTAGAATTTCTAGAATTTCGTAAGGACCTTTGAATTTATTATCTTTTTTATTACGTTTCTTGTCACACTTGTATACGGTTTGTCCTACTCTGTAATGGAACTGTTCTGGGCCTTCAGAGTTTCTTTTATCAATAACCTTTTGTTTCGCATTATTAGATTTTTACGTAATGTTCTTATGAAGGTGTTGAATTTTTTCTCTGTAGTTAGTTACATATTCTGCGTAAAATGAGGTTTTTATTAGATCGGAAGGGTCTCGAGAACTTGTATGTCCAAATGTTAATTCATGAGGTGTGAATTTTGTTGCTGAGTGAAGTGAGTTATTGTAAGCTATTATGGTATATTTCATTAAAGTTATTACACTATCTTCCGTATGTTTCTGTCTGAGAATTCCTAAATGTTCAATCAAGGTGGAATGGAATCTCTCGACTAAGGAGTTTGATTCATGGTGGAGAGGGGTTGTGAAATGTAATTCTATTTTATGTGTTTTGAGAAGTTCTGTTACTGTTCCGTTTCTAAACTCAGGACCATTGTCTATAGTAATTTTTTCTGGCAATCCATAATATGAGAGATAATTGAGAAGTGCATCACGGATTTCTATAGCTGTTTCACCTTTAATTGGTAGGGCTTGACCTATTTTGGAAAAAACGTCAATAATCGTAATAAAATCTTGGTTGTCGAATTTAAAAATGTCAACATGAAGTAACTGGAAAGGTTTTCCTACTGTTTCTGTCAGAACTAAAGGAAAATAAGGATTTTTCCGGAAGTATTTTGAAGTTTGACAAATTTGGCAATCATTAATATATTTAGTTACGTCATCTTTCATGTTTGGCCAATAATAATTTCTTTTGAGTTTTTCTACAGTTTCTGTGATTCCCCGATGATTACTTTTTCCTTCGTGTTGGTATTTTATTAGTAAAATACGTTCTTCTTTTTCTATGACTGAATTCGTACATTTGATTAACTTCAATCCTGATTCATGAAAATTATTTTTATATACCTTGTTGAATGGTTCATACATTGAATCATCATGGAAATATAAAAAGAAAGTTTTCGAGCTAGCGGTATGATCTCTTAGTAATTCGAAAATGAATCGATCATTTGATCTTGGAATTTTGACTTGTAGGATTTTATGATTTCCGAAATTCTCTTGTTTCACAGATAGTTGATTATGCACGTTTTTTGAAATTATCATTTGATTTTGTTTATTGTTTATGATTTCTTCTAATATAGGAATTCCATTATTAACGTCATCATTGTCGATATTTGAGTGTACAGTTTGTAAGGTTTCTTCTTCTGGTTGGGTTTCTAGATTAGTATTCGAGGGTGTTTCTTGATTTTCGTGTGAAGTTTGTTGATCATTATTGGTAATTACTGTTTCGGATAAATTTCGAAGGTATTGCAATATATCGTCATTTACTTCTCCTGGGTTATTAATAGTACTTTCATTTTCAAGGGCATTGATCTGAATTCTTGATAGGGCGTCGGCATTTGTGTTTTGTTTGCCTTTCTTGTGAATTATTTCATAGTCGAATTCTTCAAGTTTGAGTCGCCATCTAACAAGTTTACTGTTAGGTTCTTTCAGGTTGAATAACCAAACTAGTGGTCCGTGATCAGTATAGATTTTGAATTTCCTACCATAGAGATATGGACGAAAATATTTACAGGCCCAAACAATCGAAAGTAGTTCTTTTTCAATTGTTGAGTATTTGCATTCGCTGTCGTTAAGAGTTCGTGACGCATATGCAATGGGTTTGTCATTTGGAACATTTCCTTGTGACAGAACTGCTCCAAGGGCATAATCACTAGCATCAGTTGTTAAAATATAAGGTTTCTCAAATTCTGGATATTGTAATATAGGTGAATTAATCAGGAGTTTTTTACAGTGTTCGAAAGCATCGATAAAGTCTGTAGAGTGAATACCTTTGCTACCTTTTTTCGGACAGATCGTTAGGGGTTTCGTTATTTTAACAAAATCTTTGACAAATCTACGGTAGTAACCTAGTAATCCTAAGAACGATTTTATTTCTTTAGGCGTTTTTGGAATTGGAAAATTTTTTATAGCAGAAATTTTCTGTGGGTTTGGAAGTACTCCATCTGTCGTTACAACATGACCAAGATACTGGACTTCTTTACGTAGAAACTCTGATTTGTCTAATTGCAATTTAAAGTTAGAATCTCGAAGTCGATTAAATACTTGTCTAAGTCGTTGAATGTGTTCCTGGAGAGAGGTGCTGAATACTACAATGTCGTCTAGATAAACGAGGCAAATTTCGTTATGAAGGCCACGCAAAATGTTATCCATAACGCGTTGGAATGATGATGGTGCGTTTTTCAGTCCAAACGGCATTCGCTTAAATTCATAATGTTCCTTTTTCGGTTGAGAATGCAGTTTTTGGAATGTCATCGGGTTCCATTGCCAATTGATGGAAACCACTTGCCGAATCTAAAGTGGTGAAGTATTGACTTCTACCTAACTTATCTAGAATATCCGAAATATTTGGTAATGGATACTTATCGTCAATGGTGCGTTCGTTTAACATTCGGTAATCAATTACCATGCGCCATTTACATTTTCCAGAAGCATCTAATTTCTTTGGGACGATCCGAATAGGGCCAGACCATGGGGATATAGAATTTTGAATTATGCCTTGTTCAAGCATTTTTAAAATTTGTTCTTTTACTTCAGCTTTGTGTACTTGTGGATAACGGTAACTTTTAGTGAAAATTGGGGTATCATTAGTGAGTTTGATAGAATGTCGTATTTTATTAGTGAATGTCAGTGGTAGTTTTTCACTGTAGAAAATGTCACGAAATTCAAAACATAATTTATGTATTTCTTTTCTTTCTTCAGTGTTACAGTGGTCGAGTCTAAAATTTTTCAAATTTTCTTTCAAAATATCATCATGTAATTCGTTGTTATTTTTATTTGATGTTTGGTTGGATTTGGTATTCTCACAAAAATTCACATCATGTGAATCAATTTCTTCTATATCGAAGGGTTCTGCTATATTGATTTTTATGGGGCTGTCATTTGCATTCACGATAGAAGTTATAGCAAAATAATTTGAAATATTTACTAATGCTTTTGGCATCTCGGTATTCTTTCCGAATTTAGTATAATTTAATAGACCTATTCCGTTTTGTAGTTTCACAGGTAATCTAACGACTTGTTGCGTTCGGGCATCTATGGTTATTGAATGATTTTGGAAGTTGTTATCGGCTTTCTTTGAGTTTTGTAGATTTTCATAAATTATTGGTATTTCTGAATACGGCGTGGTTAATTCGCAAGTTTTGAGGTTAATACTGGCATTAAGTTGATTTAATGAATCAGCTCCGATAAGACCATCAAATTTTTGAGAGAAATCGAATAAATAAAATTTATGAGATTCGTTTGTATTGAAAATTTTGAAAAGTGGAATGTAAACAATTTCATTATGGTGACTAATAGCATGAGCTGTTTGAATATTTAAGAATTCATTAGTAAGGTATCTTTCATAAAACTGATGAGCTAATTCTGGGTTCATGAAACTTCTAGAACTTCCCGTATCAATTAAATAGTATGCACTAATCTCAGGTATAAAAATGTAAGGAAGATCGGTGCGAATATTATTCAAGAATATTATGTTGGGTTCTTGTTGAGAGAAGCTTGGGGAAAATTTGTGATTTCTAAGGGATTAGATGTTAATGCCTGTTCGTTATTTGGTTGCGAAACATCGTTATTCGAATAGATAGGGTATTTTTCTATATTTTCTGTTGGATACCAAATATTCTCTAAGCCGTAGTTCGAATGGTAGTTATTTGAATAATCATTTATTTGTTGATTATATTGTTCTGTCTGATTGTTATAATCCGATTCGACTAAATTGAAATCATCGTTTATTTGTTGAGCATAAAGTTCTTCGAATGTATACGTTGCATGTGGTTTCGTTTTCAAAGAGGTATTGCCTGAACTTGTATCCATAGTGGTTGGATGAGTTTGGGTTCTTACTGAATTATTTGGTCTATTGACTGGGAATCGATAACTTGGTGTCCAATTTGGAAAGAGTGGTCTTTGCATTTGTGTTGTGGGTCTGGGATTTGGAAATGTTTGTGGTCTAAAGTTTTGCTGGAAATTTTGTGGGTTTTGAGGAAAGATTCTTTGATTTTGTTGAAAATAAGGTTGGGTGTTTGGATAATAATTCGGTGGAGAGTTTGATTGAGGGATTGAATATGAAGGTCTTGCTGATTGATTATTGAAGTGTGATGGTTGTGAAGGTTTGTTATAGTTTGCATTGAGACGTGGTTGTAGTCGATAACTAGAATGTTGAAGATTTTGATTACGTCCTGTATTGAAATATATGAAATTTTCTTCCTCCGTAATGTATGCTAGAGCTTGTTCGAGACTATCAGGGTTTCTTAATCTTACCACCAATTGCATTTGGTATGGCAGACCGCTAATGAAAGTTTTGAGTGCAAAATTATCGTAATGTTGAATAGTTAAAATTTTTTCTTCTTGAGATTTATCAGATGAATTCAGTTTTGAAAAGAGTAAACTCCGTGCATCCTGTATTCTCATTCCAAATTGTAATGGTGTTTCAGATTTTTGTGGTTTGAGATTTATCAAATCTTGGATAAGGCAATCAATACTTCTCTGATCGGAAAAAGTCAAAGTTAAAGCAATTTTGATGCTACTCCATGTGTTGAGCTCAGATCTCGAACCTATTAAATCAGCAGCACGCTCAATTTATTGAGAACTGTATCGAGTAAAATAATATTAATAGGATCATTTACGTTTTGTTCGTTTTGGAAAGCTCGTAGAAAATTTTCGCAAGCACTGAGAAATATACCTAACTGTTTCGGATTTCCGTCGAATAGAGGAATATTATCTGCCTGGTATCGCATAAGATTTATATCAATTCTACGTTCTGTTTTAATTATTGGTGTTGGGTTTGACATTTTGGTTTCGTAAATATTAATAGATGATATACCAGAAATTATCAGGTCAACGCCAATAGGAGTTACAGACATAAAACTAAAATCTCTATTTTAACTACTTTGTGTTCAGAAACTGAAAACTGGGTGAATATAGGAAAGGAATGAATTATGACAAGGAACGAACACTTACAGTAATATCAGTAGAAAAATCTTCATTGCCACTTTTCTTTCTTCTTTCTGCTTTCTTTTTTCTTACAGCTACTGCCTATAGGAACTTGAATTTGCTTCTTGTGTCCCAGGTCTTCCTAATCTAGAGGTCCAATAGGTGTTGTTGATTTGAAACTTCACCCTGGTGTATTTCCTAGTGGCTTGTCGCACTTTGTTTTTCGAAGAGTCGTCAATAAACCGTTGAAACGGACCGGTTTTAGCGATTTTTGTCTTCGACCGTTTGACGAATATCCTACCGACTGCGCCAGTTAAGTGTTGGCAAACCACGAAAGAGTTTTTAAAAACAATTTATTTCGGAAATACAGAGACAAACGTACTCTCTTGAGTCTACATTAAATCTAATCTTTTTTGTTATGAAACTGGTTATGTGAAAAGAAATATAAAAGCAACATCAGCGGTGTCGTCTTGACGAATCTTGGAATCGCTTAGGTCATCTGTCTTGTAATTATCATCATGGGTCATGTTCGGGCTTTGGCTTATCGTAACTAGCGAGTCTGAGTTGCGACAATATTCACTATTGAAAATATCAATGATTCGAATGAAAATGAAAACTAAAGAAATTTTGGTCTCAAAAATGAGATGAAATGAAATGAATTCCTCATGTCAATAATTTTCAGATGTACTATATTATCGAAAACGGACATCACGCATACCTTGAGATGTCCTTCAGATTAAAGAATGCACCTCTTTTCAAAGAATTATGGAGGAAAACTCAAGAGATCTTCGAAATGAATTATGTATGGTTTATATGGATAATACGAGATTGCAAAAACACATAAAAAATCGGCTTCGGAACTTATTATTAAAAAATTGTTACATCAACCGGTATACACATATTCTGATTTCGATAAAAGAATGGCGTGATTTCATCACATAACATAATGATATTGATAATGATGATAATAATAAGTGCCCTCATTAACAATATACAATAATCGCCCAATCATCAACTACAATAAATATCAGAAACAAATATACATAATATACATTGAGTATATTCTGTGAACAAAGCTCAAGCTGAGAAGTGTAGTGATACTTGTTTCAACGTTAACGACATCAAATATTCGAAACATAAAACTACTTAGAATATAATTACATTTGTATGAAATGAGGAATGGATGAGGTGATGAAAGATGTCGATACAGTTTAAATATTTGTTAAAATATTGAGGAGGATCATCAGTAATAAGGAGATCGAATACGGCGTACCATGACAAAATTCATTTGTGAAGTCAAGGTGAGTTTATTGTTTTTATATCTTCAGGAATGGAATTTAGAATTTGAGGCGAGATAGCAATATGAACTGTGTGTAGTCGCTTTGGAAATGAATAGAATGACGTGATGCCTGTGGTTATGCTGTTATTTTCAGGTGTTGTAAAGATAATTTGGTGAGTGACGTTGCTTGTGCGTGTGGTATCTGACGCATGCTTTGTAGTAATATAATATACACTGTGTCCGTAAAGTATGGAACAAATTCATTTTTAGCTAAACAGGTCATTTCAAGCAATAATCCTGAAACACGTCGATTTTTGATTTTAATTTACCGTATTTTAAAATAATAATGTAATATACAGGGTGAATTACTTTCGAGTAATGACGTCACCGTAATTTTTTTTAATGAAACACCCCCATTTTGTCTCAATATTCGAGTTACTCTAGCTGAGCTGATTCCAAAAATGTATCAAATGTTGATTCCAATTGGTACAGGGTGGACAAAAATACAATAGTTTTGTGTGTGCTCATAAAGTAACGCGTAACATTATTTTTTAGGTAAATTAACGATATTATCAAAAATACTTATTGTCTAGCGGACAGAATATGCTGGAATACATGACTTTATAAATGTTCGAACTGCAGCCCTTGCTGTATTTGACAGTAACCCAAACGGTGTACAAATTCTTGTTGAACCTTGGGTATGGTTTCTTGCGTAACATTGTTCATTTCTCTTGTACATCTTCAATATTTGCTGGTTTCGTTTTATAAATAACATTCTTCAGATGGCCCCACAGAAAATAATCCAAAGGATTTAAATCTGGTGACCTCGCTGGCCATTCAGTGGTTCCACGTCTACCAATCCACCTGTTCGGAAAAATTTCATCTAGGTACCTTCTAACATCTACAACATAATGTGGAGGTGCACCATCCTGTTGAAACCATAAACTTTCATCAAAACCTCCAGGATTACGTCTGCTGGGAAACAAATTACGTAAAGTAGGTACGAGATACCCCCTTAAAAACTCGAAAACTTTGCCCCGTTTGAATTACCTTCGATAAAGTAGGGTCCAATGATTCGATTTCGTACAATTCCAGCCCATACATTCACCTTTTGAGGGTATTGTGTATGATGCTCACGCATCTAGTGGGGGTTTTCTTTTGCCCAGTATCTACAACTCTGACGGTTAACCTCACCATTCAACGTGGAAGTGGACTCATCAGAAAAAATAATGTTTTGTATCAAGAGAGGGTCTCGGTGACATTTATCCATCATTTCTTCGCAAAATTGAAGTCTTCTATCGGGATCATCTTCGTTTAATTCTTGCACAAATTTGATTTTATAAGGATGCCATTTTTCAAGCTTCAATAGTTTGTGTACCGTTGTTTTGCTAACACCGATATCGCGACCAACTTTACGAACAGAAGTGTGCGCATCTTCTTCAAAACTCAAACATCTAATGCTGTATCAGCATTTGCAGGGGGACGACCTGATTTGCGTACACTTTCAACCGTACCAGTTTCTCGAAATTTCGTTTCAATCTTACGGACTGTTGAACGCGTTATAGGTCTTTCTGGATATTTATCATTAAACAAATTCCACACTTCCATCTGAGTTCGCGATCTGTCTCCATACCCAATCATCATAAGTATTTCAATTCTTTGTGTTACACTTAACTCCATTTCTACTTCCAATTAAATCTAAGCAATCATTCGAATATTCACCAATCAAAAATATTGTAGTACTAAACTGTCACTGAACATCAATAAATTACTAAACAAATAATGACATTTCACAAAAAACTAGACGACTATGTTTTCTATAAATAGATAAGAAATAATTTAATTCATAATATGTCTGCTAGACCACAAGTACCAAACATGTTTGGAAACAGCTCATTTCTATTACTCTAAACATGTAGCAAACTACGGGGTGTTACATTTAAACCAATTGCCGCTAGATAATAAGTATTTTTGATAATATTGTTAATTTACCTAATAAAGAATGTTACGCGTTACTTTATGAGCACACACAAAACTATTGTATTTTTGTCCACCCTGTACCAATTAGAATCAACATGTGATACATTTTTGAAATCAGCTCAGCTTGAGTAATCCGAATATTGAGACAAAATGGGGGTGTTCCATTGAAAAATAATGACGGTCATTACTCGAACGTAATTCAGCCTGTATATTACATTATTATTTTGAAATACGGTAAACTAAAATCAAAAATCGACGTGTTTCAGGATTATTTCTTAAAATGACCTGTTTAGCTGAAAATGAATTTATTTCATACTTTACGGACACAGTGTATGTCTTATATATTTTTATTTATTTTTTTATTTTTTTTTATTCTGATGCTTCGAAGTACACATATAAATTACAATACAAATTACAATATAAACTCTTATGAAACAATTACAGTATGCATATAATAACAACAATGAAAATTAATATAATCATAATATTGTATCCCCGAACTGATAGGAAACCATCTAAGCACTACTGTGCTTGTGTTATGTTTTCCAGTATCAATCAAAGGAGAGCACATTTGAATGATGAGTTGATCAAATGCGTGTGTCAACTCAACTCACTGGATCAAAAGGTGACATCATACAATTACTTCTAAATTGATATTGTTTGCATTGATGAGTTTTTTTATTTCTCTCTTGAAAATAAATTTAATTCTAAGGTTTTTTATTTCGATTGGCATTGAGTTATACAATTTTGGACCAATGAAAAAAATGAATTTTTGTGCATGGCTTTTCGAAAACAGTGGTACATCTATAGACAGGTTCGTGACGGATCGGGTCTGGTGCTGTTTTTAAGTGTTTATTTTTGGTTCTATTTTTGAGTGCATGTGTAGTAGAGAATGGTAAATAAATAGTTTTTTTTATATTGAATATATCTGCTTCTTCATATAGTAAAGTTGTTGAAAAGAGTCTGGTTTTCTTCATACATATTTTAATGAGACTATTTTGTTTAACTTGAAAGTTTTTTTGTGCAGTATTGCCAAGGCCTCCCCAGATTGTTATACAATATCTCAAGAGAGATTCTGCCAATGAATTATAAATTAATAGCATATTTTTTCGGTTCAGAATATCTCGTAATAAATAAAATTCATGCATCAGTTGTCTGAGTTTTTTTGCAATGTAAGTAGCATGTTCATCCCATCTCAGATATTGGTCAACTAGGATACCTAAATATTTAATTTTGTCGGTTTTCACTATTACGGGACATCCACAATTTAGATTTTTACAAGTAAGTTCATGAATGCTCAGATGATTTTCCCTAGGTTGATCAATGCTATTTAGGCTGAAAGTTATGAATTTACTCTTCTGAAAGTTCAGGCTGAGCAAACTATGGTTTAGCCATAGATATATGGAGGTCAGACTCTCCTCAGCCTTTCTGTACAACCCCTCCCAAGTATCATCACTGAAAACAATAGCCGTATCGTCTGCATAAGATACTAAGTGGCCTTGAAATTCTCTCAGATTTGCAATTTCATTCATATATACCAGAAACAGTAGAGGACCCAGTACTGTTCCCTTTAGTACTCCGCAATTTATTTTGAGTGGATCACTCAACGTATTATCAATTTTGACTCTCTGGAGTCTTTCTGTTAAATATGCTCGAAGCAGTTTCAATGCCGGACCTCTTATACCAACATCATCAAGCCTCTCCAATAACGCATTGTGAGGAACAGCATCGAAAGCCTTGGCCAGATCAAGAAACACAGCCATGCATTTTCTTGACCTGTCCAAATCCACCACTATTTCCTGAATAAGATCCATAACTGCGTTTTCCGTGCTGGTATTTTTTTTCAATCCAAATTGTCTATCTGTCAGTACGTCATGAGTTTCAAGAAAGTCCATCAGTCTATTTTTGAGACATTTTTCAAAGATTTTTGCAGAATTGCTGATTGAGGATATAGGTCTATAGTTGCAAGAGTTTTTGTAATCTCCTGTTTTATGGATGGGGGTGATAATAGATTCTTTCCATTGGCTTGGGATTATACCGTTCTTAAATGTTAGGTTAATAATGTGGGTCAAGGGTTCAATGATATCAGTATGAATGAGCTTTATTAAATTGACAGAAATACCATCTTGACCTGGTGCAGTGTTGCTTTTCAAAGTTCCTATTACTTTAATCAATTCGTTGTTTGTGACGGGTTTCAGAAATATGGAAGACGGCACATTGTGTTTTGGCAATATTCTATTTAGTGCGGGACTATCATTAACTTTTTTTATTTTTGATGCCATTTCATTTCCTACATTCACAAAATAATCATTGAAGGTATCTGCTTTCTCTTTATTGTCCGTTAATTCAATTTGGTCTCTGCTTTTTATTGTTGTATTACCCAGTTCCCTTTTTCTCGATTTAGAATTTGAAGCGCAATTTATTGTTTCCCAGATTTTTTTGTAGTTATTTCCGACTTCTTGAATTTGTGATTTATAATATTAATTTTTTGTTCGTTTCAATAGGCTGTTTAACATATTTCTGTATTGTGTATATTGTGCTTTCAATTCTACTGAGGGGCGTATATTCATTTTCCTCTTCAAGTTGTCTCGATACCTAATTGAGTTTATCAATCCATTAGTGATCCATGGCTTGATTTTTCTATTACAATTTTTTATTTCGACCGATTGCGTACATACGTGTATATAGCTATCAATTTTGTTGATAAATGAGTCATAAGCAAATTGGGCATCGTAGGAGTTAAGTATTTCTTTCCATTTTTCTCTGTAGACAATTTTTTTAAGTTTATTGAAATCTGTTTTTTTTAGTGATTTTTTATGATTATTTGGAATTTGCTTTCGGTTTTGATCTGGAAAATCGATACGTAAAAGTGTTGAATAGTGATCACTCAGGTTAGTTTGTACAATCATTGGAGTGAAAATTGTAGAATCCATAATATTTCGAGATTGTCTAACAAATATATGATCGATTATGGTTGCAGTATTATCAGTTTTTCTTGTAGCCGAGTTAGTATGATTCGAATCCATTTTCATTTAAAGTATTCACATAGTTAGTTACTTCTGCGGAAAACTTGTCTAATAAATTGAGATTGATATCACCTAAGAATATTTTTATTTGGTGATCCTGTAAGTTACTCAAGAAATCTTTTAACTCCTTTACATAAGTGTTGGCATTTGTCGAAGGTGGGCGATATGAAGCTGTGATACCTATTCTGATTTGTTTGATTTCAAGAGAGAGTCTCAGCAAAACTGATTCTGACATAATATAATTAGTAGATAGGACATTGATCGAGTCTCTGACAAAGACCAAAACACCATCATTCTGATTATAATGGGAATTATTATAATATGCATTGAAGTTTGGAATATTGAAGTCCCTTACCCTGTCTATCCCACATGTCTCCGATAGTACAATTACACTGATTCTTTCTTTAACTGTTTCCAGATATACTAGTAGTTGCTCGAAATTTTTTTCAATACTACGAATATTGAATGTTACTATGATTAATTCATTATCTGTTTTTCTATTGAGACATTCATCAAAGTGCCTGTATAACTTTGTTTCAATCCCACCCTGTTGATCCAGCAAATTTATCAACTCCAACATGAAAAAAGATCAAAAAGAATAAAAATGAAACACTATTAAGACAAAGACAAATTATAGAGTATAAAAAAGATGTTCAAAATTAGAGAAGTAATGGATGCGCGAGGTTTCCCTAGCAAATTTTATAATTCACATTATATTGAGTTAACCAACAAATAAGTGTTCTTCAGATATTTGATATTATAATAAATTCAGTTCTTGGAGAGAATATATGGTTTTGATTTGATTATTTTTTTTGGTGATTATTTTGCCGTTATCCGTCCATACACTTTTGAAGTCCAGTTTCCTGATCGCCTCATCCATGAGCCTGAGTCTAGTGGCTGTTAAGTCTTCTTTAATCACGACGTTTGTTCCCTTGAGCAACTTCTTATAGAGGAATATTTTGTTTTTTGCATGCCAGTCCTTCATCTTCAAAAAAACACCCCTGCTTTTTCCATTGGTCATTTTTCCAATTCTGTGACATGTTTCAATATCGATAGGCGTGATATTCAGATTCATTTTGGTGTTCAGAAGGGATATAACAATTTCCTTGGTATTTTCGTTCACATCTTCCTTTAGGCTATAAATACGTAGATTACATTTTTTGGATTCCTGCTCAATCGTATCAAGTTTTTTTATAAGGTCGACGTTTTCACCTTGTAGATGTTCCAATCTCATATCCATTTCTTCATACCTCTTTTTATTTTCATTTTTCTGCACGTTAAATTCCTGCGTCAATTCACTCAGGTGTTTATCGTATTTTTCCAGCTTATCGGTGAAATTTTTTGTGATTTCTGCCGAAACCTTATCAGCTATAGTTTTTAAGAAGTTTTGGTCCATCCACAATTGTTTTATCGTCACGTTGACTATCTTGTTCAGCTCATCGGTTTGCTCCCGAGTTAGCGGCATTTCGTGTCTTGTTCAACTTGATGCACAATTTTACTTCACTTTGGACCTTCCTGACACTTTTTTGAGCGTGGTATCGAATACTTTGAGTTTGTTTTGCTAGGAACTCGCTACACACGTCTACTCCATGTGGACTACAGCAATAGAATATCAAAGATTTTTGTTCCAGCACGATTTGGAGTTTCCAGAATTAATAAGATTGATAAACCTCCTTTTTATTACATCCAAGCATTTTGGGGCCTGCGCCCTATATGAGTATTCTATATCGGAGATGACTTTCCACTAGGGTATAGTGGAATGTAGTGAAATAATTTTTAGGTATATGGTCTTTCAGTTTCTTGAAATCTCTTTTCATGTACTGATCCATAATAACGCCCAAGTATTTCATCCTATTTTCAGGGTGGATTATAGAAGTTTCCGAATCGGATTTGATAGTTAATTGGTTGTAACTTGGAACAGAGAAAACGCTATGAGCTATAGTATGAATACGTAGTTATTTCTGTGTTCACAGTCAGTTATTTGTAGTCCAGTCAACGTTCTATATGCAAGAAATTCGCCTCTGTAGTTTCTTCCAATTCATCTAATGTATCTGCCGTATTATATGGCCGTATTACCGGTATGTTTTTCCAGTGTTTCCCAGTTTTATTCAGTGGGGTTACTTCCGAAAAATTTCAGATAATTATTTCATACACCTACATCCTCCAAGGACTGCAGGAAGTCGATGGCTCACCGTATCGAATGCTCTCGAAAAATCTATAAATATGCCCAAGCATGGCTTGCTTCCAATAAGACATTCGTTGATTTTTGTTATGAGGGAAATAACAGCGTCCTGTGTAGATATTTCCTCTCTAAACTCATATTGTTGTTTCGACAAAATGTAATACTCGTTAAACTAATTAACGTATCTTAGTTTAACTAGTTTCTCGAATATCTTCGATTTTTCGAATATAGGTGCAACGATCGATTTTTCAAGGGTTGATGGAAACGCCGTTTTATATGCAGTTGTTGAAAATGAATGTGAGTAGATACAGGGTATTTCATCAATATGGTAAAAAATGAAACTGAGAATAGAGAGGACCAAAATAAGACGATTGAGCGCAACATCGCTCATGCAAATGTTGATGGTTCAAAAATTGGTACATTGAGGGCTTTAGTACATTACAGGATGTCTCCGTTCGTGAGAAGTTTTATATAAAAAAAAGAAACGGCGAACAAGAATATTTCATCAGTATTAACTTCCTTAGAGGGCGTCACTTACCCGCTTTCGATCATTCAAAAATACGCACAACTTTTTTGTCTGTCAAAAATCAACATTCTTGATGGATCATTCATCAAACTACGTTATCTTTCGAGCAAAAACATTTTCCTGGAAAAAGTCGAAAAACCCTACCGTTTCTACGATAAACCCAATTTTAAGTATTGAAGTCACAAATAAATTCAAATAATTTTATCAACAAAAATCGAGAAGGTTGCTGTCAAGCAAATAGTTAGTTTTCTAGTGCCAGAGAAACCGATATCATTAAAACTGTCGAAGCTTTTAGGAAATTTGCAAATGAAATTTTAACTTTGAACGCTCTTTTCAACCATCAACATTTGTATAAGCGGTTTTGTGATCAATCGTCATATTTTGGTCCTCTATACTCCCAGTTTCATTTAATCACCATATTAATGAAACACCCTGTATACTATGTAGCGACTGATCAGTTTCAAGGTTCCGGATTTTATATTGTCGTCTCTTACTGCCTTTCCGTTTTTAAAATCCAAAATAATCCTCTGTATCTCTTCTACGGTGATGGGTGCAAACACTAAATAATTAGCTGTAGTTTTCCTTTCCACTTTATTTTTTATTCGATTTTTATTTTTATTCGATATTTGATTCAATTGCTAGATTATTTTGCAGATCTTTGAACATTTTATTATTTTTATTAATAGATTTGTGCAGGGCGGTAGTCCACCAGGGTGCTCTTCTTCGTATTTGTTTCATTTTATTTTCAATAGTTTCAATAAACTGTGTCATGGCTATCACTGGACTAGTTGCATTATACACATCATCCCAACGAGCATTCAAAGGCAGATTTTTTTTTGTGTTAATTATGGTTATAAATCTATCTATTTTTCGTAATACGTTATAAAAAACTCATTCCTATAGCACCTCAAGCTTTTTTCGCAATATTTCTCATGGTCCCCACGATTAGGCCAGTCTCAGATGAGTGACGAGTAAACTCATGATGTGATGTTTTGAATGCACCATATTGATAGACTATTAACCTCGAAAAAGGTTATTTCCATCGAATACAAATTACCACAAATTGATTCAGAACCACTAATTGAGTTCATTGAAGATCTACAATTTTCATGATGAAAAGTTCAATCTACACATCAATGAAAGAGTATCCTATTAGTTACTTCTGAATTTACAAAATTCAGGTGTTCGATATTTCAGTTCACTTTTTGGAAACTTCAGATGCCAATAACTTATACCAAATGGGAATGGATGAAATAAAAACAACTCTCAACCCAAGATACTATTATAATAATAATATTTATTAACTTCAGGTACAATATAAAGTTTAGACATAGTAAAAAAGGTAAGTTAATAAACGAAAAAGTCACGTAAACTGTTTCCAGTTTGTGTGTGACTGTGAGAATTACAATCAGGAATTTAAAATTCACGTAACAAAAAAATACAATAAAATACCACATTCATATTTAACACTAGATATATACTTATATAATCTTATATTGGTTACATCACATATATATATATAAAGGGGCAGTTTGTTTTCGAATAAAAAAATACATATATAACAAAGGACACAATTGAGAAGGCTGATAACTATATGTATAAACACAGGAATATTAGGAATACACCATCTTATGTATTTGTGTACGAGGCAAACTAGTGATGTAGTCATTCAATCGTTTCTTAAATTCATTTTGGTTTTTTGAACTCTTCAATTGATTGGGTAGAGAATTGAACAATTTGAGACTGAGGTAGATGTAGCTTTTTTGTCCTACAACTTTATTCATAAACGGCATTTTCAAATTATTTTGTTTTGTTCGAGTGTTGTATTCGTGTTCTATTTTCGAATGTTTGTGTTTTGATTTGAAACATTTTTTATTAGTATGTAAAAAGAAGAGCTGCACGGGATCAAATATATGTGTTTCGAGATAAAGGGCATCTGTTGGGTGAGTCCTTTTCTTTTTGAAAATTATTTTAAGGATTCTTTTTTGTGTTACTATCAGCTTATTCATAGTGGTCTTCCCAGCTGATCCCTATGTCAGTATACCGTAAGTTATATGTGTTTGGATGAGAGCGAAATATAACGTTTTAACTGTTTTGTTGTCTAACATATCTCTTAAGACCTTGAAACGATGCATTAGAAATTGGAGTTTTTTTATTACATAAGTTATATGGGATTCCCATCTGAGTTGATCATCTATAATAATCCCGAGATATTTGAACTGTTTAACAGGTGTGATAGTGAAGATATTGGACACATTGAGAGAAGTAAAAGAGGGTGAGTAACGCGCAGAAGCATAAATTGGTAGGTAGTACGTTTTGCTGAAATTTATTGTTAAGAGTTTATGTGAAAACCATTTTCTGATATTTCCGAGATCCATTTCTACTTTATTTTTCAGGGAAGCCCAGGCCGTGTCCTCATAGAAAAGGGCTGTGTCGTCAGCATATGTGAAAATTTTTCCTGTTGTTGGAATTGAGAATAGGTCATTGAGGTAAATATTGAAAAGAATTGGGCCCAGGATGGTTCCCTGGGGCACACCATATTCTATATTCTTGAGGTCACTCCTGTGGTTTCCAATCTTCACGCTTTGTTTTCTGTTCAGCAGGTAACTTCGAAACAGTTTTAGTGTGGTTCCTCTTACACCAACGTTTTCAAGTGATTTGAGAAGAAGTGGGTGGCTAACTGTGTCAAAAGCTTTTGACAGGTCTATGAAGACACATAGAGCTGCCTTCTTGTTATCCATAGCAGAGTACATTTCAGATGTAAGATCTAAAATAGCATCTTGGGTCGACACACCTTCTCGAAAACCGTATTGTCGGTCGGAAAGGATGTTATATTTTTTGAGGTAGGACGATAGTCGGATTTTTATAATTTTTTCGAAAATTTTGGCTACAGAAGTGATCAGTGATATTGGTCGATAGTTTATAACTTAATTTTTATCACCGTTTTTATAGACTGGGATCACTTGTGTCAATTTCAGCGTGGATGGAAAAATACCGTCTATGAAAGATTTATTTATTAAATATACTAATGGTTCAATTATGTATGGAATTGTATTTTTCAAAAGTTCAGCTTTTATTCCATCGACACCCACCGCTTTTCTGTTTTTCAATGATAGAAATATATTTTTCATTTCGGTGGAATCAGTGGGAAATAAAAACATTGACATGTGATTATTAATATTTCTGCTCAGACATTCATAATTTGGGTCAGCTTTTATTTCGCCTGCTAATTTTTTGCCTATATTGATGTAGTGATCATTGAAATTATTAGCAATTTCGGGAATATTATCCGTGGATTTTCCTTCTATGTTTATTTGTGTTATTTTATTTATCGGCCTTTTTTTTCCACAAATTTCCCCCACAGTTTCCCACAATTTTGTGTTATCGCTTTTATATTTTTCAATATCATTCCTGTAGAAAGTTATCCGTGCCTTTTTTATAATATTGTTTAATTTATTTCGGTAGAGTTTGTACTTTTTCAAATTGTCATCATTTGGGTTGCGTAGATATTCTTGAAACATGCTGTCTCTAATATTTATTGAATTAATTATTCCATTTGTTACCCATATTTTCCTTTTTTTTTGTTTAGATTTTTTTTTGTAGCTGCATTCAGAAATTTTATTATCTAGGATTTCTATGAAAGTTTTTGTTGCAGATTCAACATTAGTTGCGCGATATACTGATTTCCAGTCAACCGTCTGAAGATGCGCCCTAAATTTGATAAAGTCTACTGCTGTACCATTGTTCATAAACCTTTCAGTTTCATTCATATTTTTATCCAGTACTATTTGGAGATATGTAGTATAGTGATCTGTTAGTTTTGTCGTGATGATAATAGGTAGTAAGAAGTCAGTATCCGATTTAGTTCTAATGAACATGTGATCCAGACAAGATTTTGTATTTTCTGTCACCCTTGTATGCCTATTTATCAAAGATATGAATTCAAATTCACCCATTACATTTAGGTATTCAACTGTTGATATATCCATATTCTCGTCCATTATATCAATATTTATATCTCCAAGAAAGATGAAATAATCCGCCTTATTTTCGCATTGTGTGAGGTATGTTTTCAAAGAATTCACAAAAAGTTTACAACAGTAGGGAGGGTTTTTATACATAGCAAGAATAGACAAGCTCCTGTTATTGAAATAAATATTGCAAAGAATCATGTTGTTTTCATTGCTCAACTTCACTATTTCATATATGAACTCAAGATCTGATCTAACGTACATCACTGTACCATCGTTCTGATTGTACATTCCCTCATTGTATACTATGTTATGACCATTAATGTGATATAAATTCAGATCTTGAATTTGTCTCGTCTCAGTGAGAACAATAACCTCAGGTTTATCATCTAATTGTTGCAAGTAACATAAAAGGTTGTTGAAATTTTTATGTATACTCCTTATATTATTGTGAATTATCTTAAAATTTGCCTTGTTATTGTTTATTTTCACGACTTCATTACATTCTGCTAGGTTAGATAATATTTCTGTCTCAACTGTTCTCAATTCAAAATTCTTAATGTATCTTTCCATTTCACAAGAGTGGCAGAAATTTTTTATTTGGGTTCATCAATTCAAAATTTCGGACATGTGGAGTATACACATACACCAACACATAAAATTTATTTTAATATATTTCTGTGGCAAATGGATTCTCCGATGCCAACTCTCTCTTTCACACACACACACATAAAATTTATTGAAGTACAAAAAATTCGCCTGCTTTTTGATTCTGAATAATTTAAAATTTGGGCACTTGCTTAAATCAATTTAAGAGAGTAACTATTAGTTTACATAACTAGAGGGGCATTGGATTTTTGTTGAACAGAATAAAAATCAACTGAGACATGTAATTTGTTATTAATTATGTTTTGCTCTACTTATTAGATCTAAGCCTACCTCTAGCTGCGTCTTTGGATAACGTCGCTGCGGTTTGCCTATTAATTTTTTTCACTGCACCTGTTTTGGGAGTGTTTTGATGTTCTTCTTTGCTTGTTTTTCCTTCCTCGGTGTTCGTTTGGGGTTGGAGATTTACGGGTAGTTCAGTGTCCAGTGTTGGAATGTTGTAAGTGCTTGGCGTTGGAGGAGCACTGTTATTTTTCTGTGTTGAATCTTCTTCGTAGAGTAGATCTTCAACCTTGTATTCGATGTTATTTACATATAGCCTGTTTCCTTTGATGTAACTATCCTTGTTATGTTCCCTAGCTTGATGAAGGTGTGTTCTCAGTATTCTATTGTCACTCCTTTGTTTTTCCGTTAGGTCATGAACAATGTATGTTTTTATACCTTTCAACTTATGGCAGTTCTGAAGTATTTCCCTCTTTTTTAGGTAAGACACTAGTTCAAGTTTTATTGGACTATTTTCAGCGTTACCCAGTGTAAATATATTACTTATGTCGGACTCGATCAATTGAACGTCGAGTAGTTGTTTTATTTGATTGCAGATTGAGGCAGCAGATACTTCTCTGGGATTCCTATTTAATCCAAAAATTACCAGATTCTTTTTTTTTGCTTTCTCTTTCTAATAACTCGACCTTATTGCTCAGCTCTAACTTTTCTTTCTCCAATGTTCTTATCTTATTATTCAGTGATTCAAATTTCATGAACAATCGAGCTTCACTAGCTTCTATAGAGTTTTTCAGTTCACTTCTGTTTCTCACTATTTCGTCATACAGCTGTCTAGTAGTTATTTCCGATTCAGTATTGGACATTTTCCCTCGGACAAACCCCGCGATCTGGCAACACCGTTAAGCAGAACAGCCTAAACGTTTGGGGAATCAAGAGTACAAAGTCCAAACTCGGGCGGGTTCAATTGTATAAACTGTTAGTTTGCAGTCTAGATGATGGTAAAAAATCTGGATAAACTCACATGTATGCTAGTCAGGATTATGTAGAGTCGATTGTATTACTTGTTATTAATTAAGAATCGCATTTGATAATGTAAAAGAGAATTTGTTGACTTCCGATGATCAGACGTGGTTTCTTACAGCGTTGCACGATGAAATATATTAGTCAACAATATCGATGTTGAGAATTATGTATGTATAAATACTACAGAAATCCACCAGTAATCAAATTTAACTCAACCCCCTCAACTTCAAAACTATTCGATAACATACTGTTACAGACTTTGTCTCTGTGAGTTCGGTAATAGCAAACACTTTGTAGTTCCTTTTATTATTTATCACTATTTATCAACGACCCACCTATTTCAGAGAGATCCAAGTAGAGATGCCAAACTAAGAGGGACAACATCATCTGGAGGTGACAGCACCTGACCCGCAATAGGCGGCTGTCACACAACAAAGATCAGCTCGCTTTACGGTAAACTGAGAGTACCTTGTACCTTAATAGGTGAAAAGGTTGATGTGAGCTTGCTCTGCTGAATTGTCCACCGTGTAGCTTATCAACAGTCATCAGAGGATAAATCATTTTTCTCAGGCCTTCAATAGAGAAGTTGAAACTATCAACTAGCAACTTCCAACGATTTACACAGTTCTGAATGATGAACAATGATTGGCTAGCGGAATACAAAAGGGCACATTTTATAAGGAAAATTTCCCGAGAATTGTCGTTGCAAGACAACGTATACACCATTTGTTTTGTTTTGTAATATCATATTTCTTCTTCGCAGTCTTCGAATTAAATGAAGTGCATCCATTTCGTGTGGTCTGTTTTGTATAGTTTATTGGTTCATCATCTTCATAACAAGTATTTAATATAACTGAGGAATATCTAGAATCAGGATTCTTTCAGTCGGACTCTCTTCTTGTGTGTGTAGAAGGGATATGGCATTGGAATGATCCGTTTGCCACAGAAATTAAATAACAGTGAAATTATGGCCAAACAATGTAGAATATATAAAGAGAATCATTCATCCATGAGGTAAAGAAAAAAACAATAACATCGGAGAATGATGAAAATCGAAGTTTAACAGGTATCCTCTTGATAAAACAAAGAATAGAACATGTAAACATGTAACAAAGTGAAACTGTTTCACTTTGTGACCTTTCTTTTAAATTTGTTCTAATTTGTTTTGGACTGTGGACTTGGTTATTTATACATTTATTTCATGGACTTTTCTTGTGCTCTCTTGACAAGAAGGCACTGAAGATGACCTTCTAGGTCGAAAGCGATCTGCAATAAATAGAAACAAATTGCACGAAATACATATTTTATTCTTTGGTTCAGCCACGTGCACACAGCTTCACTCCCACTTTGACAATCCTCGTGATATAATTAAGTTATGATTCATTTCCTTTATATCAGCAAATGCTACAATACTAATTTATTTTCAACAAATAGAAATATCATTGAGAAAATTACTCATTTATTTCGATTGAAGAAATAGCATTGAAATTTTCAGGAATTACAATTTTGATTGAATAGATATGGAAAATCACCTTCCTTCGATGATAGAGTGTGAAATATCTTATATTTCCACCAAAAATTGAAGAATATGATACAGATTTCCTTACTTGTACTATTAACGAGATCGTTATACAAAAATGCAAGTCATTTGTCAGCAATTCCTCTCAATGCGAAAAGAAATCAGTATACAAACAGTTTTTTCCATATTTCCATTATTGCCACTCCCCTCATCGATGTGTTATGAAAAGGCAACGGCATGTCACTAACAGTGTGTTAGTCTTAATGATCTTTGCGGAGAGTACATTAAAGTGAATAATCAATACCATTAGCTCATCAATCTATTAATCTTGACGACACCCCAAATGGCCTTAGAGTTGATCCACTTTTCGAACAATGAAGCGATGCAAGTCAACTTCGACAAAATCATCAATCAATATAGATAATTTCATCGTCAAATCGAATATTACTGGCAATATCATATAGGGCGTTCTTCATCTGGAGAGAAACATATTTTTGCTGTGTTGTAAACCAGAACCGTAATGGGGGTGATTCAATCGGCAAGAACGTATCAATCCTTAATTGATTTTCAGTGTAACATTCATTTTTTCGAGACTCACTCCACTTGGATTCACGTATATTCATTAATGCAGACAGAAAACTGGTTCTGTAGAGGTGGACCATATTTTCAACCTATGATTTCTCTGGTAAAATACATATAATACAGAGTGGTTCAACGAAAAGTATGCCCCTATCTTTTCTCATTTGTTTAGAATTGAAAGCAAAAAGGCTCGGACACGTGGAGTTTGCTTTTGAGACAGACACATTTCAGACATATTTTCCAACCTGTGCCTTTAACGCCCCAGCGAGGGGGTGTCACAACCCTGAAATTTCAAATGGAAACTGGGTTCGAGTGATATATCATTTCAACATGCACACAATTATCTTTCTAATGATACCCTATTCGTTGAAATTTACTCGAACAGTTAATGCCAAAACTGATTTAAGGTGACCCCATAGAAAGAAATCCAAAGGTGTGAGATCCGGTGATCGAGGTGGCCATTCCGTTGAACCTCGTCGTCCAATCCATCTACCTCGATACTCCTCATCCAAATACCGTCTTACTGCACCGTAAAAGTGTGGAGGAGCACCATCCTGTTAGAATGTTATTTCCAAATTACCGAATTCATCTGGATTATCTTCCAAAATTTCAAGGATTAACAATTCTATTGCGTTTTGCAACAGTTCCAGATAAAGCTCACCAGTTAAATGAGTATTTAAAAAAAGAGGCCCAACGATGTGGTTTCCCAGGATACCTGCCCAAAAATTCACCTTCTGGGAAAATTGTGTTTCACGAAACAGGTGAGGATTTGCGTCACTACAATACCTCACATTCTGTGTATTCACATTTCCATTTAGATAGAAAGTTCTTTCGTCACTAAAACAAATTGTTTTGACATAGTCTGGCTGTGAGTTGATTTTAGTTTCCATATTTTCACAAAATTCTAGTCTTCGGTCTGGGTCGTCGTCTGAGAGTTGAACCATTTTCAATTTGTATGGATGAAATTTGTTTTTTTTTCAACACCCTGTGTACTGTACTTCGACTGACTCCACAGGTAGATGCAACGTGAGTTGTTAAAGAAGTAGGATTAAGTATTACTTCTGCCAGTATATCAGTTTTTTTCTCGTCAGAAATTTGTGGTCTGCCAGATCGTTTCACATCAATAATACTACCCGTTGTTTCGAACTTACGAAGAAGCTCCCCTAAATAAGTTCTCGAAACGGGGCGATCGGGAAACCTCTCATCAAAAATGCGTTCTGCTGCATGAATATTTTGTCCAATTTCACCAAGAATTAGGATAGCTGCTACTTTATCACCTAAAGCACGTACCATTTCGCTTCTTGAAGCACTTAAACGTTCGTCTCACAACAGATTAACAAATTATTAAAATGTACAAAAATATGAAGAGTACCAAAAGTTGCAGAAACAGTTAAACGTTCGATCAACAATACACAAATTATTGAATGTACAAAAACTTGGACAATTACAAAAACGAATCAGGGAGACTAACAAAAACGTCAGCTGATTTGACAACTATCCAGAGGCGGAGCTCAAATTTTGAATTTTAGTATTAACTGATTAAATTCATCACAGCTTTGCGTTTTTTCAAAAGCGAGTTGCCAAAACTACCATAAACACAAAAAAAATTAGTATCATTGAATAGGTTTTTTCGATACCTTTTAAAAGAGGTGTCGCTTGCCGTAGGGTTCCATTTAAGATTATTGGTCACAATGGCCTTGTGACGACATCTTTGACGATTTCGTCATCTATTATCTCTAGTAGGGCAGTTTACAACCTTTAATATTCAGTTTCCAAATTTCACTTGTTCATGTATAATCGTTCCAAAGATAAGAGGGGGGGAGGGGACTTTCGAGAAGCACTGTATACTTTATTTTCGTAGTTGATGATGGAATCGCATTTACGTCACATAGACGAGATAAAAGGTTTCACAAGAATATTCCATTTCATTTTGAATCAGTTCATGAATCTTTCAGTAGGTAATGGGATTCAAGAAAAATGCTTATGATAAAGTATCAACATTTCAATGAAATTCATTTTTGGAAGACCTCCGGAAAATCTTGAATATTATGACTTTCATATAAGTAACTGAAGTTTCACTTCAACATCAATACACTGTTTCATTTCTGCAATTTCCTCTGCTTTATAACCACTATCTTGTTGGTATCTTAAACAGCTCCAATGTCATTGAAAATTGATATACAGGGTGGCCCAAAGAAAACGTACCGGAAGGTATAACTACCAGGAAGAGATTTTATTGAGAAAAACTTGAAATACGTCAACTTCGTGTAATAATAATAGTAATTTATTCATCCAAGAGATCATAATATAATGATATAGGACAAGTCAAAATTCAAGTATTTAAAAGTGATCAAATAGGAGAATGAAGGTACTCCTCAACAGAATATAATGCTTCATCCAGCAAATGAGATCTCATCGTAGACATAAACCTCCTCTTGGTAGAAATGCCCTTGATTTCATCGCTGAGCCTGTTGGACAAAACCGAACCCATATAATAAGGATTCGACTTATACAGCTCTAACCTATGACCTGTATGTAGTAAGTTCATGCCATGACGTGTATAATAATTATGGGATTCATTTTGATAGACAAAATCATGGAGACTGTTTTTCAGAAATTTAAAAATTTCTAGAATATATAAACAAGACTGGGTCAGTATTCTTTTCCTGATGAGTGTAGTTTCACATGAGTGTCTGTATGTTAGTCCATGAAGGTATCATATTGCCCTTTTCTGTATGATAAAGATACGATGATGCTGTTGAGTTTTCCCAGAATATAACGCCATACCGAATATGAGATTCAATGCATGCGAAGTAGTAGGTCTTTGCAGTATTGATACTGGAATATAAACGGGGGCCCCTCAGGAAATTTCAAGAACCCAGCCTCGCAACAAGAAGTATAGTGCAGGAGCCAACTAATCAACGGCTGCTCCACATAAACATCCAAAGTCTAACGAATAAGATAAATGTGCTTGAACTAATTTGTGAAAAACATGATCCAACTGTAATATGTCTGTCAGAACACTGGATGAGTGAAGATAAATTAATGATGACTCAGGTGTCAGGTTATGAAGTGGTTTCAAGCTTCTGCAGAAGCATTTCCGAACATGGAGGCAGTGCTATACTGGTTAAAAAACAAATCTCAGGTAAATGTAAAAATATTAAGTACCTATCAAAACTATCAGAAGAGCTATCCTATGAATGCTGTGCAATAGAGCTCGACAAAAAACTGTGCATTGTAACTATCTATAGAAGTCCGCTATCAAATAATCATATCAGCTCCTTCATGGACAAACTCATTGAGTCACTCAACTTCATTAGTACAAAATACCCTTCTATTATAATATGTGGAGATCTCAACATCAATCATATGGAACCGGGAAATTGCAACACAAAACAACTCTTTAACATAATTGACACATATAAACTTGAATCACTTCTCCATGCACCAACTAGAGTGGCCAAATACTGCAGTAAAATCACTTCTACTGGAATTGACTATATAATAACTAACATTGAGAAGGGATACTGTCATAATATAGACCTTGGAATTTCAGATCATTTTGGTCAATTCTTTAACTGGAATTCAATGCAGGAACCATCAAACCAGCAAAAACTAGAACTGTTCACTCGAAGATTCAACGGAGGAACTCTAAATGAATTCAGAACCCTTTTAAAAAATAGCGATATCAGTTACCTTAATAACTCGAACGACTCTAATATGATGTTCACACACTTTATGCAAAACTTTGATTGGTGCTTCAATGTAGCATTTCCTAAAACAGTCTTGAAAATAAAACATAACAACTCAAACGAAAAAATCATACTGACCCCTGAAACAAACGCCGAACTGGTTCGGCTGAAAGAGCTGAACTGGCTACGGAAAACTACCAATAATGAAGATTTAAATGAGAAATACAAAGAAGCAAAAAAAATCCTTGATAAAAAAATCTCATGGGAAAAAAAATACATCACGCTGAAATAATAAACAAATCTGAAAACAAAACAAAAACCCTCTGGAACTTGGTAAACAAAAAAAAAGAACAAACCAAAAATCAACAATGCAGTAAGTATAATGGAACATGGTGAAATGATCTCAAATAAGAAAATTGTTTCTAACCTATTTGGAGAGTTTTTCTCCGGCTCAGTAGTTAACCAGATCAATTCGTTCAACTTTCCCGGTAACGAGTGTACAAAAATGAACACAAACCTCCCCCACTCGATGTTTTTTGCACCTGTGAGTGAAAGTGAAATAAAAACAATCATTCTTAACCTAAAAAAGAAACATTCTAGTGGTATCGATGATATACCCGCGATTATACTCAAAGAATGCTGCAATGAAATTGCGCTTCCACTTGCAAACATACTCAATTCATCTGTCATTCAGGGTCAATTCCCAAAAGAACTCAAAGTATCAAAGGTCATCCCTGTTTTCAAAAAGGGGGACCCACACACAATAGAGAACTATAGGGCCATATGCCTACTTAGCTGTTTTTCAAAGGTAATAGAAAAAGCTTTATATAATCAGATCATCCAGTACCTCGATTTAAACAATATTCTAACACCATGTCAGCATGGATACAGACAGAATTATTCAACAGAAACAGCATCAATAGAACTAGTGCAGTATATTCATGACAACCTTGACAAAGGCCATATTGTCCTGGGAGTTTTCTTCGATCTCTCCAGGGCGTTCGACACAATAAATCCACTCTTTTTAGAAACCAAAATGGAGTCCATGGGAATCAGAGGACCAATAAACTCATGGCTTATATCGTATGTCACGGGAAGAACACTGAAAGTTAAAACTGATAACGAAGTATCAAACCAATTTAACATTGACTTAGGCACACCGCAGGGGGGAACCCTAGGCCCGTTACTCTTTTTATTATTCATGAACGACCTGCCAAATCACATTGAAGAAGGTAGGGTATTCATCTATGCAGATGACACTTCTATCATAGTAACAGGAAAATCCCATCAGGAAATAAAAACTAAGGCAAATTTAGTCATAAACAGCTTCACAAAGTGGTGTGAAAAAAATCATCTCATCAACAATATCGGGAAAACAGTATGCCTAGAATTCACTAACAATAATAACCCTAAACATGAAAACCTAACATTTCAAGTTGATGATACCAACCTCGTAACATTGTCCTGCACAAAATTCTTAGGAACTCAACTCGATCAAAAATTGAACTTTAATGAACAGGTAGACTTCATCTGCAAAAAAACTAAACAAAGTATATTACGCCTTCATAACCTTGAAGAGCAATTTCCTCACAAGTCACTTAATAAACATATACTATGCACTAGTTTACTCCGTATTGAGCTGCAACATAACCGTATGGGGAAGGGCAACAGAAATAAATAGAGTTTTTGTGCTGCAAAAACGATTCATCAGACTGATATTTAACCTAAAATATAATGAAACATGTAAAAATACTTTTATAAACAACGGTATCATGACTTGCACATGTATCTATCTTTTCAAACTGATGTGTTTTATTCATCAGAACCTCCACAAACTCACAAAGAACAAAGATCTCCACAATTATCCAACCAGGAAAAACCAAGATATCCATATTAATAACCATAACAGGTCTCACTACAAAAAATCACCCCTCTACGCTGGGGCGTACTTTTATAACCTGCTACCTGAGTCAATCAAACAATCAGCCAATCATTACAAATTCAAATTATCTTTAAAAAAATTCCTCATCACCCATGCATTTTATTCATTGGACGAATATATTGACCACAACACAAGGTAAATGCTTCCAAGGCATTCCATTGAAAATATTTATTTTTTATTTTTTAATCATTATTAAATACTCACTGTGTTAAATAAGAATTGTTTGTATGTATGACGTACTGTATTAACTATGCTGTATCAACTTTATGTGTATCGTTTGAACTGTAATGTATCTGTGAAATGTCCATTTTTTACCTGACTTATCTCATGTCATGTTTCATGATCCAGAAGAGACGAATAAACCTATCTATCTATCTATCTATCTATCTATCTATCTATCTATCTATCTATCTATCTATCTATCTATCTATCTATCTATCTATCTATCTATCTATCTATCTATCTATCTATCTATCTATCTATCTATCTATCTATCTATCTATCTATCTATCTATCTATCTATCTATCTATCTATCTATCTATCTATCTATCTATCTATCTATCTATCTATCTATCTATCTATCTATCTATCTATCTATCTATCTATCTATCTATCTATCTATCTATCTATCTATCTATCTATCTATCTATCTATCTATCTATCTATCTATCTATCTATCTATCTATCTATCTATCTATCTATCTATCTATCTATCTATCTATCTATCTATCTATCTATCTATCTATCTATCTATCTATCTATCTATCTATCTATCTATCTATCTATTGCTTCAGTCTCTTCAAAGCAAAGCAGTTTTTCGAACATTTCTCACTCACTGGTGATATTTGCTATTTCCAATTCAATGAATACCTAATAGTTTGAATGAGGTTACTTGATGAATTGATTGAACAATGCTTTTCATAAGTAGACTTTCATTGTAACGATTTGCTAGTGTATAAAACTGCATGAAGAACGATTTCTCTTGATTCAAAGTTGTTTGAAAGAATTCAGCTATCGCATCGAAGTTGCTTTGCAGCTCCTGCTTTTAACTATTGCCACTAGATAATATAGTGATATCATCTGCAAAGGCAACAAAAAAGTATTATTGATGTACAAAATGAATAGCAATGGTCCTAGCACACTACCCTGTGGAACCCCAAAATCCATAGGCACTTCATCAGACCGTATTCCTGAGCATTCCACGAACTGCTTCCTCCATAAAGATACGACCACATCGCCCACGAAGACCATAACCTTCAATAGAAGATGACAAAATGTCATGATCAACACAGTCGAATGCCTTGAAAAGGTCAACAAATAATGCCAGAACTTTATTTTGTTTGTCTAAGTTTTGGTAGATAGAATTCACTATGCGCAAGATAGCTGTTATAGTTGACCTATTTTCACGAAAACCATGTTGAGAACAGGAAATAATTTGATCACCTTCAACAAATGCGAGAATTCTGGTCGCTAATAGTTTTTCAAATATTTTAGAGAAAACCGGCTATAGGGCGATATAAAAATTTATATTATTTAAGCTAACTCAAGTGAGCTCGGATATTGACCACTATCGAAACATGCATTAAGTGTGTCAATGGTTTGGATAATTGATTGGCACATTGTTTGACAATTCTGATAGAAAAATGATCATTCCCCAGTGGATTAGGATTTTTCAATGCACCTATGGCACCAATAACCTCATTTTTGATTACTGGTGACAAGTACATGGATCCACTCACCTAGGCAGAGGTAAGGTTAGGTTAGGTCTAAAGTGAGTGGGTCAATGCGGCCCTCCACTGCAACCCTGGCGGGTCTAGTGTGGCTCACACCAATTCAAATTTCACCAAATAAATCCAGCTTCTTAACGAAGCCGATTATGGTATCTGGTGATTGATATTTCAGGTCCGAGGGCGAGAGTGCTACCCTGCCAAACATCGAGAACCTGATTCTGGCCGCAGCGGGGCAGACACAAAGTATGTATTCTGCTGTTTCATCATCTTCCAAGCATAGGCGAGTCGGATCTTCTGATAGACCAAGTCTAGTCATGTGATGATTCAAACGACAGTGACCTGTGAGTAAGCCTGTTAGGTTCCATTCTTCGAAGGATGTATGAATGCCTTGAATGGGTAAATCCTGGAATATTCTGCGAGAAGTTTGAGAAACTTCCTGTTGTCCAGGTATTCAGTGTCTGTTTGGCAAAACTCAAATAGATACCAATAGCAGGTTCTGGACAATGAAATCGCTCGAGGCGCCTTGCCTTGCAAGACAATCTGCCATTTCGTTGCTCTACAAACTGGAGTAGCCAGGAATCCAGATCAAAGATAGTTTGTTAATTCTTCCAATTGAAGAAAGTCTCTTCTGGCAATCGAAAACCAGTTTGGACGTGGCTCGTTTCGAGCAAAGGGCTTTCAGTTCCGCTTGGCTGTCCGAGAATTATTTTATGTGTGAGGTTGATTTCTTCCAGTTTCTCGACAGATAGAGCAATGACATGGATCTCTGCCTGAAAAACGGTCTCAAAAGATCCTAGGCAGGCAAATTTTTTCTGTCCTAGGTCTGCGACCATAAACACCTGCACCAAAACCTGCAGGTGTTTTAGATCCATCAGTAAACCAGCAGCTTTCTGCTCTCAGTAGTTCCTCCTTCCGGAGGATCCAGTAGATTCTATTCGGGATGAGGACAGAATAAGGCAGGTCGTAGTTTACTAATTGAGGCATGATGTCAGAGGTCGTTCCCAGAATACTGTGACTAACAGTGTCATCCGTAGTCTGTCACGCTCCGTATAAGCCTGATTCGTGCAGTTAGCAATATGCACGAGTCTATATGTAGTCCATCTGGCCTCTCTCTCCAGGAATATGTGGAGAGAATCATCACATATATTTAGTAAATTTATTCGAGACCCAAGCCCCAAGATGTCCATAGGGAGAGTGTGGCTCTGTGAAGAACCTCCAAATGAGCGTTCCAAGTGAGTTTCCTATCGAGGATAATACCTAGATATTTCATTTTCGCAGCAAATGGAATGACTTCACCATTCATGGAAAGTGGTGTTGAAGCATCCAAATTTCTTTTTCTGGTGAATGAAACAATCACAGTTTTGCTGGGGTTTATGGACAGCTTTTCCCTGTGGCACCAACTGTAAACGTCATTCAACGTATTTTGGAGGATATTTGATGCCATCCTTCCTGACGCAGTCCTTTCAATAATAACAAGGTCGTGTGCATAGGCTTGCAGTTCCTCCCCCTCCCGATCGAGGACCTCAAGCAGACCATCCATCAGAAGCGACCACAAAAGGGGGAAAAGCACGCCAACCTGTGGACACCCTGTGGAGACCCTGAACCTTACGGCCTCACTCTGAAGGATTGTAGTTGCTGTTCTGTTAGTGAGCGTGGCGTGGATCCAGCCAGTTATGGTTATGCTTTTTTCATAGAGCGACCCGCCTGATATAGCCATTCAGTATCCTTTCAAGTCCTTTCAATAGGAAAGATGTTAGACTAATTGGTCATACCTTTTGATATTTACACCATCCTTGCCGCCAACCAACTGGGTGGAATGTACTTTCACGCCAGACTAGCTATGTACATCTGTATGATGAAAAAAATAGCCGCACTAAATCTGATCTTCTTGAAGTAGCAAATCCTATCAGTTTGGATGTCTTTGTGAATAGTGTGAAGCATATTAGAAACGGTGGAATATTGGTTGGATTCAACAGGAATGAAGATGTGGTTAAAATCGGAAATAAAGCTGAGGAAAAACTGTGTAATGATTATGAAATTCGTGTCTTAAAAACCGTTCAACCCATGGTCAGAATTGTTGGCTTCACTGAAGATTATGATGAGGAATCCTTGCGTCACTACTCATTGAAACAAAATACCTCTGTATTTATTCCTTCTTCTGAAATCAGGGTACTTCATCAAGGACCGACAAAGAAAAATGTGACTGTTTACCAAGCAACATTGCAGTTGGATTTTGATTCGTACAATAGATCTGTAAAACAGGGATACATACTGGTTGGCTTCGACAGTTGTGCTGTTTACGAAGCAATTCATGTTCCCCGATGTTTTAATTGCAATAGTTTCTTTCATACTAACAAGACATGTAAGAATCAAGTTTCCTGTCCAATCTGTTCAAAAAATCATGATCTAAAAGATTGTCCTAGGGGTAGTGCAATGCATTGTTCACATTTGAACAAAACTCAAAAATTAAACATTAACGTTAATCACGCTGCTGGGGATTATGAACAGTGCAATGCATATAAAATAGCTGTTCAAAATATTAAAAATCATTTGTTTGGTACTCCCAGTAATATATAGCAATCATTAAGTGTACCTTCTGTTATTGACTCTTGTGCGGATTCGTCCAAATTATCGGTATATTATCAGAATGTGCGTGGTTTAAACACTAAAACACATGAATTGTTTGACTCTGGTAGGGCAAGTGATTATTCTTGTATAGCTTTTACCGAAACTTGGTTGGACGGAACCTTGCATGACGCCGAATTATTTGATCCTAGTCGATAATCTGTTTCCAGTGTTTCAGAGATTTTCAAAATAAAGGTCGTTCTAGGGGTGGTGGGGTTACCCTAGCTATTGATTCTGCGCTGTCTCCGGTAGATTCGAATTTGAAAACAAATTATATGCTGAGAGATTTTTGTCTATTGGACATAGTAGGAGTTAGAATGAAGCTGGAATATAAGTATATCAATTTAATTTTGATTTATATTCCCCCTGACATTAGCATATATTTATTTAAAACGTTTTTTGGAGCTTTAAGTTCTCTCATGTATTTTAATGATAGTACCGTTTTTGTGGGTGATTTTAATGTTGCAGAATATGTATCTATATAATCGCGATCACTGAATACTCCAAAGCTCTGTAGTTTGAACAGTTTTTCCAGTTTTTTTGATCTCCAACAATATAATTATGTGATGAATGATAACAACAAATTATTAGATTTGGTTCATTCGAATGTGGATTGTGAGGTTATTGCAGCACCTGGCATATTATTTAATGAGGATCAGCAGCACCATCCTGCACTTCTACTTCCAATGGAATATAGAAATGAAAGGATTTTAAAATCGAATTCTGGCTCGTTTTTTTACAATTTCAAAAAGGCTGACTTTGGTAGGTTATACCAAGATCTGTCAAATATTGATTGGGATGTTTTGAATGATTATGTTGATGTTAATGTTGCTTTCGATGAATTTTATGAAATTATATACAATTCAATTGATGAATATGTACCAAAATGTAAAATAACTGGTCGTTCCTATCCTCCTTGGTATACAGGTAGTATAATACATGAACTCAAAATGAAAAATATTGCTTGGAAATCATGGAAAAAAAAAACAGGACATACACATTTAAACGACTTCGCAAGGAGATAAAAACAAAAATCAAACTCGCTCATTCAAATTACTGTGAAAAGGCAGAACGTAGTATTCAAGAAGACTCAAAAGAATTCTGGAAATATGTTGAAGACGAAAAAAATCTGCTTCTTTTTCTAAATCAATGCATTACAACAATATTCAATATGATAACCCTCAAGATATAGTTAATGCATTTGCTTCCTTTTTTCATAATTCATATGAATCTAATAGCAATATTTGTTCATCAACTATCATTCACACTGACTTACTAGACATGTTAATTATGGATTCATTTTCAGAAAACGAGGTGTTTAAAGCACTAAAAAAAATTAAAACTAGAAATACTAAAGGTCCTGACAAAATTCCCCTCATTTTAAATGATTGTGCTTGCATTACGTGAAAATCAATATCCTTCAATTTTGAAAGATTCTCAAGTGATACCTATCTTTAAAAAAGGTAATAAATCTAATATAGAAAACTACAGGCCTATAACAATTAATAATAATTTTTCGAAGGTATTTGAGTTTTGTTTTTTTGAACCCATTTATAATCACTTCAGTAGGCAGCTATCTGAATTTCAACTCGGCTTTGTCAAAAATAGATCAACAGTAACTAATCTGTTTTGCATTACTCAGTTTATATCTGACACTATCAATGCTTGCTCCCAGGTGGACGTAGTCTATACGGACTTCTCGAAAGCTTTCGATAAACTCAATCACCACATTCTGCTCAACAAATTAGAAGGTCTTAATTTTGCTGAAAAACTCCTAATTTTTTTCGCATCCTATCTATCGCATAGACAGTTATATGTTGGATATTGTGGGCGTAGATCCATTGAGTTCACAGAAACCTCAAGAGAACCTCAAGGGTCGGTTCTTGGGCCATTATTCTTTATCATTTCTATCAATGATATCATTTTGGATATTATAGTCAATTTCTTACTATATGCAGATGATCTCAAGTTATACTATGAAGTGAAAAAAACACACGATTCTGACAAAATTCAACGAGATTTAAACAAGCTGACTGAGTGGTGCAAACAAAATCAGCTTTCATTAAACCCTGAGAAGTGTGTAATAACCATAACGTTCTTTCATCTCGTAACAACACAGATATTTTTAACTGCAATGTGGCTATGTTAAAAAAACATAAATTTGCATATTTTTTTCTGAGAATGATTTTGTTGAACTTTAATTAGATTTACTCACTGACATGTATCCTATCCTTTAAATGGATGTATTTTTGCTGGATAGTGTAATAATAAACTGTTAATACAAGTGAAGCCCTCCTCAATGTGCAACTGGAGGGAGTTTTTGTATCCACTCCAATCTGTAGCTTTTGAGTCAAGGAATTCCATTACTGGTCTCGGACCTGTTTCGATGTTGAATCGAATGTGTCTATGGTCTGAACAGGAGGGTTCAGTAGATACAGCTCAGTGCCGTATCTTATTGCTCAGAAAATTTGTGCTGATGGTTAGATCTAATACCTCTTGCCTATTTCTTGTGACAAAGGTTGGTTTAGAGTTTTTGTTGATCACAGAAAGCCCTTCTCTTAGTATATAATCAGAGAGTAACCAGGGTTCTTGTAGGGAGGCAAGGTCGATTGATTCGTCCTTGAACCTTCTGCCAAGCATGTAGAAAGCTGCCTTGGCATGTTGTAAGTTCGCCTGCAGACAGTTATTCGGATTTTTAACCTTACTGACTGAACATAAGAAAACTGATATTCTTATGTGCTGCTGAGTCAGTGCTTTCATTTGTTTTTATAGATGCTGGTTGTTTAGGACTGTTTTTACTGATGGAAGCGTTCAAGGATGAGTAAACTGTATCAAGAAATATTTGTTTCTCGTGCTCAAGTTTAATAACAATTTCTTGTATTCGTTAACTGGGGATATTGTCAATGGTATGTTCCATTTTCAACATCATAGACTTCTCCACATTATCACATACCTGACAGAACCATTTGATGGACTCAATTGCTTTGACAACCTTGACGATCTTTTTCTTGAGATTGATTTGCAGAATCCATCACAATTAAGCAGGAACGATTCGCAGTATCATCCTCACTCTACGCCATCTTCTCTGTATATATATTGTCACGTACAGGGGGTGTTTTTGAGGGGTCACCCCTGTAGCTTGGGTCGTACTCAGGAAATAATAATGATCATTTATGTTAACATTCAGAGTTTTCTTGCAAACAAACACGAGATTCTATTCCAAATGATCTGCTACTGCTCAACAATCACAGTTTCAAGTTTTTTTTTTATAAGGTGAATCTAGAACCACCAGATATTTTAGGTTCTTATCTCACTGTAATGCAGTATAATTTTGTAAGATGTGACAGCAACAGTAGATATACAGAGGAAGTCTTACTTTATATAAACAGGGCATTCAATACAAAGTGATGAAAAGTATAACATCGGTAGATGTTAACTATTGATTCTAGTTTGTGGAAATTTCAATTGATAGCCATAAATGGACTGTTGGAGGTGTTTACCATTCACCAGGTGCAAGTCATTCAGTGTTCATTGAAGAAATGGAAGATGTATCAGAAACTTATTTTCATAATAGAAAAAAGGTCTATAAAATATTAATAATTCCTACACGAAAAAAATTCAGCACTTGTTCAACATGTATGGTGTGGATCAGATCGTTGAAGATTATACTCGAATCACAAATGTCAGTGAGACTATAATTGATTATGTTATAACAAATTGTGATGATATTACAGTCAAAGCTAATGACAGTCCTAAAATTTCTGATCATTCCACCATTTTCATTAGTATATTTAATACAGGGCCGAATGTGCCCGAGAGAATTCAAGAAGTTAGAAATATGTGCAAAGAAAATAATTATACCTGTTTGTACAATCATTTCGTCACTTATTTCATTTCCAATTTTCACTCGTTGGATTCTATTCGATAGATAGTTCTTTATCATTGCCAATGTATTGCCTCCAACACCATAGTTATTTAATTTTTCCATCAGTAATTCGTAATCAACGGTATCGAAGGCCTTGGACAGAATGAAGTATCATTTTCGATAATTTCTTGTTACTAAATGGAACGAGTAATTTTCTAACAAAAAAAGTTATTCAAATCACTGAAGGCTCGACAGAACGCATTGCTATGACAATAATCACGATCTGATAAAAATGAGCTAGAGAGAATATATCGAACAATGAGATAACCTGTTAACAAGTTTATACAACGTTGTGCAGCATAGCAGATGTGACCTTCAGCATTCCATATATCTTATTAGGGATTTTAGGTCACGACTTGCATTGAAATCAGCCATCTATTCACTGATGAGGGTTGGTATCGGCTAATAATTCCCAAGACAAAGCATCTCTTTGATGACTCCATAAAACCCCATATCCTTCTTACAAATGAGCCTGAAGAACTGCGTATTACAACCCACATACCCAGTGACATAAAATTCCATCGCACCCCAACTGCATAGGTAACCATGGCATCGTAATTACATGCGTATGCATCCGTACTGCGTTTAGCACCCTCATCTCCAGAGTATTATGTACAGTCTGTCAATGATACCATCAATGACGTAAATATGTTACATTCACTCTGCTTGAGTGGAACTGTTACGATATTATATGATGATATTGCGCCATGAGTATTGGGATTGAAGAAATATGTTACATATATTCTGGTGAATTCCATTATTGGAATCAATTTCAATTTTTTTATGAGAATTATTAGATATATTATTTTCTCTAGTGTAATGGTTTATCACATACTTTCAATTGACATTACGGGCAATGTTTGAAATTATAGTCAATTTCGATTCGGAAAGAGAAATTTATCAACATCTTCGAGATATGTGTATTCGATCTATAGATCTTTATATAATCGTGAATGTGCATTCATCAGGGTACGTTTGATAACAACAAATTATATGATCGATGGAATATAACTTGAGATGAGTACGTCACCTGTTAAGTATTGAGACATGTAAAATTTGGTGAAGCTCATTAATTTTTTGTGAACCTTTGAAGCATCTGACAGAAGTTTTCGTCTATGGAAAGGGTCCGACACTCATAATATAATATTCTACATATACAGTGCGTCCATTAAGTAACGCATAAATTCATCATTGGCTAAATGAACAATAAAATTAGGAATTCTCAAAACAGGTCGATTTTTGATTTCAATTTACTATTGTTTCAAATCATAATCCAATATACAGGGTGAACCACTTTCGTGTAATGACGTCATCACCATTTTTTTCAAATGAAACCCCTCCTTTTTTTTCAATTTCCAAATTGCCTTTGCTGAGCTGATTCCAAAAATGTATATGTTGCTTCAAATTGGTACAGGGTGGGCAAAAATGCAAAAATTACTCACAAAGCAACTTTCGTGAATAGCGGAAAGACGGAAAGAGAAAGCGAAAATCTAATAACACCCTCATTCAAGAGGAAGACCATGGGCGTACCGAAAAAATTCCCAGAGGGGGTTGAAAAAAAAAGTACGCGAAAATGTCGTTTTATCGAGCTAATTTCATGGCCAACGCGTTCTACGTGAAAAAAATATTTTGAGACCCCTCTACGCCACTGACTTTTTCCGAAATTCGGTCGAGCCAACTCGGAAACTAGGGCACGAAGAGCGACGCGGTTTCTGGCAAAGGCCCAAAATCGACCACGGCGAGTCGGAAAAAAAAATACGTGGGAGCGCCCACGCCCCTCCTTCCGCCTTTTTCGGTTCGAATTTCGTCGAAGCAAATTTTTGACATTTTTTTCCATACGATTTTTGGAGGTTTCGGACGGTTTTCATCCGAATCGCCCGACATTGGCGGGTCCAAGTGGTCGGGCACGCCTTCTACCGCCCAAAAATTTTTTTTTCGAGAATCGAGTCAATCGGTGCCCAAGGTCGTTTTCCGCGCTCGAAACTGATTGGGTTCGTCGAGAAAATTTACTTCATTAGCGTACGGTTTTTTTTACGCGGGTTTTTAGCTCCGCGACCGGCTGGCGTCGGAGGAAAACAGCGGTGTCGCGAGTTGGAATGATGTGGTCGAGTAGCAAAAATACGCACCGTATAGCGAAAGGATAGGGGAACAAAAAAACCCCAGTGGAATTTGCTCCTAAAAAATTTTCTTCCGGGAGAAAAAAAATCCTCAAGTGCTCGACAGTCGGGCGATCAAAGTGGTGTGCACGGGAAAAAAATTTTTTGTAGCGTCACTGTGCAATTTTTCGATTCGAGAAAAGAGGAGGTCATTGGTCAACGAGATACCTAAAAAAAGCTCTCATCACTCATTTTCGTCAGACGCATAGATTTCCCGGAAAAAAATCTAGAAATCCGGTAATCGAGCCGAAATTCAAAGCGCCTTAACTCGGCTACCGTACGGTATATCGGATTGAGAACAAAGAGCCGTACACGACTCGACGAGTTCAACAATTGAGAAGGAATTTGTTTATTACATTCAGTAACGTATTACTTTCCATAAACAATTTTCATATTTTTTTTTGCATTTTTGCCCACCCTGTACCAATTTGAAGGAACATTTTTGGAATCAGCTCAGCAAAGGTAATTTGGAAATAAAAAAAAGGGGGGGTTTCATTTGAAAAAAATGGTGATGACGTCATAACACGAAAGTGGTTCTCCCTGTATATTAGATTATGATTTGAAACAATAGTAAATTGAAATCAAAAATCGACCTGTTTTGGGAATTCCTAATCTTATTGTTCATTTAGCCAATGATGAATTTATGCGTTACTTTATGGACGCACTGTATAATATATTGAAATCAGTCATATGAATCAGTCGATTTCTGTTTCTCATATGGATTTTGATGAATAAAAATTATTAATTTCTAGAATGACAGGAATTGATGATGATTACCCAATACTTTCTAACACATTCATTTTATTGCCACGTGTGCAACATAACGTTGATATTTTCCGCAAATATTGAAAAACAACGTAGAGGAAATAACATTCAACGTAATTATAGGCAATATATTCCGTTGACAGTTTCGTAATGTGAATCGATTATCCTGATGAGTCTGATGCCCACGATCTACATATACCCAATACTCATAGAATATTTCATGGGTGAGGAAAATAACTGGGTTCTAGAGCTGATGTTATCTATCTGAAGAAGTGAATATGATGAAGGAAATATATACTTCTTGCTGCAGCATGTTCATCTGTTTCCTTTGATATTTTATATTGTTTTCTTTCACGGAAATGGTAGAGCATGATCTCTCGGCAATCAAGAGTTTTGTCGACGAGACAACAATTGTATATGTCCCGGATATCATCGAACTTTTGAATTGAAAACAATTATCAAAAAACCAATCAACCAACTTTCACTGTGAAAAATCAGTATTCCCAATTGAATATTTGACAAATGGAAACTTTGTTTTCAATATTTTCAATAGTAGGTGATGAAATATTTTTTACACAAGGGTATAACGTCTTCAATATTTTGTGGAGAAGGGGAAGTTGAACTTTTCATTCAGTAGGTTGGTATCGTTCTGAAGGATCTGAATTCTTCTCAGATTCAGGAAAAATTGTAATGAAACTCAAACGTGTAGCAAAGAAAACATCTAACATTTTCGATATAATTCAAATCAACATAAAGACCCACTGATCCACAGGTCGTTTCAAGTTTTTGGGAACCGCTGGAATCTCTTCAAGGCTGTCTGACACTTCCCCTAATGCTGATTGGTCATCTGAATTGGTACGAGAGAGAACGTAGGGATGCGACGCTATTCATCTGATTGAAATAGGCGTCTTCTGATTATATTATTGTAATGAGAACTTACTATATGTATTATAATCATGAAACTAACTGTTGTGTTTATATTCATCCAAGTGCTCTTTTTCATAGATCAGACACCGATATACATACATGCTAGGCAGGGTAAGAAAATTGTATTGAATAAACAGTTCCCTACAGTGTGTTCTTGGACCTACACCAGATATAATTCGGATTGCCTGTTTTTGTTGTATAAAGAGGTTTTTTGGCACTGTGGCCCCATATCATAATTCCATAACGTAGATGACTGTTTATGAAAGCAAAATATGCCATTGTCATCATATTATGGGACACAGACACTCTCAATCGACGCAACATAAACAAACTTGAAGAAAGTTTTTTTGACAGGTGTTTAATATGCACATTACATAATTCCCTTCCTCTATTGCCACTGATACTATTTCTACAAACTTAACTTATGCGAGAGTTGTTGATTTTCCTTGTCTAAAACCGAATTGTTCTGGAGTAAGCAGATTGTTCATCTCAAAGTTATAAATTGAACGTTTTTTCATTAGAGCTTCTATTATTTTCGATATAATTGGCACAAGTGATATTGGTCAATACAATACAATACAAATCTTCATTTCCGTAGACTTTACAGTATTGGATAATGTCAAGAATAAGTTTAAGAAACTCAAAAATAAAGTTTACAGTAAATATAAACACAAATAATTAGTAAAATACAAATAAAACAAAAAAGTTTTACAACCAAACAAAAAATACATCACAACAAAGTAATAAACGCGGTCAGAGACGTTGCAATCGAAAAAATCATTGATAGAATAAAATGAATTCTCAATTAAAATAACCTTTAGAGTATCCCTAAATTAAACATTACTTGATATCTTCTTCAAGTCGATTGGCAGTTTGTTGGATAATTTAATAGCACGATAGGACTGTTAGCTACCTTTTGTGCCTGGGTAAGGCCAAATCCATGCTTACTCTAAGACAATATCGATTGTTTCTAGCAACTGGATAGTCAGTTATGTTATTTTTAACATGAATTATAGACGCCAGAATGAACAGGGAGGGAAATGTGAGTAGATTTAACTCAGGGAATAATTTTTCACAAGAATAAGTATAAGGTTTGAATGACATAATTCTAATTATTCTCTTCTGAGCTCTGAAGACCTCACCAGCCTTAGCACAGTTGCCCCAGCATATGGTGGCATAAGAAAGGCAAGATTGAACATATCCAAAATAATAGAGTAATAAGAGACTACCGTCCACTTTCTCCCTAAGTTGCCAAAGAACACGACCATGTCAGATGCTCGTCTATAAAAATACCAAGATATTTGGTAACCCTCGTTTGTTCAATAGTTCTGTTGTTAAGTTTGACAAACAGACTTTTATTCAAATCTGTGAGGCTGAAAAGTATCATTTCAGTTTTAACTTCGTTTAACACAAGTCCCTTAACATTACAGAAGTTTATCATTCGATTAACCGCACTAGATGACATTTTAGATAGTGTATTCAGACTGCTATTAGAAGTTACAACAACAGCATCGTCAGCGAACGCTACAACATAATGATTGGGAAATTCGTGCATAAGGTCGGTAAGTAGACATGTCTGTAATTTTTTTTTATGAAGAGGTTGGATCTTAGAACATTTGAGAATGTTTGGGAACACGCCCTGTCTGAAACAAATATTTATTGAATCTACTAATGGGTTTATCATACTCTCTATAATGACCTTCAACAGATTATTACTCATATCAAACATATCCTGAGTATGTGATACTTTGAAATCTTTTGCCTACTACTTCTATTACTTCATTCGTCGCGACAGTTTCGAAAATATTCAAAAAGACTCCATTTGGCATGTTCAATGGTTCATACAGATGACCTGGTATATTTGAACATGGTATGGTATTAATAATACTTTCTGCAATATTAGCAAAGTACTCATCGAAATCTTCTGCTGAAGGACACTCTGAAACCGTTGTTTGCATATTTATTTTTCTGTTTTGATTGATAATCTGCCATGCTGCTTTCACTTTATTCCTACACAGTTCAATTTCTACATTTGAAGCAGCAATCACTCTCTGTAATGATCATATTTCATAAAAACCATTGAACCATTTCAAGATCGTGGTGAATGAATATTCATGAAGATTCTCCACTTACCTTTCGAACAAAATCCAATGAAAGTAAGGGTCTTCTGTTATCCCTTTCTCGTTTAAAAGGTAACCATTTCCTGGGTATCTCTACTCAATCCTCATTTTCATGAGGATACGATGAAATTAAGATCTCAAAAAAATGAATTCACAAAAATCGCAAGAAAAGAACAATTCGCATGTAAACAAACGATTGTAAGGTTTCGCTCCTAACAATTTGGCATCGTTGGAAAGTGACATTTAAGTGTTGCCATAATTGTTGATACTTTGATGTTCCCAGCTAATATATAAACCTATTGAGACGTCTGTCATTGCTAGATACTTTTTGTTTTGCACTAATGGCATTGATAAGTTACCAAATCTGACACAACTATCAATCCAGAATAAATAGACTATAGTTGAACGAATGGTATTTGGATCTCTTCTGAGGCTGGTTCAGCAGAAGTGTCTGTGATCGATGACTGAAACTCATTTCTCAACTCAATATGTTCATCTTCATGCAAACGTACATTATTTACAGCTTGACGTTAACACATTTTATGCTCTCGAGTGCGAAGTACAATGTATTTTTTGATAATATTGTCTTTTGAGTCATCTTGATTAGGAAAAGGAAATCGGGATGAATGGTTCTCAGAAATATCTTACTACTTGATTGAATTTTTTTTTGTAGCCGAATGTTTCAGTCGATGAATATATCACATTCTTTATTGATGTTTTTGAATTTCATTGCATGATATGTGTTCACGCCCCAATTTCTTTCTTAGAATTAATTTATTCAGTTTCTCATCTCAATGTGTTTCATTTATTTCATTCGTTTATTGTGTTGATTGAATGGATCCTCTTTTTTTATTCCTCTCTCGTGTTCCTCGCGGATCGACACCAGCATGCTGGCTTATCGAGAGTATCGGTCGATAGCCGGTCGACACTTCAAAATTGTACTCGCCGACCCTAAATTGAACGTTCTCGGCCCAATTGACATTCTTCATCAAATCTCAAGACGATGGTATCAAAATATTAGGTCTCAAATGAATACCCTCATCGACTATTTTTCTTATAATGCAACTCCCTTGAACGATGCTTGTATCAAACAAACTATTCCATCGGATATTGCTCGTATCTATAATCCTTTGGGTTGTTTATCTCCGGTTTCTTTCTTTGCTAAGTATCTCATTCAACATTTGTGGAGTTTTGGTTTAGGTTGGGATGATAAACTTCCTCCCTACATTGTCGAAAAATGGTTTCGATATCGCGAGGAACTTTCCCTGATGGGTAATCTCAAAATCCCAGAATATCTAATCGACTCTTTCATATCATGCGGGCTACATGGGTTCTCCGACAGCTCTGAAAAGGGTTATGCTACAGCAATTCATTTCCGTTTCTTGAAATCGAGGGGTGAGGTTGTCACTCGATCAATTTGTGGGAAATCCAAAGTAGCACCTCTAAAAACTATACCAATCCCGCGTTTAGAATTATGTGCTGCAGTTCTTCTAGCCACACTCATTGATTTCATTCTTAAAATTTTCTCAAGAGAAATTATCTCTGAACAAATTTTCGCGTGGACCGATTCGATGGTAGCTTTGACCTGGATAAAATCATCGGCTCATAGATGACCAACTTTTGTCAGTAATAGAGTAAGTTTTATCCAGGACAAAGTATCACCAGAACATTGGCATTATATTCCCACGGCAGATAATCCAGCGGATTGTGCCTCTAGGGGTCTCACACCTTCCCAATCAGTAAACCACCCTCTGTGGTTTTCTAGTTTCCTCTGGTTGACACAATCAGTGGAAACTTGGCCAACTACCCCTGAGAACTCTATTTCACCCACCCAGCTAGAAGAGAAAAAAAACGGTGACTCTTACCTCCTTTGTTTCTCTTGACACCTTGGACTCCCTTTCAGAAAGATTTTCTAATTTGGACAAGATCACGAGAATAATTGCATATTCTCCACGATTCATTGATTTTCTTCGAAAATCCAATTCCCAAAGTTATTCTCACTTTTCTAAGAGTGAACTCCACAAAGCTCTATCAGTTCTAGTGAAAAGGGCACAACATATTCTTTCCCAGATGAGATATTACTCATTGAGGTTAAGGGTCGCTTACCCATTTGTTTTCGAAAGTTGAACCCTTTCATCGATGACGAGAGTATCCTCAGGGTGGGCGGACGCCTTCAATTTTCTGGTCTATCTTATGATCAAAAACATTCGGCATTACTCCCTCGTAAGCATCGTCTTACTCAATTCATCATTGAGGATGTTCATCAGCTCCATCTCCACCCAGGTTTACAAACTGCTCATTATCTCGTATCACAGAACTGTTGGATCATCTCCTCACGAAAGACAATCTGACAAGGTTTCTCGAAATGTCTGCGCTGTCTCAATGCTAACCCGAGGCCTATGTAACCCTTTATGGGCAACCTACCCCTTTTAAGAATCAACCAATTGAAAACTTTTCAGTCCGTGGGAGTCGACTACGGGGGACCGTTTAACATCACACTCAGAAAAGGCCGTGGAATCAAGTCTCAAAAGGCGTATGTTTGCTTGTTTGTGTGTTTCCCAACGAAGGCCATACACCTCAAGTTGGCTTCTGACCTGTCCACCGATGCTTTCATCGCTGCATTGCGACGATTCATTGGCCGTCGAGGTCCCTGTTCCCAATTGATCTCAGATTGTGAAACAAATTTTGTAGGTAGCTCTTTCTCAACACAGGAAAACCGCTGCTGAACATGAGCAAATTTCCTTCTCTTTTCATGCACCCTCTAGCCCTCACTCCAATGGTCTCAGTGAGGCAGGAATAAAGTCGATGAAATCCCACCTTCATCAAGTTATCGGAACTCAGATCTTTACTCATGTGGAATTTTATAACCTCCTGGTTCAAATCAACAGTATTCCTGAACCTGATTTGACTAATTCAAAAATGAACCGCTAAGATCGTTGGCATCTCGTTCAAAGATTACAGCAGGATATCTGGAAACTATGACAGAATGAGTATCTGCATACTCTGCAACAACGAAACAAATGGCTAAGAACTGAACGCGAAATCAGAGTTGGAGGATTGGTAATGATAAAAAAGTGAACTCACTCCGCCCTTGCAGTGGCGTATTGGTCGAGTGGTCAAAACTCATCCCGGAACTGATGGAATAATCAGGGTGGCAACAATAAAAACTGCCCAGGGCTTTTTCCAGATACCCTTGCTGAAATTAGGTCCACTGAATATTCCAGCATCTCGAAATACCTACAAGGTATTATGGTGGGCGGTAATATTCACGCCCCAATTTCTTTCTTAGAATCAATTATTCAGTTTCTCATCACAATATCTTTTTGGTGGTTGTGGTGATAACACGCTCACATCGTTCCTCTCAAGTATTGTGATAAAACAGTGGTTGTATAGTGAAAAATTGAAATTATTTTATATGACTGTCTTCATAATAAATCAGTCTATTCAGTGGTTATAAAATCACAAGAAAACAATTATTTGTTAAAGAATAATCAACAAAATTATATGATTAACTTAAAAGGAATAGTCCTTTTTTGTTGACAATACATTGAAAGAATTGTTTAAAAACAACCAAACACAAAAAGAGCCTGGTGATAAAGAAGACAGGGCCGGACTCGGAGAATGATTAGCAAAAATGGCATGTTTTATTTGCAAGGATGTCAAAACTAAAGATGTCTTCAGCTGTGATGGGTGCAACAATTGTATTTGTAAGGGATGTGGAGGATTGACTGCATCAGAGGTTAAAGTTTTGCAGTTAGTCTCTGGTAGGACCCTAAAATTTTATTGTCCCAAATGCACCAAAGGAGATTCTTTTGATTTGTATAAAGAATTAGTAACATGTAAGGAGCAAATTATTGAAGACAAAAATGAAATTATCAAACTTTTGAAGAAAGATATTGAAGATATGATAGTCAAAGATCCAATGTCTGGAACAAAAATGGGATATAATGAGGTACTCAAAAGTAATAAAAAGGAAGAAGTTATATTGATAAAGCCCAAAAATACAGAGCAAACAAGCATTCTTACAAGGAGAAAGTTGGAAGAGGCAGTAAATCCCTGCACTTTAGGGGCAACAGTATCCAAAGTAAAAAATGTAAGACAAGGAGGTGTAGCCATAAAATGTAGTAACCAGGAAGAAATAAAAACAATTTGTGAAAATGTTCAAAAACAAATAGGAACAGATTATGAAGTTAAAGTACCAGAAAAGAAAAATCCACGAATAGAAGTGTTCAACGTTGGTCAGAAGCTATCTGAAAATAAAGATGAGCTGATAGAAAAAATGGTAATACAAAACTGTATTACAACAGAGATAGAAAAAAGGGAGCTGAAGATAGTAAATATATTTAAAAACAGAAAAGGGATGATCAATGTTATAATGCAGTTAGATCCAGAGACATATGCTATTGTCAAGAAAAGAGAGGTATTGAACCTGGGTTGGAAAACTTGTTATTATCGTGACTACGTGAACATCATGCAGTGCTTTAAATGTTGGAGATTTGGACATCAAGCTAAGTATTGCAAGAATACATGTGATATATGTCCAAAATGTTCAGGAAAACATAAATCAGATGTCTGTACTGCAAATCAATATACTTGTGTAAATTGTAAATATGCATCAGAGATATTAAAGATTCCCAATATAAATTATGATCATCCAGCATACAACAGAGAATGTGCAGCCTATAGAAGAATCGTAATTGAAGTTCAAGAAAGAACAGACTATCATGAATGGAAGGATCAAAAAAGAGAAGAAGATGTAACTGGGGATAGTAGGCAATGACAATTAAAATATTTGAGTTCAGACATATTCTTAATGAATAGTCAAAGCCTAGTGTGTCACTATGATGAAATAAAATATTATATTGGTAAAAATCGACCTGCTGTTGTATGCCTAACTGAGACTCACGTAACTGATGATATAGAAAATAATGAGTTGTTTATTGAGAACTATGTGTTATTAAGGCTCGATTCACAAAGCAGACACACAGGAGGGGTGATTTTTTATGTAAGAATGGATGTAACCTATAACAAATTTGGGACTTATATTATTGAAAAGAATATGTGGTGTTTCACGGTTCAAGTCAAGATTGCTAATAATAGTTACACACTAATGGGAATTTATCATTCACCAAATGAATCACATATTGTTTTTTTAGATTACTTAGGTGAACTGCTTGAGGAATATTTAGCATTGAATCTGTGTAATTGTAATTTTATAATGCTAGGGGATTTCAATATAGACTGGAATGCAGAAAATAGTCACAGCAGGAGATTGAAACAATGTACTAAAGATAATGGCTTAGGGCAAATTGTCAAAACGAATACACACTTTTGGAGGAATGGAAGCAGTATGATCGATTTAGTTTTCACAAATTTACCTGATATATATACTTCTGTACTAGATGAATGCACTTTCTCCAATCATAGAGTTATTCAAATAAACATCCAAGATAATTGCACTTTAAAAAAAGTTACCATTAGAAGCAGACTAACAAACATTTCAGAATTTAATGATAGGTTATTGAAAGTGGAATACAATTATAGAGAAAAAGACGTGAATGTTAGATGTAACAATCTAACTAGCCAACTGCAAACTATAATAATTTATGCCTAAAAAGGAAATCACAGTAGGGGGGTGCAAAAAAGAATGGTTCAATGATAGTATTCGTCAAGCAATTCAAGATAGAGACATAAGTTTTAGAAGATTTAAATTCACTAGAGATCTGGTTGACTGGGAATATTATAAAGATAAAAGGAATAGAGTTGTGAGTATACTAAGAATAGAAAAAATGCTTATTATAACCGGAAAGTTGACATGTGTAAGGGTGATTCTAAGGAAATGTGGAAAACATTAAAAAGCATTATATCATCCAAAACTAAAGATCATCTAACAAAAATAAAATTCGGGGATGAAGTTGTTAGTGACAAGTTGCTTATGGTAGAAAGACTGAATGAATATTATATTAAAAGTACACAAGATATTGTAGGTAGCATTCCAAATAATGTAACCAATTTCAATTTGTCTAATAATAACAACAATAATAAATTTACTGAATTCGAACTGTTAACCAAAATCGAATTGGAAACAATCGTCAATACATTATCGAATAAAAATAGTCCCGATGAAATTGGGGCATTTGTGTTCAAAAATCATTTTACAAACATAGCAGATCCTTTACTAAATCTGATTAATAGTTCATTAGAACAGGGAATTTTTCCTGACAAACTCAAGGTCTCAAATATAATTCCTATTAAAAAAATTGCAAACAGCAGTAATGCTGAAGATATGCGACCAATAAATACTTTACCGGCTATTGAAAAAATCCTTGAAAAAGCTGTATATGTTCAACTTAAACAATACATAATTAAAAACAAAATACTAAGTGAATATCAGTCAGGATTCAGGGAGGAATATAGTTGTGAAACAGCACTACAATATGTTTTAAATGAATGGAACGAAGGGAAAGATGCGAGTAAAATAGTAGGAGTTATATTTGTAGACCTGAAAAGAGCATTTGAAACTGTTGACAGAATAAAATTACTTGGCAAATTAGAGGCATATGGTATTACTGGCAATGTATATAAATGGATAAAAGACTATCTGAATAATAGAAGACAAAAAGTTAAAATAGGAGATACAGAGTCAAATGAATTAGGTATTAACTTGGGAGTACCACAGGGTAGCATACTGGGACCATTATTATTTATATTATATATAAATGACATTCACCATGTATTTCAAAATTCTAAATATCATTTATTTGCTGATGATACAATTATTTATATGGAAGGAAAACAACTGGACACTCTTGTAAATAATATGAATGAGGATTTGGAGAATTTGAAGGATTGGTTAGAGGTAAATAAATTGAAATTGAACGTCAAAAAAACGAAAGCAATGCTGATAGCAAACGGCAATGTCCGCACACAATTCGAGGAAAACAGTTTGAATTTTGAAATTTATAATGAAGAAATTGAACTTGTGGATGAGATTAAGTATCTGGGGGTAATAGTTGATTGTAGGCTGAGGTTCGGTAAGCACATAGATTATACTTGTAGTAAAATAGCTAAAAAAATTGGTGTTTTGCGTAGGGTGAGTAAATATTTGACATTGTATTCTAGGAAGTTGATTTATAACACAATTATTCTACCTCATTTCAATTATTGCCCCACAATTGTATACATGGCAAGTCAGAGTGAAATAGAGAGATTGCAGAAAATGCAAAATAGAGCCATTAGAGTTATATTGCGGTGTGATTATGGAGCTTCGGTTCGATCGATGTTGCACACCCTGAACTGGTTGGATGTCAAATCATTCATAAAGTACAATGTTATGGTGTTCATCCACAAGATCAACATAAACACATGTCCTCAATATTTAAAAAATATATTAGTAAAATTCAAAACTGTTCATGACTATGATACTAGAGGTAAAGATGGTTTTGTTGTGAAGCAAGCAAAGAAAACACAGACACAGCGTTCAGTATTCTACAAAGGTGTGGTGGAATATAATAAACTAGGAAACGAACTGAAGATGAGTCCACTGAATATGTTTAAGAATCATGTCAAGGATTTTATCAGAAGTGAACATATTAATGTAATATTGTAATTGTGTAGTGACATATTATATATGTATTGTTGGAATGTATAGCGAAAGGCTAAATAAAATTACTACTACTACTACTACTATGTGTTTCATTCATTTATTTCATTTGTTTATTGGGTTGATTGAATGAATCCTTTTTTTTTTCTCTCTTGTGTTCCTCGCGGATCGACTCCAGCATGTTGGTTTATCGAGAGTATAGGTCGATAGCCGTTCGACACTCCAAAATTGTACTCGCTAATACCTAGACACGCTCGCGCTATGGTATTTCAGTTAAAGTCGCGTATCCTGATTTCTCTCGGAACCCTCTCAAAACCTATTGCAGGAGACTTATGGATTCAGAAACACAATTTCTTGGTATCTTGAATGTAAGTCGCTTTTTCATTCATGTATATTTCTTTGTAGAGTTTTTCTATATTAAAAGAAATATTTCGGAAGATTTATATTTTATTCGATTTAGTAACCAGTTGTCTGAGCCATTCGAAAATTCTTTGGTTTCTTGTTCTAGTATGTTTCTTTATATGGCTTTTCTTTCGAGAGAAGAATATTCCGAAAGGAAAATGATGTTCATTCAATTCAACTAGGTGAATTCATCTCTTGAAAGTTATGCGTTTTTATTTTTGTACGTTTCTTTATATAGGCTTTCTTTCTAAAGAGAAATATCTGGGAAAATCTATAAAGTTCATTCAATTCAGAAATCAATTCTCTTCGCATTTCGAAATTTATTCGATTCTTTATTTTATTATTTTTCTCTATATAAGTTTTCTTACTCTTTCTGAAGATAAATATTTCGGGAGATTTTTGAATTCTATTCAATTTGAGAATCAGTTCTTTTGGCTTTTCGAGGGTAATCCGGTTTCCAATTTGTGTATGTTTATAAACATAGTTCCGCTTTCTCAATATTTTAGGAGAATTATGAATATTATTCAATTCTAAAGTTAGTTCTCTCGACATATCGTAAGTTATTCGATTATTGATTTTTGTATTTTTCTTTACATAGATTCTCTTTCTTGGTTTTTCAGGAGAGTTACGAATTTTATTTCATTCAGAAATAAGTTCTCTGCGCTTTCTGGAAGTTATTTGGTTTTTTATTTTTATACCTTTCTCAATATTGTTTTCATTTCTTAAGAGGGATATTTCGGAAAATTCATGAGCTTCATTCGATGCAGAAATTAGTTCCCTCAGCTTTTCAGAAGTTTTTCGATTCTTCATTCTGGCATGTTTCTTTATATAAATTTTTTTTAATGATGTATCAGGAGAATTACGAATTTTGTTCGATTTAGAATTCGATTCTCTTGGCTTCTCGGAAGTTATTCGATTTTTTACTCTTTTACGTTTCTTGTTCTTGGTTTTCTTTCTTTCGGGAGATTTATGAATATTCTTCAATTTAGGAATCACATCTCTTAGTTTTTCTGAAGTTTTCCGATTTTTCATTCTAGTATGTTTCTTTATATCGGTTTTCTTTGTTATCATTTTAGGATAAATATTAACTTTATTTAATTCAGGAATCAGTTCGCTAGACTTTCCGGAATCGATTCGATTTATTATTATAGCATTTTTCTTTATATCGGTTTTCTTTATTGCTATGTAAGAGGTATTATCAATTTCATTCAATTCAGAAATCATATCTCTCTCCCATTCAGGAGTCATTCGGTTTTTAATTCTTGTACGTTTCCTTATCCTGGTATTTCTTCCTGAGGGGAATAATTCGGGAGACTCATCGGTTTCAATCGAGTCAGGAGATAGTTCAACTCTACTTCTAGTTGAATTTCTCGAATACCATTTCGTAGTATGTTTATGATCATTAATATCATCATGGAATCGTCTTCTGAATTTATATTCAATTGATTTGAAATATTATTACTTGAGGTTTTTGAGATTATGATTTCGCTTATCGGATTTTCTTTCGCATTTGGATAAACAGTGGCGTCGTCATCTTGTTCAAAAGTCTTTAAGTCAGGTAAGTTATCGTCAGATTGTGCTATTGTTGATGGATGACCATCGTTTGATGATTTCTCTGGAGTTGTATACTTTGTAGCGTTTTTCGAATATTTCGTTTGTTGCTTTCTTGTTTCTTGCAGCAGTGACACAATGTGGATATACAGAATTATGTGGATTTATGTTCTTAATATTTTGAGATTCACTTCTTGCGACAGTGGGACATTGTTGTGTGGATCTATATTTTTACCATTTTGAATGTTACTTTTTATCTCGATGAATTCTTCTTTTTCACGAGCAACAGATGTAAAGTTTGAATGTGATTTCGTTTGATTGTGATGTATTTTTTCACATGTGGAGTTATTAGCAAATCGTTATCAAAATCTCTACTAGTCTGAAGTTGTTTCAGATTATCAACTCCGATCATACCATGAAACTTATTATTTGATTCGCTTAAATATAATCTCATCATTCCATTAACTCCAAATAATTTTGGTGTCAGAATTTGGCAACTATAATTACATGATGATTCTTGAGATCCAGTTGACTGTATGAAAGATTCGACTTTAATTGAGTTTGGATATAATTTCAAAGCAATTTCTGGGTAAATGAATGATTCACTAGAACATGAAGCAATTAAAAATCTTCAAATTATTCTCAGGGAAAACTATATACGGTAAATCATCGTCATCATCAAAGTAGAAAATATTGGATGAAATATATTCGGGGTTTGAAGGCATTGATTGTAAATGTTCTTGTTCTTTGTTATCATAATGGTAGTGTTTATAATGAGTAGCGTCATAGAATTCTTCTGGAACCCCGAAAGTTTCATTTGTTATGTCATAATCCTGAAATGGTTAATCAATATCTGAATAATATATTTCATTGTTTGGTCCACTGTTATCATAATTGTAGGTATGATAAGAAGTATCGTCGCAGAATTCTTCTGAAACTTCGAAATTTTCATTCATTATGTTAAAATCTTGAAATGGTTTATCAATATCCGTGCAGGTCTTCGATAGACGGGATGTCCTGATTTCTAAGGAACCACTCTGCTTCCGATACAACTACGAACTCTTCACTATGTTCGGTAGTCGATAAATCGTTGAAACGAAAGATATACGTTCGATACGTCTACTTTCGACAATCCTACCGACTGCGCCAATTAAATATCTTTGGAGACTAGAGGTTTTGCTTTTTAATAATAAATACTTTATTGGGTATGAATTCTACATTGTATATAATGTTTACTGTAAGAAGTTTGGTTTCTGACTGACTATGCAGAATAAATCAGGTATGAAAGAATGTTCGTGAACCACTTGATGGTTCCATCCCTCGTCTCGGGTTACTCTGGATTGCGTCACTTCAGATTATCTCTGTAGGATGGGTGGTGATGATATGATTCGTGTATTGAAATGAAGGGGAAGGCAGTTTTCAATAACACAGCGGAAACCTCAGACGAAAAGAAATAGGTGGACAAAACATCCACTTTGAGAAAAAAATCAAAAGTGATGATTGTTTCATGTCCATAGAATAAATGAGTGAAGAAAAAGTAGTGGAAATTGTGGAAATAAGATGCGGTGAAGACGATCGAATCCCGATATAAATAATTGAATCAACTTGTAGTACAGAAACCAATTCACAGAAAAAGGCGATCCAAATGAAATCATCAATTGCAGACCCATAATTCATTTATCTTTTTTTTTCCGTTTCGAAACAGCAATATGCAGCTAGCTCATGAACTTTTCAGTAGCAAATGAGTTACTGACTAACACTAACGCATGGTTATCAAAAAGGAAATCAACAACAGGTATATTCCAGGTTATTCAACATATACTGAATGCCTAAAAAGAAGAATCTTGCAATAGACCTTCTCCGAGATCTTTCAAAAGCATAATCGTTTCCAAATCGAAGGTAGCTCTATTGATAGTTGCTTCTTTCATTTATAACTCATATATCATCTCTAAAATTCAGTTGATTCTTTTGCTAGTTTGATTCCCCAGTGGTGCTGCAACCTGTGAACATGAGACTTGAAACAACATTCAATAACGTATCAAATTTCATTCCATATCAGACATACCAACTGAAAATAATGAAATCATTATCATTGATCGAAGTGTACTCCGTTTTAATTTATTCATCTTCAACAATGAAGCTCAATCCAGTCGTGATTGTGTAAACATATAGTTCGAGAAATCATCATATCTATGGAATATTCCGTAACAAATTGATTGGATCACACATTTCACCTACAGCAGGGGTCGGCAACCTGCGGCACGCGAGCCACAGTGGCTCTTTGGATATGGAACTGTGGCTCATTAGTTCCATACATCATCTAATTTGTTGTATATGATATAGAAATCAATAAATATTTCTCTCACGAATGAATAAATGAGTTAGTTTTTTCGTCGAGAAAATGTATTGCAAGTACGAGTACTGTTGGCAAGAAAAAAAAATTGTTGCACTTCAAACTTTTAATGATAACAGACCCGACCGAGGTATGCGAAATTTTCGCCAACCACTTTGCATGAATGAGCAGCTCAATGGAAAGCTGAAGTTACTCAGCTTGTTTAATCCTATATGGGAATCAGGAATATACCCGAAACAATGAAAAATCACCACAGTCATACCTATATTGAAACCTGGAAAATCACCTTTAGACCCGAAAAACTTTCGCCCAATTTCCCTCACGAGTTGTATGGGGAAAGTGTTTGAAGAAATTGTTAACCTAAGACTAACATGGTGGATGGAATCTCACTCTCCCCTGTCGAAATCCCAGGTCGGCTGTCGCAGTAAACACTCTACGATTGACGCCCTTATCTTTCTTGAGAATGAATTCCAAGATACTTTCTTCAACAGAGAGCATATAGGCGCAGTCAGCTTCGATTTGTAAAAAGCGTGTGACAAGGCATGGCGATATTCCATTTTGAAACAGCTTCAGATCGGGGTCTAAGAGGCAGAATTCCAATCTTCCTACTAAGCTTCCTGAACGATCGATATCTCCTAGTTTGCTCAGGGATCATAGAGTCTCCCTCAAAAGAACTGGTAAATGGAATCCCACAAGGCTCAGTCCTAAGCGTGTCGTTATTCGCGATTGCGATCAATTTTCTCCTCGACGAAAGAGGAAATAATATCAAGAACGTTCTCTATGTAGACGACTCAATTGTCCTCTATAGAAACAAGTCTATGAATGATATTGATGAACAACTGAACAACGAGATAGGCCTTTTGGATCAATCATCGAAGAGACGAGGTTTTCTTTTCTCAAGAGAGAAAACCAATTGTATACACTCTTGTAGACTGAGATTAGACCACCCAGAACCAGAGCTCTTCATAGAAGGACATCAATTGATAATAAAAGATTGCATTAAATTCCTAGGTCTCATATTCGACAAAAAACTCTACTGGGCAGAACGAATTACCCATTTGAGGGCGAAGTGCCAGAGAGCTTTGAACATTATCAGGTGCATGGCAAATATCAGATGGGGTGCAGATAGGGAAGTCCTTCTGAACCTCTATAGATCATTGATTCAGAGTCGATTGGACTACGGAGCCATTGTGTCAAATTCCTGTAGGCCTTATAGGCTGAAAGAATTAGATAGACTCCAGTTGACAGCCCTGAGGTTAGTTTCAGGTGCCTTCCGAACTAGCCCGGCAGCTGCAGTTCAGAGTGATACAGCTACTTTACCTCTCGACCTGAGAAGAGATCTTATACACCTCCTCAATTGCTTCTCGACCATTCCACATAATCCATTTAATCTCCTCAGAAGATAATGAATACCTCGACAGACCGACTACATCTAGACAGACCAACCCGAATTCGGAAACTGGAAGCCCATAGAAAACACTCAATTTCTGAGCACACAATACTGAGCGAGAAAGTGTCTCCCATCCCTCCTTGGCAATCATCTATACCCAATATAAACCTGAATATATCAATGTGGAGGAAGGATGAGACACCCGCTCCGACCTATAGAAATAAAAAAGCCATATCCGATATCCTGAGCGAAAAGACACCTAGAACTACTCAATTTCACCCTATGGAACCACCAAAAGTACCCAATCATGCATCTACCATCTCCAACTACTTATCAGAGGAAAGTAAGAGGAACACCAACATCAGTAATAATGCATCTGATTCAGAGGACAGCCAGTGCTCCAAAAGATCAAGTGAAGATAATAGTAGCCGAAAGAAGATTAGAAAAGGCTGGCCAAAAGGTGAACCACGTTAACCAACCAACCAGCAGTCAGCTGCCAGTACAACAAAGGCCAACATTCTCAATCAGGCAGAGGTAATCTGTGTAGATAATACAGATCCACCTCTGAATAAGGAAGGACTCGGCAATTTCAGATGGAGTGTGATGAAACAGCATAATGGCACCGATCATTTCCCAATCAAAATTGAATGTGCAAATCATCAGCAGAGTGGAGTTCATCCTAGGAGATGGCGAACGAAGGAAGCGATATGGCCACTGTTCCAAAGTTCAATAGATTCACTAGATTCCCCAAATGTCAACATCGAGAATGTGGTTATTTTGTTTTGAGAAGGTATATTATCATCGGCTCGTGAATCTGTTCCATATAGTGGTAATAATCGTGGAAAGAAAAGAGTTCCTTGGTAAAATGAAGAAGTTTCAGCAGCCATACGCGATAAAAAAGGTCATTCAATATATTTAGAGGAAATCCCACACAAGACAATATGATTACATTCAAGAAATGCCGAGCGAGAGCAAGGCGAATAACTTGGAGATGTAGAGACTCATCCTGGAGAGACTATATCTCAACCATCAACACGGATACTACAAACACAGAAATATGAAATAATATGAGATGTATAGTAGGAAGGAATTTTAAACAACCGTCACCAGTGCTATCTGCCAACAATAGAATGATCACAAACTCGAGATTGCTGAAGAATTGGCTGAACACTTCTATGTACTCTCAAACATTCTTGAGAATGAAACAGCTATCTGAGATACCAATAAACTTTCACGCCACGACACGCATACCATATAATGATCCTTTCACCATAGCAGAACTAACAGATGTACTGAGCTCCTTGAAGAAATCGGCTCCAAAAATTGAACCTGCTACATATTATCAACCGAATATGGCAGGAGAGAACATATCCTAAACAATGGCATGAAGTAATCATAATACCGATACCAACGGAGGGCAAGGATCAGACATTTCTGACAAGTTACCAACCCATCTCGTTAACGTGCTATACGAGTGATATTATGGAAAAACTAGTTAATAATCGACTGATATGGCACACTGAGAATAATCACCTGCTAACTAATATCCAATCTGGAATCTGGTTTTCGAAAAAATAGATCGACATTGGATCAAATCTGCCATCTGGAAAATGCAATCCAGAATAGTTTCGCTCAAGGAAGTCATCTCGTGTCTGTCTTTTTTGATATTTAAAAAGCTTACGATAGAACTTGGCGGAATACTGAAAACCCCCCTTGGAGTCTCCTATCACCAACCTTCCATCTAGAATGCTCAGCTTATAAAAAAGGAAACACGTATAAAATTATATATCATACAATATTCAATAATATACTAGATTCGTATGATGGAATCAGAGTAATATACAGGGTGGGGCACCCATACGACAAATTTCTTCTCTTCATTATCTGTATATTCATTGAGTCTGCAAAAGGAAATCATTTTGGAGTATACAGGGTGGCTCAAAAAAGTGTGACATATCAAAGTTGTGTTTTTTAAAATGGAACACCCGGTATTTTGTTACAGTTTTGGATAGTTCAGGGAAAAATAATACGATTTCATGTATGATACCATGTACCTAACTATGACTATGACTCAAAAACGTGTTATTGTCTCCTTTTTGAAAATGCAGGGTACAATTGGGGACTGAATAACATCCATATGTATAGGAACCATCCCTTCTAATCCTGACCAAGCAATAAAGATGTTCCCGGCTATTGATTCCGATAGAACTCGTTTCCCAATATTATAGAAGACGTTCAAAATTCATTGTCATTCTTTTATAATTTCAAACGCAGATAACTTAGTTATTTCGAATAGAACACCTTGTATTTTTTCAATCTGAACAATACAAAATTCGATTATTTTTCATTTTATATAAGGGTTCCTATACCTAGCTTGAATAGTTTTGAAGATATTGGCATTTTCAAATGGTAGTTATCATTTCAATGCATTCTTTGGATCGAGAGACTGCTCCAAGACAGAGAATGGAGTGGTAAGTGCAATGTTCACACTGAAAGAAAGCTTGGCTTGGCCATCATCACCAGCAAGTATCTTCACAGCTGAAGTATACGCTATATGGCAAGCTCTGAGATATGCTGAAATGGACACTTGCAGAACAAGTTTAATTTGGTTCGACTCCCTCAGCTCACTCAAGGAACTGAAAAATACAATTTAACACTGACCCTTCAATAAGGAACATACTCTCTCTAATCGACTGGCTCCACAGACAAAATAGGCGGGTATGTCTAATTTGGATTCCAGGCCATATACAAATAGCAGGAAATGTTTCAGCTGACCAAGCAGCACGAGATGTAGCTGATTTCAACATATTTGAAGACATCCCAGTGAGACCATGGGATTTTGAAATATTCATGAATACACAACAATGGCAGAGACAATGGAATTACAATGATTCAAAATTGAAAGTAATTAAACCCACAGTTTATAAATGGGAATATACACCTGTATTGAAGAGAAGGGAACAAGTCACTATAACATGATTGGGAATATGACATACAGCACTTGCAAATCTATTCATGTTACGAAACGAACGTCAACCTAGATGCGAGGTCTGCCAGAACGCCCGTTTGACTGTCGAACACATAATACTACATTGCAAAAAATTCTTTCAACTTCGTAGACAACTGAACTTGTCGGAGAATATCAATACTTGCCTCGGAAACAACCTACGGGACATGCTGGGGGTGATTGTTTTTCTGAAAGAAACAGAATTATTGAGTAAAATATAAAGTGACACCAATAACCAAATTACCTAGTAAAAGACTGACTAACTGACCAGTAATCAAAAGCTAATGGCCATAGTAATCGACGCCAAAAACAAAACAAATAATAATGATAATAATATATTTATTTATTTATTCAATTATGATACATCCAGACAGATTATAAATCCACATATTGGAGTATGTAACATTTCGTGATAAGTTATTCAGATTCACTTATGCATATAACTAATTCGGAATCTGATCCATCAAAATATTCCTGAATTGAGTGAGCGAAGAGAAGAAAATGTCTACATGCTCCAGCCTATTCATCTGCCTACACATATACATCAGAGGACTGTGAAAATGGTGATGAGAATTAGGTACATTCACATGTAGGATGACATTCGATCTGGAGGTGATTCGCGGTACATAAAAAATGACTTGGCTCAAGAGTACTGGTGAGTCAATATGATTCTGGATAATTTTGTATATGAATGTAAGGTCAGATATATCTCTACGTTTCCTTAGAGTTGTGAACTTGATAGTAGTTGTTGATCGTAGTGAATGACAGGGTAGTTACCGTGTTTTTTGAAATATAGGAATTTAACTAACTCCAAGGAGTCGTGCACACTTAGATGTTATGTTATCTATGTGAGGTGCGGAAGTCAAACGTTTGTCGAATAGTATACCCAGGTCCCTGCACTCATCCACGCGGTTCAAAATGGCACCATTCAAAACATAGTCATGTTCCAGAGGCGTCAGAATCCTTGCATATGTCATAACTTTGCATTTTCGCACTTTGAGAGGTAAGTTATTGGAATTGCACCATTTAGTTAGATTGTTAAGGTCGTTCTGCAGAGTATCGATGTCGGAGTCATATCGAATAACTCTAAACAACTTCAGGTCATCAGCGAATAGCAGTTTGTTCATTTGCTTATTGAATTGCAGATATCGTTTATGAACAGTAGAAACAATAATGGCCCTAGGTTCGAGCATTGCGGAATCTCGGAAGTTGCTATAAATTTGTAACTTGTTTCTCCCTCATGTTCCATGTGTAGATGTCTTTTCGCTAAGTACGACCTTAAAGTATTTCGAATTCTTGTAGAAAACCCGAAGTTCGGTAGCTCTTGAAGGAGCTGTTGATGAGATACTCGGTCAAACGCATCTCATTATCCAGGGCCTCGGATGCAAATTGAGTGAATATGCATAAGTTGGATATAGCATTTCTTCTTTTAACAAAGCCATGTTGATGTTCAGATAAAACAGTTCTCACATGTTCATACATTGCGTCAGCTATGATTATTTCGATAATCTTAGAAAAAACTGAAATAAGTGTTATCGGCTTGTAATTTGTAATTTTGTGACATATTCGTGAAATTTTCCAGATGTCTGGAAAGGTTTCAAATTTCAGAATTAGATTGTAGATGATATGAAGAGGGCGAAGTAGGCAACTGATATTTTGTTTCACGATACATGCGGGAACGTTGTCTGAAGTTGAGTTTTGATTCGCGGTAAGTTAAAATACAGACTCGGATTGGCGATTACGTAGTTTGGTTTACTTCGACTTTCGGGAATAGGCGAGTATACGTTACTAGAGTGTGTTGCAAACGCATTGACTATAGCATTAGGTGATGATAGAATTTCGTTATTGTTGGTCATTTCACCCGGTATACGCGTTCTACTTTTCTTTGAATTGATGATTGACCAGAGACTTTTGGGATTGGATTTTGTAACGAAATGATACGCCTATGGCTTGGCCACGCCCACTCCAGGTGACGCGGATCATGAACGTTCGAGACGCGAGGTCTGAAATGTTCGCGTACCGCCAGGAAACTTCTGGAGAAGCGTGCAGGTATAAAGCTCCGCGGACAGAGGCGCAGGATTCAGTTGATATCGAACATTGTAAATAAATCGTGTCAGTGGAAATAAAAGTGTATATAAATCGAACCCAGTGTTTTAGTGAATAAAAACGTTACAGTGGTGTCAGGTGTGGGGTTAAAATTAAAAAATAAATACAGTGTGGACTTAGGAAAAGAAAAAGTGAAGGACATTGAACTTTTGTAGTGAAAACAGGACATTTTTGAACGTTTAGTGCGATAATTTTGGTTTTCGGTACTGACTATTTTGCATCGTAAATAAACCAAAATGGAGTTGAAAGACCTCTCAGTGAAACAATTGCGTGAACAATTGGAGGAACGTGATGCCGATAGTAGTGGAACTGAAAAAATACTACAAGAACGATTGATTGGTGTTCTTTCGGATAATGGAGATGACCCAGAAACGTTTGAATTCCTGTCGGCGGACGAAGTTATCATGAAGAAGATAGAAGAAACTTCTAGAAAAAGTGATGAGAAACTGGACGAAAAATTCGATGAAGTTTCTACGAAAACTGATGAGAAATTTGAGAAAGTTTCTGATATGATTAATGAAATTTCGAAAAAGAACGACGAGCGATTTGAAGAAGTTTCTAGAACATTCGACGAAGTGCATAAAAACGTAGATGGACTAGAAGAGAAAATAAAGCAGCTGAAATGTCTGATAACTAAGTGTGGCTCAGCAGTACAAGTACCAACTACTGATATGGATAAAACCGCAGTAAGTACAGATCAGGAAGTTGAAGAGGAATGGACAAGAGAAGATACAAAACATCATTTGAGATTCAAATTGCCTCCGTTTGATGGGAAGTCATCTTGGTCCGTATACCTCAGACAATTTGAAGCCATCGCTACGGCCAATAAATGGACTCAAGAAGAAAAAGCTGTTTCCTTGACGGCAGCTCTAAGAGGTGATGCTGCGGATATTTTAAGATCGATTCCTATGGGCCAAGAAGAATTTTATCAAACCTTGTTCAACCGACTTGAGAAACGCTATGGAGATGCCCATCTTCAACAGGTTCACAAAGCACAACTGCGCAGCCGAATCCAACGTGCAAGTGAAAGCTTGCAGGAATTTGAAACAGACATTGCTCGAATGGTGCGTCTAGCCTACCCTGAAGCTTCAGATAACATCTTGAAAGAAATAGCCGTTGACATATTCGTCAATGGATTGAGAGATAGCGAAATACAGAAAGCTCTACGATTGGCCAGACCGAAAGTATTGGTTGAAGCACTTGCTATTGCTTTGGAGCATGAAACGGCCAATCAAACTTCCAAAGGTCATCGAGTTAGAACCATTGGCGAGAAAGATGAAGAGAATGATCTGGAAGATATGGTTCGGAAAATTATCCAGAAGACGATGCCCAAGAAACGAGATCCCAGATGCTGGAATTGTGGCGAATTAGGTCATCTTCGTCGCAATTGCCAGAAACCCATACAGCAGTCGGAAAACTAAAACAGGTCGACATGAGGAGGCGATCGTCGACCTTGAGAATTAAACCCCTGTAGTTACCGTCAACGTAACATCTGCTGGTGGAGCCCAGAGCCTGTATGTTGATGGTCGGATTGACAGAGAGAATGAGTTGTTCTTGATAGACACTGGTGCAACAAGAACTATTGCACGACCGGAAATAGTGAGAGATCATTCCAGAATGTCGCCAGCAACAGCACACCTCAGAACGGCGAACGGTGAAAAGATAAAAGTCTATGGCGAAGTTAATGTTCCTGTCTCCATTGGTAAGACCACTATCAAGCACAACATACTGGTCGCTGAGATTTCTGACCAGTTAATCTTGGGTATGGACCTTTTGAGGAAACTTGGAGCCGTATTGGACGTACACAGAGGAGTTCTCAAGGTCGAAGATGAGGAACTCCCTTTTCATGAAGACAAAGAAGATGTAGTCCGCCTACTAACTACTAGTGATGTAACTATACCCGGCCATAGTAAGAAAATTTTAATGACCAGTCTCGAGGGCTACTGTAGGAAAGGAAGTCTAAGGATGGTCGAAGAAGTGGGCAATAATGAGTTCTTGACTGCGAAAGCTCTAGTGAGGGTTGGAGATGTAATTCCTGTTAGAGTTATGAATGTGAAGGAAACTCCCATCGGGCTGAGCCGAATAACTGTGGTAGGACAGTGTGTTCCTGTTTCGTCGATCCGCTGTGTGACTACAACCGACCAACCACCGAAATCAAAGAACTCAAAGGAGCTTGTAGACACCGTCATTAATACTTGTCAAGATCTGGACAGAGAACAGACCCGTCGAGTGAGAGCCATGCTTGAAGAATTTTAAGATGTGTTTGCCATCGATGAAAATGACAAAGGAAGAACCAGCGTCGTGACCCATGAAATCAATACTGGGGATGCTCAGCCAATAAGACAGCAGCCGAGAAGACTTCCGTGGGCAAAGCGGGAGGAGGCGGAAGAAATCATCAAGGATATGGGCAAACAAGGTGATCTTGTCTGGCTGTATAATCCACGACGACGTCGAGGTTTTCCCCCAAGCTCCAAAGACAATGGGAAGGTCCGTATGAGATAAAGAAGAGGATAAATGACCTGATTTATCGAATCGGAAAGCTGCCAAGAGGGAAGCCGAAAGTTGTTCACATAAATCGTCTTGCACCATATGCTGGCTCGAATGTCGTCGAAGAAGTAAGAACTCTTCAACAAGTACCAAACGGTGACGACTTCCAACCGAGTTACACCGAATTCATGTCGGATTACGCAAGCAGGGGGAAGATCAGGCTTGGCGTGACCGTTGAGGTCCAGCAAGATCTTTTCACAGTTCCAGACGATGTTTCCATTGCACACTGCGTCGCTCAAGATCTCCGAATGAGCAAAGGAATTGCAACAGTCTTTCGCAAGAAGTTCGGCCGCCTGGATGAACTGCGAGATCAAATGCCCAGAGTAGGAAGAGTACTACGACTAGAAGATGGCAACCGATCCTTATTCTACCTAATAACTAAGAAATTATCGATAGAAAGAGCAACCTACGACCATTAGTAGACCTTAGGAAATTCGTCTGCCATTATGACATAAAGAAATTGGCTCTACCTAAAATTGGCCATGGGTTGGAAAACCTGGACTGAAAGATCGTGAGGAGCATGATAGAAGTAATTTTCCGAGACACAGGCATACAGATCACGGTGTGCTGCTTTAACCCGAAAAGTCCCTCCCGAGTATGTCCCTCAAAGACGATCGACTGTTATTTCTTTCTCCGAGGGTTCTGCAGGGCCGGAAACACCTGTAGCTTTCGCCATCAAGAGCCGACGTCAGGGGTTGCCACATGTAGAATTTATGATCGGGGCGATCAGAACTAAGAAGGGAGCAGTGTAACGAAATGATACGCCTATGGCTTGGCCACGCCCACTCTAGGTGACGCGGATCATGAACGTTCGAGACGCGAGGTCTGAAATGTTCGCGTACCGCCAGGAAACTTCTGGAGAAGCGTGCAGGTATAAAGCTCCGCGGACAGAGGCGCAGGATTCAGTTGATAATCGAGCATTGTAAATAAATCGTGTCAGTGGAAATAAAAGTGTATATAAATCGAACCCAGTGTTCTAGTAAATAAAAACGTTACAATTTCAAGTTGTTTTCGGAGTAAGTGATGAATTGTTTGTAAGCTATGTCTATTTTTCCCTTAGTGCTTCTCCTAAGGTTCTTCAATTTTTCTAGGTAATAAAGGCATTTTCGTTTTTTGTACATTTTTAGATAATGAGTTTTCATTTTTATTTCACTCATTAGCTCTTTCGTGTACCATATTGGAGAACTGTTTAATGTTTTCTTTGCTAATGGGGTACATTCTGAGATTATGGTTCGGAAAATACCACTGAAAGTACTGCAGGCTGAGTTCACATCACCGTACTCCTCCAAGATGTCCCAGTTTATATCGTTCAGCATTCGTGTGAATTTTTCTTTGTCCATTTTATTGAAATTGTAACGTTTGGGTGATAGTATGAAATTTCGTTTCTTCTTGCAAGCGATTTTTAGATTTACGGCAAGAGTAGGGTGATGCGAGTCCTCCTCTACCAACGAACTCGTCTCTGAAGCAACTTCACACCCTATGTTTTTCGGCGATAGTATAAGATTCAATGTCCTGCCGTTTTTACTACATATTTGGTAAGTTTGTGAAGAATAATAATCTACTAACTAAATTGGTTATTCGATTAGAAATACAATAATTCTGAAGCTCTGAGATGTTGAAATCTCCTATAATAACAGACTGGCTGATATCTAGGAGGTTTTCTAAAAATTCGAATAGTATATCATAGTCTTCGGATGAGGTGGTAGGTGGCACATACAGGAGCATGATATTAATCGAGGTGTTACTTACAGGGAATATTTTCACATTCACGATATCTGTTGAATCAACAGGGCATTGGATGCACAAGGAAACTGATTTGTAATTGTTCACTGCTAGGATAACTCCTCCGCCTACTGTACCAAACGATCGGTATTTGCGGTGCACTGAAAAAATTTCTGGAAATAGTTCTCCACTTTGAACGCCTTCCCTGATCCAAGTCTCAGATACTGCTATTATTGGATGATCACAGGATAGGATACTAGTATAAAATGAATGTGTTTTAGAGTTGAGACCCTTGACGTTTTGGTAGAGGATATTCAGTAGGATTTCCTCAGTGGCGCATCTGCTAGATGTATTATTTAGTTTTTTCGCAGAATCATGGACATTCCATTCCTGTACCCGATGAATGAGTCAGATTCCCCATTTTTAAAACGTATGTCTAGTTCTCGTTTTAGTTCTCTATAATATTCACGTTGCTTGATGCTATAATCACCTCTTATTGAAATATCTTCGAATTTTGGTTCGGAGCGCAGTATTTTTTTTTATTACTACAGGGGTCCAAAGGATATACTGCAGCCGGATGCTTATTGTATTTCCCCTATCATTCTAATACCCTAAAACACATTGGTTCCTCTGACTATCTTGCAAAGGTCACCAGGTTTCAGGGTTCCCACATTCTCTAGGTTCAAGTCAGGTTCCCCTAGTTGTACTACTCTTCTATAGTTTAGTGCCTCACAATAGCACAAAATGTGTTCAATAGTCTCAGGTTCTAAGCCGCACAATCTACAAGTCTGGTCACCTTGATATAGCCCCATCTTTTGTAGGTGTGTTCTGACAGGAGCATGTCCTGTAAGGAGACCTGTTACTAATCTTATCTGATCTCTACTTAATCTAAGTATCCCATCAATTCGTTTTTCACTTGTTATCTGAATAACAAGTTTACTATATTCTTGTCCTGGTGTGTTATCCCAGGCTATTCTTTGTAATTCTTTGACTCGTCTTTTTATGGAGTTACCGAGTAGTTTATTGGGTACTCCAAGTACTGGTTCCGGGCCAAAGTAAGGTGTAGCTGACCCCTGCCTAGCTAGTTCGTCAGCTATTTCGTTGCCTTCTATTCCACTGTGCCCAGGTACCCAGATCAGTTTAACTCTGTTTGACAATTGCCAGCGTCAGAAGTTCGTTGATACATTCCCAGATGAGTCTGGACTTTACCTTATAACCTGCAAGGGCTCTTAGGCTGGCCTGACTATCCGAATAAATATGGATTCCTTTCCTCTTGAAGGCCTTCTCATTGCATATTTTTGCACATTGTAAAATTGCAAATATTTCTGTTTGGAACACCGAGGTGTTTTCACCAAGCGCATAGAAGTGTTTCTCCTTCAGGGTAGGGGAATAAATTCCCGCACCAGATCTTTGTTCAGTCTTTGATCCGTCTGTGTACCAGATCATTCTGTTTTGCTCTTCTCTAGCGTGAACTTCGTGCCACTCCCTTCGATCTGGGATTACCACCTCGAAGGGTTTTTCGAAGATGTATTTAGGGATCATATTATCTCTTGGCATCTGCAAGATTTTGTCCCCAACGAATTGTAGTGGTGTATTTTTCCCACTATCTTTTGATGCTACAGGTAATCTGAGGAGCCCCATTCTAGCCTCCCCTTGCACTTCAAGGTGAAGCGGAGGAAGACAGAGCATTACCTCCATGGCCGCTGTTGGGGTAGTCCTCATTCCCCCTGTTATGCATAGACAAGCAAGTCTTTGCACCTTGCTAATGTTGTGTAGTGTTCTAATAGCGTTATGCTGCAACGTCTTGCTCCACCAGGCGATTGCGCCATAAAGTATGGCTGGTTTAACTACCACTTTATACAGCCAATGTATAATTCTTGGTTTCAAACCCCAAGTTTTGCCAAATGTTCTTCTCACAACCATAAGGCTCATGGTTGCCTTCTTTGTAATCCTTTGTAGATGTTGATTCCAAGTTAGCCTGGAATCTAGTATGACTCCCAGGTATTTAACTTCCGACATCTCTATAGGTGTACCATTCAGGTAGAGAGGTCCTAGCTCTTCTTTTCGTTTTCGTTTTGTGAATGCTACTACTGTAGTTTTGTGAGGGCTAACTGCTAGGCTCTCCTCATTGATCCATTCAGTAGTGAGGTCTAATGCTTGTTGCATACTTTCTTCAACAGTGGTATTGAATTTCCCCTGTTCCATGATAACCAAATCATCTGCAAAGCCTAGTACGCTGTGGTGATTTTGGGTTAGAATACGCAGCAGTCCGTCAATAACAAGACTCCACAGAAGCGGTGACAGAACCCCGGCCTGTGAACACCCTCTTGTAACTTTAGCCTGCAGTGTAGTGTCAGAGATAGTACTTTTTATCACACGGCTCTTCAGCATATTCTCGATCCATCTATTAAAAGTTTTCTCGATATTATGATGAGCGAGAGGTCGTGTAATGGATTTTAGATGGGTGTTATTGAATGCCCCCTCTATATCTAAGAATGTGCATAGAAGCACTTCCTTTTTCTCAAGCGCATTTTCTGCTCTTTTAACGAGCTCGTGTAGTGCTGTCTCCGTGAAGACTCCTTCCCTGAAGGCATATTGGTCATTATGCAGAGCTTTCTTCTCAAGCACCTCATCCCTAATATACCTATCGAGAAGTTTTTCTAACGTTTTTAGTATGAAAGACATTAGGCTTATTGGTCTGAATGCTTTCGCCCCATCCTGTTCTGACTTGCCAGGTTTAGGTATGAAAGCGACTCCTACTTTAGACCATATTTGTGGTACATATCCCATTGCAAGACTGGTTCTTAGTATCATACAAAGTTTTTGAAGTAGAAGTTCTGGCCCTTCTTGTAGCATTTTGGGATAAACGCCATCGGGTCCAGCAGATTTGAATGGTTCAAACGAGTTGATAGCCCATTTCATTTTGTGCCACGCCGGAGAAAGCGGTCTTTGTGCTACAGGTGCGTCGCCAATTACCTTGGATTCGGGAAAGTGAACTCTGAAAAGTTCCATCAGTGTTTCTCTTTCATCCTGGGTGTACTTTCTATCAGAGCCTATTATAGCTCCGATCGGACTTTGTGGACCTTTTGAAAGTACCTTTTGAAGTCTAGCACCTGCGGCGGTTTTTTCGATATCCTCGCAGTACTTCCTCCAAGAGTCTCTCTTAAGTTTTCTCAATTTTTTGTTGTAATCTGTTAGAATGGTTCTGTATTCACCCCATTCTCCATTACTCTTTGCTTGGTTGAATTTGCGTCTAACCTGTTTTCTCAAATCAGCGAGGTCTTTGCACCACCATGGTGCGTTACGTTTGTAACTCCTTGTGATCAGAGGACAATTTGAATTGTAAGCTGAAACCATCGCGTCAGTCATTTGCTCCGCGATGTCATCAAATTCTATGGTATTATCAATGTTACTAGGAATGTAGTGCAATTGCATGTCTAGGTCTGCCTTATAGGCTCCCCAGTTAGTTTTGCGTGGATCCCTATAGTTTGAAGTTTAGGTTTTAATGCCCGTTATTTCGAATCTAATGTGTCTGTGATCTGAGCAAGAAACCTCGTCAGATACACGCCAATTTTCAATGTTATTAGAAATAATATAAGTACTTACAGTTATATCTATAACCTCATTGGCCCGTGTCGTCACGAAGGTTGGTGTATTCCCTTTGTTGAGCACATCCAAGTTGTCAGCTAGAATGAACTGCAGTAGCGACTCACCTCTGAGGTCTGTATTTTTGCTTCCCCAGATGTGGTGGTGGGCGTTGTCATCGCATCCCATGACTAGTTGTGATCCAGTTCCTCTACAACTAGCCATCAGTTCCTCTACTCTGCTTGGTGGTGGGGGAGTAGGAAAGTAGGCAGAGGCTATTAAGATATCCCTTGCCTTCGTTCCCCCCTTCTCCAGGGTTAACTTTATTACAACAAGGTCCCTAGAACAAAAACTCGTTAGAGGAAATACTTCCAAGCCCTTTTTAACAAGGATACAGGCCCTAGGGCGATCAGTAGTTCGGCAATAGAATAGCTCACCACCACTAGCTCCTAGTCCCTTGATAACGCCTCCATTAATCCAGGGTTCTTGAATCAATGCTATGTCAAATGAACCCATTAGCCCAGATAAGACAGTTGAGGCTGCCTTACTGTACTGTAGGTTCGCTTGAAGTATTCTTACCTCACCTTACCCCGGAGCGCAGTATTCTGGTCCCTTTCAGTAAAGTGATAACGTCACTGTGGTTGGGAAGAATCATTTTCACTGGGCGAGGTTTGTCTCCCACAGACTTTCCCAGAAGTGAGATTTGTTAACTGTTCATATTCAAATCTGGAATAATTTTTCTTGCGGTTTCGAGTCCCACACTCTTTGCGTCTACATCCTCGACAATTCCAAATAGCAGCACATTGTTTTCTCTTCGTTGTATTCCGTTTATTTCCGACATAATGTCGAATATATTATGGGAATGCCCAGTGGAATCACCATTTTTTTTCTCCAGTTCATTGACCTTATCGTTGAGTGTCGCTATATCGTTCTTGTAGTTGTTTTCAGTTGTTGTAAAACTTATTTGTAGGTTGTTCAGTTTTTGTTCAAACTTTTCGAATCGGTCGTTCAGGGAGACGAGAACACCTGTTGATACCTTATCTACAATGTTTTTTTATGAATGCGTCGTCCTGCCATGTCTGTTTTATTGCTGCTATGGCTACTCCTCTGACCTCTCGAATTTGATCACGTGTCATCGGCATATTCAAATAAACTTCTACCGATGCACTCACAAAGCTTAACTTCACTCTTGTTAAGAAAATGAGTTGATTCAGATTCAGATTTCTACAGAAAACCTGTACTTTAACGAAGCGATTTATATTGTGAATAACACGTTCGAAGGCGAGACGTGACTACTAATGATAATAATAAAATTTCAGGAGAAAATAGCCAAGTACGCAGATCTCGCTTTTGAGATTAAACAAATGTGGCACGCCCAAAAGGTCGAAATAGTCCCAGTCACAATATCATCAACTGGTGTAGTGCCTAAGACCCTGCACGACAGTCTCGCCAAACTGGGACTACCTAAGAACACCTTCTCTGAGATCCAGAAGGCTGTTATTTTGAATACCTGCCACACAGTACGCAAGTTTTTGAGTATGTAAATTGAGCCTAATCCCTTTGGTACATAGTACCCGGGATAGGTAAATATTCCGGTGCAGAGCCGAGTAGTGCGAAAGATAATAATAATAAAAATAATAATGATGATAATGATAATAATGATAATAATGATAATAATAATAACAGGTCCACAACAACGACAACAGCCTCTACATGAGGGCCAAGTACTACCTAGAGATCCCTCTACCGGTTGAAGGTGCTGCACGGGAAAGTCAGCCAGTGCTCACTCAGGCGAGTCTACAAAGACAGCCCATGAAACGGACTGCAACAATGAACGAAAGTATCGTGCGCATCTTTTACAAAGTGACGAACATCGGACAAGAAACAGTCGGCTACATACAGCTATTGCATGCTGAATTTTCCTCAGTTTACTGTTTCAGAACAAAGAGTAGCAGATCAATATCGTGTTATACTAAGGAATAATCTTATACCAGGAACTAACAAGAGATCCACAACCCACAGGATATTGGGAATGAAAATCTGAGAGGAGAAGAACCTGAAGCGCAAGTCGAACCGGGCCCAAACATCACACAAGAATCTGAAAATGATAACGAAGTATCTGATGAAATATCGACTAAAATGGCACGTTCTTTCCTGAAATATAACGAAACAAGCCCACTTAGCAGACCTCCATTGCCAAAAGTGAATTCTTCAAAAAGCTTTGCAAGATAATAACAATTTTGAATAGAGACATTCTGCCGAACTATATTGCAGATACTAACAATCCACAAGATCTGCATATGGTGATATACTGTACTGGAACAACGATAGCCAGATTCATGGAAATCAACGCCAAACAACGAAAACCTCACCCTGAGAAAGACGACTAAAGGGGAAAATAGAAATCCTCCGTAAAAATATAGGACAGCTGAAAGAATATATTGGAGGAATGAGGACTACAAAACTGGAGAAACGAGTGAGAGAAATAATGAGTAATGTACATACTAACCCACATGAGACACGACCCAGCAAACAGTACCGCCGAGCAATGTCTTGATACATTGAAACGAAAACTCTCTGCTTTTTCAGAACAAGTTAGAAGATATAAAAGCAGTAATACAAGGAAACAGGATAACGCTGAGAAGGTTTTCAACAGAAAACTCAATTGCAAAAACGAAACCAAAAATAAACGTTTGCCTGACAGAGAGCAAATTCAGGAATTTTGGAGACGTCAGCTGGCAACACCAACATCACATGAGGAGAATGATAACTGGATCAACGAAAAAAAAATATAAGTCAACATCGAAATCAAATCATTAGAGAGCTTAATAACTGGAAATCGCCCTGTACAGTACAGTAATCAGACGTACACTAGTAATAGAAACCTCTTCGCAGCCTATGTCGACTACACGAAGGCGTTTGACTGTGCCCCATGATTGGCTAATAAGGGCTATTGCGCTATTGCACTTGTATAGGGTAGATGCTGGTACTGTGTTCTTTCTAAAGTATGTGATGTCAAACTAGAGGACAGTTTTAAACTTCAAGTAGACAATATCAACAACATTGGGGCTGACTGCATCCCTATTAGGAGGGGCATTTTTCAGGGTGTAGGGGGTTTTTGAGGTTCAGCGTACTCTAGAAGAGAAGGATCTTGTAGTTGCGGAATCCGCGAGTACCCAACGTACTCGGCTGTGAATTTTACTGAAAGCGATCGTCGATCGTTGTTGCGCTGGCACTTGCACAGTGAAATGAGGCACTGGAGATAAATGTCGCACAAAATAAACTTTATTGAAGAAAACAATGATTCTTTACGAGATGGTGTCAAAAACTCTAACCGGATAAGGAAATGAATAATGAATAGAATATGAAATGACAGCGGACGGCTGCGCACTGTCTTGTCAGGATTGTCTTCCGGTGGCGGTGTCTACTGTCACGATGGTCGTGGAACATGGGAGTGACTATCGTTATGTTACAAGGGTGATTCTCTGAGCCCGCTGTGGTTTTGCATGGCCATGAATACTTTATCCGCAGCGGTCGGCAACGCGTGGCCCGCAGGCCGCATGCGGCTCTTCTTCTTGTGAGTGTGAAAATACCGTTCGTACCGTACAGACGTATTTTTACCTGAACCATTTGTAACTTATTGTGTTATTAGTACAGTGTTTTATGTAGTTTCTCAGTGACTAAAAAGAGCAGTAAGTGTTACCATTTTTATCGTTCTCGCACCTGCAGCCCATTTCTTATAAAATAAAACAAGAACGGCCACTTTTTTTCCAACCTATACAATGCCGATTATTTGTCTCGCCTGCAATGTTGAACTATCCGATATCGATGCTCAGATTAAATGCTAAAAGTGCCAGTGTAGCTTCCACAAGAGGTGTGCTCGCTCGGCCCCAGGAAGTTCCGATGATGTGCCGCTTTTATCAGACTCTTTTGATTTGTGCGTTCTGCGCGCATAGTCCACGCTCATCCGATGCATCGGCTCTTGGTAACATGCAGTTTAATGCACTCATGAACCAACCATCAACTATCAATAGTACAATATCCGATCTGAGGGTTGACTTAGCTGCTTGCCGCCAAGAAGTTTCTGCACTGCGTGACGAAAACTCTAAACTTCGTGATAGAGTTGCGTATCTGGAACAAAGACCTTGCCCTAAGCCATCAATGTCTCAGGAAGAAGTTATTGCCGAAAGCCTACAACGACTCAAACATGAAAAAAATGTGATTCTCCTAGGAATTCCAGAACATTCACCTGAGCAAGATTTCCAATATGCTGAAAAGATTCTGCAAGAATTGGATTCGAACAGTTCGAACTTTATTCACCCCGGAGTTCGTCTGGGTAATACTACCAATAATACCAACAAACCCCGCCCATATCGACTGACACTCGGAACACAAGAAGCCGCTCTTACTCTAATAAAGAATGGTCGAAATATTCCATGTAACCTGTATCCAACGGTTGAAGTCAAATCTGATATGACGCCAGCACAAACAAGACATCTCAACGATCTGAGAAAAGAACTTCATGAAAGATCAGCACTAGATAGCAATCTCACCATCAAATATGTTTACGGAGTACCAAAAATAGTACAGATGTCCAATAAAAGACCGAGGGAAGAAGAAGATTCTCCAAGGCGCGGCCAGGGGGCCAAAGTCCACAAAACTCCATCCGTAAGTACCGAAAAATAGCAAACAACACGTGTAACGTTTTGGAACTGTCAAGGTTTCAATAATCTGGAACACTTTATTTCGGACAACGAACAATTCAATATTCTCTGCTTATCCGAAACTTGGCTAACTAGTGATCAAATAACTTTTCCCAACTATCTTTCCAATTTCAAATATCACAGTTGTAGTGCAGTGAAGCAAAAATCAGCAGGTCGTGCTAGCGGTGGACTCGCGATTATCTGCAATCCGAACTCTTCCCTTACACTCATTGATGAGTCTCCTTGGTGGATTTTCTGTTTGGTGGAATTTGACTGTAACTCCAGGTTTATTATCTGAAATGTCTATTTCAAGCCTAGCTTAGATATTAAACATATTCTAGAACTCTTTCAAGACTCCTAAGCAAATATTATTGAACATTTTTGTGACACATTGATAGTACTAGGAGGCGACTTCAACTGCAGGGTCTCGGACACCGATTTTTCTCCGTCCGAGATATTTGAAAACACAAATCTATACAGTCAGCGATTGAGCCTTGATCGTACACTTACCACAAGAGGTCGTTCCCTGCTCGATTTCATGAATTCCAATGGCCTTTCACTATTCAACCCGTTTAATTAGCTGTGCCGAAACATTCAACATACTACCGGAATGTCAATCCGGCTTTAGACATAAACGAGGTTGCTCTGATAATGTTTATACACTATCATCGGTTATACACTTCTCTCTTCGTTTCAAGAAGCGTAGAATATTTGCTATTTTTGTTGACTTCAGGAGGGGCTTCGATAGTGTCAACCACCAACATCTCTGGCCGAAACTCTTTCAACTTGGCGTCAGTTCCCAGCTAATCAGATTGCTCAGAGCATTCTACTCAAACGCCACAATGCGGGTGAAATCCAACGGCGAATATACAAGTGCGTTTGCTGTTTCGGAAGGAGTTTTACAGGGGGAAGTCCTCAGCCCGTTACTATTCTCTCTTTTTTTGGCAGACATCGAAGATTACTTCAAAAGCAACGGAGCTCCGGGTGTCAGTATAGATAGTTCAAACGAATTTCATATGCTTTTATATGCTGATGATATTGTTATTTTGAGTCAATCCGAGGTTGATGTTGGCAGGAAACTTAGACTTTCGAAAAACTACGCATCCCTCAATGACCTAACAGTTAATACTAACAAAATCAAAATAGTTTGTTTCTCCAGAGGTTCTTACAAAACAAATAATAGCTTTTCCTTCAATGGGCACCCAATAGAAATTACTAGTTCCTACACATATCTTCATCCATTTTTCGTGAGATGGCTCTTGCGGCCAATGCTAAAGCTAAACAAGCCACTGCTGCCTTACTTCCAGTTCTTGCTAAAACCAAGGTTGAATCCATGAAAACTAGGTTTCGTCTCTTCGACTCCCTGGTTGTCAGTGTTATGTCTAACTGTATCCATGTTTGGGGTCTGCGTTATGTTGATATAGTTGAGCAAGTACACACGCAATTCATTAAAAAGATTTTGTCACTACCGTTCCATACACCCGACTATGCAGTTAGAATTGAATGTGGCCGTGTCAAAATCTCATATAATATTTTCAAGTGGTCATTAAACTGGCTGATACATATTCTTGGAATGAATGACAGTCGGTTGCCTGAAATTATTCTCAAAAGACAAATGCAAATTTCTGATTGTGATTCCAAATATAACTGGGTGTTGCAGATCAAATCTTTTTTCACAGAGATTCATTCTGATGACATTTGGGACAATCTTTCTCTTGAGCTTATTAAATCGAAGAAAAAGTCTCTTCTATTGAAATACAAAGAAAGATTATATGAGCTGGATTTGTTACTACTGCATCGTTCTTCGTTTCTGACAATGTACAATTCCTTCTTCATTTTGCATAATATACCGCAGCGATATATCTCCCTAAATATACCTGTTAAATATACAAGAACCATTGCTCAACTGAGATTATGTAACTCGATTTCTGTCAAATTCACGTACAAAGGTTCAACCTATAACATCAATCCTAATGAGTTCTGCACAGTCTGTAATTATAATCAGTCAGAAACAATTGAACACATGTTTTTTCACTGTCCTATATACTGTTCGATAAGACCAGCATACCTGAACTCTTTACCAGATGTGGTTGCTCTGGCCCATGCCCTCGATACTCTTACTGTTGAAACTGCCAAGACGATCGCTCATTATTTGTGGAATGTACTGAAGCTGCGATCTTTCATCTATCTATCTATCTATCTATCTATCTTGTGGCCCATGATCGCATCAACATTTGATTACAAAATTTGGCAGTACTTACATATGCGAACAAACTTTTTCAATTCTAAATTGAAGGAAAAATGAATATGCTTCTCGTCTCACAGATGAGCATTTGAGAGCCATTCTAAGAATTTCAACCACTAACATGACAGCAAATGTGCAATAAATAGCCACCCAAATACTGCCTCAAACGTTACACTGAATTTTGTATTACTACTATATAATTTGAAGTTCTCGTTTTTTCATCAATTATCGTTCCTACTAACCTGTTAATGGAATTCAAATAAATTTTCTTTGGGTTTTCAATATCACCTATATCGGACCTATATAGAATATAGATAGATAGCTACTGATTATCAAAATTAGCCCCTCCTATCTCATTTTGTCACTATGTGGCCCTTGCCTGTCAAAAGGTTGCCGACCGCTGCTTTAGAGTATCGAACTCAACAAACTATGGCTTCAGCATCAAGGAAAACAACACAGAACTAGCTGAACTCAATCACCTACTATATTTTGATGACAAGTGTCGTACAATTAATATAACAAAAGGACGAGTTCAGCCGGGTGGCTACGAAATGCAGAGTGGTCAGAAAATAGAAGCTATGGGGGAAAATGATGATCAACTGGACTAAAACGTATGTGGAAAATCTGCATCGAAAAGTCAGACCACCCACGTAGTGCCATTGAAAGAACAACACTTCCACGACACTTGAGAGGAAGGGGACTTATGGATTTGGGAGAACAGCTTGATAAGCAGATAATCGATTTACGTTCTTATCTCAGGCCACATCCACATTACACCACACTATGGGTGAGGTAGACAATGCAACACCACTATGTCTGAGGCGTCTAGAAGTAACTGAGAACCAAAAATCAGAAAAAGAAAAAATTACCAGATGGAAAAGCCTCTCCATGGACGGCATCCTAATGAGGTCACCCAAGATTATGACGACAATATTGCGTCGAACTACTGGTTGACTTCAGGACAGATGTTCCCGGAAACGGAAGGTTTTCTCTTGGCTATTCAAGATCAGGTCATCTCAACTAGAAACTACTAAAAAACAAATTGTTAAAGACCACTCCGTGAGAGATGATGAATGCAAATATGGAGATACCAGAGACAATACAACATATCACAGGAGGATGCAGAGCATTTGGCAGCGACTGAGTATAAGGAACTGCATTATTCAGTGGGGAAAATACTCCACCAGGAACTTACCAAGAAAATGAAACTTGATGAAACAGACCATGTTCCATATTATAAATACAACCCAAAAGCAATTCTTGAGAAAATTGAGTACAAACTTTGCTGGAACCGATGTGTGCTCACGGACCAACGAGTAAATAACAACGTACCAGATATAATGCTAGTAAATGAATTTTCAAGGCAAGTGACATTGGTGGACGTGGCTAACAATGACTCGAAGGAAAAGTACAATGAAAAGATTGCAAAATACAGAGACCTTGAATCATAAATTATGAGACAATGGAAGATGGGAAGTATTCAAACTATACCAAATGTCATATCGACCACGGGTGTCGTACCAAAGAGTAATCTGAAGAACATTAAGCGCTTGGGACTGAGTGAACATCTGTACAAACCAAAGGCCGTGCTACTTGCGACTTCTCGTAATGTCCGGAAGTTTATAAGAGATACACCTGCATCTCAGGGCACGATATGTTGGAGATGCCCCAACAGAGCTCAATCCTTTTGATATCTAGGATATCTGGGATAAGTGAATGGTTTCCTTAGAGGGAGTGACAGCCCAATGGCTGAAGTCGATAGTAATACGTTTATATTTATCGGGTAACCAATTGTCTATCTTAGTTATATTATACGAGTAAGAACATTTGTATAAGGAGATTGTATGTTGAGGTAGAGTAAGCCTGTTCTTAAAACGAACATTTAGATTGTGGTCAGTTCTGAATCGTAACCCTTGAGGTACCACCCTCTCGACTTGTATGTATTCAGAAAGATTTTCCTCGTACATCACTGCCTGTACTGTAAAACCATTTTTTTTACTCATAGCTAGATATTGTCGGAATCAAATTTCCCTTAATAACGGAATTGAACGAGGTGGACCTCAAGAATGTCTGATTCAATCCTGTTGCTGCGTTACCTGAAATCCAAGGTATATTCTTCTGACATCAATACCAGAATAAGGTAAATTCGGAGAATTGAAGAAATATGCAGATAAATGAAAAATTTGTGAAGAAAATTGAATTTGTTAACCAAATATCTGAATAATGTACTGGCTATTTCGCAAGTTGAAACTCGAAATAAAATTAGTGAAATTGATAAAACACACCCTATATTTCGATTGTGGAAATCTGAGACCCCACACCTCACGGAATAAACCTATACGAAATTCATAACAATGTTATTTGTCAGTTTCATTCATGTCGTCATGGTCATATCATATTATTTAATCCAACGTATCATCGTTGGCAATAAACCGTTTCATAGAGTGTACCACTACCAATTCAAATAACGATGGATAAATAACAATGTATCAGAAAAATCCTCCATGCGGATATTTACTGTACGACATCCATACTGATTGATTGAGTGATTAGCAGAAACAATTATTCCGCTTATGATTTATCGATAAAATGGACTAACACAATGACATTACGCGTGACCAACACCAAACTATGAACTGTAACGACCATTCAAGTATTTCTAAATAATCCCTGCCCATGATTTATGTGTTTGTACGAATACCTGAACATTAATTTTGTTGATGATAACAGGTTTGCTGAATATTCATCATGCTTTGAGAGTTTGATATCCATAGATAATCGAGGACAGTGACGTAGGTATAGTTAAATATAAATTTGATGTTGCATTAGTCAATTTATATTCTGATGTATTTCTTCATCAACTCATATAAATTATCTATCTAACGTTATGTCGAGAGAAGAAAAGTTGAATTGTTCAGCGACGGTTCAGTGTTGAAGAAGTTACTTCAAAGTGTAATGCTTCAACTATCCAACAAAAGGAGGAGGTGATAAATCTCAACGAGCATTTCAAAAATCACATCTTAGAATATCTGATACCATTCAATCCATGAAGTTCCTACCAAAATCACCAAAATCGCAAATTAATTATGCTTTAGCCGATATATCAGAGACGATTAAAAGTAGTGACCAAGTTGATGTAATGTATATACATTCTTTAGAACTTTCGATCGGCTGGATAATGGCATTTTTTTTCCACATGATGCATACAATTTTTTTGAAACCTCCCAAATTGGATTTGACCATGGGGATGTTGAATTCTGGATTATTCCTTGTTTCAACATTCAAACGATTTCAGTATCTGTATGTTTTAGTATTCGGACGTTTATACTTTGTGGCTGGTAAAGAATACTTGATTAAATTGTTTTAAAGTTATTTGATACAATATTATACATCAATCGGGGTGATTGAATAAAATGAACTACAAGTGTTGTAAACTCAAGCCATTTGTGCATTATGTATGCACAAAATGTTCCAGTGTGTTCCACAGGAGTTGTGTTCTGCATAGTTTCAAGAATAAAGTTAGATTTGTGAAGGATAATAAGATAATCTGTTGCCAAGACGATATCTCCATAAGTACCCTGGAAGAAGAAACAAGCTTATTGGAACAAACAATTAGTGACCTTGCAGAAGAGGGAACAATGAAGGACAGGTACATTCAAAAATTAAAAGACGAGAAACAAATCATAATTGAACAAGCCTTAGAATCTGAAACAGAAATGAATGCACTCTTAGAAGCGCAGAAAAAACTCATTATAGAAATGGAGAGCGAAATGAACGAGTTGAAGAAAGAACTAGCCGAAAAAGTGATTTCTGTAAAAACTATAGCAACACAGACACATGTTTGTCGAGTGAATCATCAGTTCACAATGACGGACCAAGCTATTTCCAGTGGCGTAGATGTAGAGGTATTTGCTGAAGAACGAACAAAGGAAGGATTTTTGCAGGAAACAGAAACACCTTCTCACGCAGGAGAAAAGAGGATTGACATCGCATGTGATGAGCTGGTGCCAACAGGAGTTTGTCCAATGGAAGAACTGAACGTGACTGATTCCACATTGCCAAATACTGCAACAGACCTAGTGAGAGACTTTAAGAAGAGGAAAATACTGATTATAGGAGATGAGTATGCAAAAGGTTTTTCTCGTGTTTTGAGATTTTCCACTAATGATAAATTTTTAATAAAAGAAATAATTAAACCCCACACAGAGCTTTCTGATCTCACTGGTAGTGCTTTTCTAGACACATTGAGGTATGGTTTGGATGATTATGTGATAATTATGTTCAATACGAATAATATAAGTAATAACAAAAATTTCCGCATTGCCTTGAAGCGGTTCTTACCACTTTGTAGATATACTAATCTGTTATTCATTTCTGAACGTCACAAGCCTGTGGACCAGATTTTAATTAACAAACTGAAGAAACAATTGTTATACTTCAGGAAGCACCACAGATGCATTTCTCTGGAGTACTTGTATGACCTTAGATATTACGGGTCTGAATCCAATATTCTTGAGAGGATTAAAAACTTCCTCTCAACTTCATCTAAAAGCATAGTGTTGAGAACTGTTGAAATATCTGATGAAATTAGTTATATTCCTCAACCACTTTCAGTTCAGGACAACTGTAGTTCTGGATGTGAAAAAATAGATAATAAAATTAACTTGTCTTCATGTGGCTCATGTTTAGATGTTGAATGTTCTTTTTTGGGGACGGGAGTTCCACTGAATTCGAGTGTTTAGTCAAGAGCAACTCCTTGAATATTCTATTCACTGGAAAAGATTCTCCGAAGAAATCTATCCTAGACCTCAGCACCAATTTCAATTTAGTACATCAGAATGTTCAAGGTATCAGAAACAAATTATTTCAACTCGAACTACTTCTAAATGATATAAACTGTGATATATTTTGTGTAAGTGAACATTGGGTTAGGAAGGACCAATTAATATCAAATCAGATCTCAGGTTATGAAATTGCAAGTTTTTTCTGTAGAAGTGAATTCATTCATGGAGGCGTAGGTATTTATGTGAAAAAAGGCATTACATATGATAAAGTCCACACAGTATGTCATGAAAAGCATTTTGAATGTACAGCTTTGAGGTGCAAAGTTCATAGGGACCTTGAGATTTTGGAAATTGCGGTATACATAAGTCCTGATGGAAATTTTGAAATATTTTCAGAAAAGCTCATTGAAACTCTACAATACCTGACGGATAGATATAGAAGGTCGAAGTTGGTGGTGGCTGGTGATTTCAACGTCAACTTTTTAGAAAGCTCCAGAAATCTGGAGAGTCTCGAGGATTGTTTCAGTTCCTTTTGTATTGGTCCCACTATTTATTCTCCAACTCGTGGTAAAAATTGCTTGGATAACATTTGTGTTAATTTAGATGAAGGCACTTACAGCAGTCACACTGATATCAGTAACGTGAGTGATCATCAGTCATGCCAGATTTTGAGCATTAATGTTGAACCCCAGCAAAAAAATCCGAAAGTGACATACGAACGTAGAGACATTCGTGATTCAAATAATATTGATCGGTTCTTGGCATCTCTTCAGAAGGAGAATTGGTATGAAGTGCTTCAGTCAAATGAAAATGCAAACAAAAAATTTGACATATTTTTGAGGATTTTCAGGCACCATTTTGAAACTGCGTTTCCCTTAAAATCAGTAAATGTATCAAATAAAAACAGGAGAAAACCTTGGCTAACTAAAGGTTTATTGATATCTGGACAAAAACTTAAAGACATGTACTTTCTCACTTTGAATGGTGATATGGAAATTAAGAACCACTATATAAAGTACAAAAAGATATATAGAAAACTGCTAGGTGAAGCAAAAAAACTGTATAACTCAAGGTTACTGGCAAATTCTGAAAATGAATCTAAGACGGCTTGGAAAATTTTAAAGTCTAACAAAAACGAGCAAAAACTGCAAAATAATTCAACAATTAATGTAAATAATAGGATGGTGACTAAACCCGAAGAGGTGTCAAATTGTTTCATGGATTATTTTAATAACATTCCAAGAAACCTCATTGAGAACAATATGTTGAGTGCCACCAGAAGTAATTTGACACTCAAATATAATAATGCTCATTCTTTCTTTCTCATTCCTGCTCCTGAATATGATATAATAGATATTGTCAACAATCTAAATAACTCAAAATCTGTAGGAGATGATGGCATAAGTACAAACATATTGAAGATGTGTGTGCATTTTATAGTTGGGCCTCTCACTAATCTGATTAACTGTTCTTTGGAGGAAGGAGTTTTTCCAGAATGCCTTAAGGTGTGTAAGATCGTTCCAATTCATAAGACAGGGAACAAAACGGATTTGGGAAGTTTCAGGCCAATTTCACTTTCCAGTCCATTTGCAAAGGTCTATGAAAAGTATGTTTCAAATTTAGTCGTCGCATTTTTTGATAAATGGAATTTATTTAACATCAACCAGTTTAGTTTTCGTGTAGGAATGTCGACAAGTCACGCTTTCACAAAGTTTCCTAACGAGTTGTACAAGAATTTGGATGGTGGACACAAGGCTTTGGGTATTTTCTTGGACCTGAGTAGGGCTTTCGATTTGGTTGATCATGGGATTCTCCTCTCTAAACTTCAAATGTATGGTGTCAGGGGAGTGGCCTATGAGTGGTTTGACAGTTATTTGGGGGGCAGAAACCACTATGTAGAGGTGAATGGTAAAAAGTCAGGATCTAAAGCCTGTCTCATTGGGGTACCACAGGGCTCTATTCTGGGTCCGCTTTTGTATATAATATATGTTAATGACTTCTATAGTGATTACTTCGTAATGTATGCCGATGATACATCTTTATTAATTACTGGAGAAGATGTCATGTCGACGGTTGATAGGGCTTCTGAAGAAATTAGGAAAGCTCAGGTGTGGTTCTCGGACAATGGCTTGGTCTTGAATGAGAAGAAAACTGTGCTTCTGCGTTTTGGTCATTCAAGGACTAATCTTGGTCACGGTCTGCTGGTGGAATCGGTAAATGGATCAATTCAGCAGCGGAGTGGGACAACATTCCTGGGCCTGAGGATGGTTGAAAATTTGAAATGGAATAGTCACATAGATATGATTTGTAAAAAAGTTGCTCCAGTATCGTATTGTATTCAGCAACTGCGCTGCAGTGTGAGTAGATCCTTATTATTAATTTATTACCATGCACATTTTCACTCTGTTATCTCCTATGGAATTGTGGCATGGGGAGCATCTAGTGAATGCACCAGGATATTTAAAATTCAAAAAAGAGCTATCAGGTATATTGCAGGAGTTAGCAGCAGAACCAGCTGTAAGACCATTTTTCAAAGACTCAGAATCCTAACACTTACAAGTACATACATCTATGAGTTATTGCAGTATGTTAGATCAAATATAACAAGTTTCCAGAGTCTTAACAGAAATACATATCATATCACTAGAAATTTGCAACAGCTAGAAGTGCCACTACACAGATTGACGGTGACTGAAACTAGTCCTCAACACATGGCAATAAAAGTCTACAACAAATTGCCTAATTATATCAAGGATTTGCCTGTTAAAGTCGTATTATACGCTTAGTGAATATTTCAATGATATAGTCTGTGATACTACAATTTGACATATATACATATGTAAACATTTTGATTTTTCTTTTAATGATGTTGCGAATGCAATTTATTGTTTGTGTTAACTGTGATATGTTTTTGACTTGTTCAATATCATCTTTGATGATCCTACTGAATAAATTTTTATTATTATTATTATTATTATTATATAGTGAAGTGTCATTTTTATGTTCAATGCCCTAAGTGAGTTTATTCATATTTTTTACAATGCACAGATGTAGATTTTCAAAATGAGATTTCAATATAGTATCTTGAGCTAGATTTATCAAATGTATTGTTGATTTTCATTTCATTGATTCAGAACATGAATTCAATATTGATGTTAAGCAAAATATTTTCGTTGTTTACTAGTGCACGTGGTAATCCGATTACTTGGTTAATCTCTAATGAATGTTCTGAGTGCTAGATTATTATAATTTTTGAAATCGAATTCCGTTTCCTGATTTTGTTTTTGAATTTACTTTCAAGAGCTTTTAGTTTTATGATGATTTGTTCTTGAATTGACTTGAAGTGATTGAATCTTTTACTAGGCAATCGATATTTTCATGATCTTGAAAACTCAGTATCAGAGCATTTTTGAGTATCCTCATATGTTATTCTGTTCGTGAACCAATCAATGATGAAGCTCGTCCTGTAATTTTGCTAATAAAACTCGCAAAATCCATCAACTCAATTGTGGATTGCCATTATCTTTGAAATTTTCAGGTTTTTGATAACATCCAAGAAAAATTCCTAAGAAATAGCGTCGACATACATTTTAACAAGTTGGTAGTTCACTGCTGTTGCCATTATCGAATTTTCTTGTTTTTTTTAGTGCCATCTCTACGTTATCAATGTAAAATTGATGCCTAGGTTTATAACGAGAACTTTATGTTAAGGCTTATGTGGGAGATGAGGGTGATGGATTGTATGAGCAGAAGAATTTGTTTCTCACATGTACGTCTTCTTCATTGATTTCTCATTGCTTGTTTTTCGTTACTTCTTGATTCTACTAGTTTCGGCGATTTTTCTAGAATTTTGGTAATTTTTGTCCTCTGATCAGGCTGATCTCGGACATTGTTGTACTTCCGGTGAGTCCTTGTTGTTTTGGCCATTCTTGTCCTCTGCTCCTAGTGGCGAGTAGTACACGAAGTTTTTGTTTTTTTGAGACCGTTAAAATATTGTTGTTAAACTTTGCAGGCTGGTTATAATGCGATTTTTGTCGTTGCGTTGACGATATTCACAATCCAAGATTTTTTGCTGATACTGAACAAAGGTTGAATAAAAACTCAATATACATATATAATAATAATCAGAGCAACTTGAATATACTCGTATGAACTCAACTTTGCAATTCTGAAAATGGATTATGGGTGTTGTGCAGGTGGTATACAGGATGATCCATGAGTAACTGCATCAATATGCCTTCATTGTTCATCGAATGATACATGATAACCTAATGTATATAGTATTTTTCACACTCCTTGAACTATTAACTACACCGTATCTTTCATACAATTGAAAAACATCAATCACCTGCATAATACGCAACAGTTCGAACCCCTCAAACAATGAAGGTGAAATATCGATTTTCTAATTTGTGCTCAGTCATACATTGTAATGAATACATGATAAAACGATCAATTAATTTTGTTATACCATTGTACTGTCCAATACATTGTCTACATGAGATAAATATCAGATTTCGACATTCTTTTCATATAGGGGTCAGTGTTGATATTCCTTTTATCGTGATAAAACCAGTTTTCCATTCAATCACTCACTCGAAGACTGCACAGCACTCAAGATGAGTGATGAATATGATCTTATTATAATACATCGACTATTATACTATGATAACTGGTTGTCGAAACTTGAATCAATCGTGATGTCTTCGGAGTCTTGTTTCTTATACATATAAGTTATACTATGCTGACTGTTGCTAACTGGTGCTGGGTCGTATCCGGTGTTTACTTGTTCACGGGAATTGCGTCTTGGTAGTGAATCAAATATCTTTCGAGACTAGAGGATTGGCTGTTCAATAATAATTACTTCATTGGGAATTAATCCTACATTGTATATAATGTTTGCTGTTAAAAGTTTGGTGTCTGACTGACTATGCAAAAGAAATCAGGAATAAAAGAATGTTCGTGAACCACTTGAGGGTCCCATCCCTCGTCTCGAGTTACTCTGGATTGCGTCACTTCAGCTTATCTCTGTAGATGGTGTAACTATTCACACTTAGGTCAAACCTATGCCTTTGGACTGCTCAGATGAATGCGGTAGGTCGTGTATTAGATAAGTTGGGCGCCAGACTCACAAAAGGCAAAAGTCAATTAGAAAACGATATAACCTTGCTTGGGAAGGAAGAAGAAAAATCCAGATAAAGATTATACCAATTTAATGACAAAAATCTAGCTGAAGGCTCAAATAACAAAAAAATAAGGTGCTGAAGGCTAACAATAAATAATTAATGAGAAATCAAACGTGAGCCAGAACATCAACCTAAATCTTCCAAGAGCCCTCTGCTGCTAGATGTTGGTTGGATTCACGGATCAGCCACCTGCGTTCTAAGAATAAGGGAATAAGATCAGCAAATATTCCTACTGAATGGAACCTCCGGAATCACAGTCCACCGAAAAAGGAATAGATTAGTAGGAGCCCGGCAACATGGTTAATGCTCTGGCCTCAGATCAGATAAATCATTAACCAAATAAAAAGAAAGAGAGAAAATATATATATATATATATATATATATCGTTATTTCATATATATATATATATATATATATATATATATATATATATCGTTATTTCAAGGGCTAGGAAATAGGGTAGTTAGCCCTTGAAATAACGAGCCAAATTGATTCGGTGCTCCCCAAGCCAACAAGTTGAATCCCCAACTGGCAGTCTGGTCGATTCACGATCCACGACAAAATGGAGATACCACACCGGCACACGTGCCTTACAGGAAAATGAAAATATCGGAAAATATGTGAAAAATATCGGAAAATATGTATGTAGAAGCAATACTACAAGATATATAAATCAGATTATACCTCCCGATGGCGTGGACCCAACCGCTTGCCAAGGAAACTCGAATTCAAGGAGTCAAAATCCATTTCATCGATCAGCGTATCCCTCCAGGTCCCCTCTCTTCACAATGTATCCCGATCATGCGTCTCAAAGGTATCATATTTCAGAAGCGGCCATTACTACCACAGGACGGAGACATGGGAAGGATGTTGATAAGTTCTTCAATCAAATGATTTGAAGATAATAATAATATAATAATAATAATAATAAATTTATTCAATAAGCATTACATAAGGAATATTCAAAATAAAGTGCTTATGAAATAGGTTTGTATTCATTACACTATGCGAATGATTCAATACAGCCTCTGGAAACAAATACTTTGACTCTCATAATTGCTAACAATAGCACCATCAAAACTAAAGGAAATAAGGAATACTAAATACCAAAGGCAATAATATGATGATTAAATATACTCGGTAAGTAAAATACTTGTTCCGAGAAAGTGTACCTATTAAAAATATAGACTATAAAAAATATAAAAATATGAAATATAAAAATATAGATACATAAAAAACATAAGAATATGAAAATATAGAAATATAAAAATATAAAGATATAAAAATATAAATTATAAAATATGAACTATAAGATATTGAATTATAAAAAATATAGCAATATAAAAATACACAAAAAAAAATATACGAATATAAGAGTATGAAAAAATAATGGAAAAAAAAAATTAAACAAAAAATCAAAAATATATTATTATATATACATTAATACAAAAATACAGAATACAAGAATATAAGAATACAGAGATATAGAAATACAAAAGGTACAAAAATACAAGAAACACAAAAATATAGTAAACACACACATATATACTGTGAAGCTGAACAATTATAACAAGACACAATTAAATTTTTGAATTTTAAGCAAGAAACAATAGATCTATATAACATTGACTTTTGGAATACCTGAACTTGGAACAATTCCATCCGGAGACCGGTTGCATAGGAGGCGCAATACAGAAACAAGTACCAACCCACCCGGACACCTCATAAAATCTAACTTTATTCAATTTATATTTTCGTTTCTATCAATCCATGAACGTATGCCCTAGGGCAGGTCAACAGAAAATTTTTCAAACTCTTTTTAAATGTTTTATTCGACATGTTTTTAAGTTCATCGGGGATGCTGTTATAGAGTTTGGGTGCTAAGAACTCATTTGATCTTTGTCCTATGGACTTTGTCATGAAGGGAATTAAATGTAATTTTTTTCTACGAGTGTCATATTCATGATTGCTTTTTTTAAATTTCTTACTCATGTGATAATCGATCATACACTTATAACCGAACTCCTGCCTGAGGTCAAACACTCCTGACTCAATGTAAGTCAGTTCTGTTGAGTAGTCCCATTTTTTATGTAACATTAGTTTCAAGAATCTTCTTTGTAGGATTTCTAAAGGAGTTATGTATTTTCTGAGTGCCGCACCCCAAGCCAAGATGCCGTATTTAAGATGACTGTCTATTAGTGCAAAATACACAATTTTTAGCTCTTTCTGAGGTAATATATGACAAAGATGTCTGAATTTATATAGAATAAATTGCAGTTTTTTTATGACATATTGAATATGGACATCCCACCTCAAATGGTCATCGATGAGAACACCCAAGTACTTAACACTTTTTGATGGTAGTATATGAGTATTCGATCCCTTTTCACACATATCCACACAGTCAAAATCAGGTTTCCTTGATTCGTAGCATGTGAATGGTATGTACTGGGTTTTCTCCAAATTGATTGTCAACAACTTCTGATCAAACCAGTTTTTTATACGAGCAATATCGGTTTGTACTGTCATTTTCAATTCCCTCCAGGTATCCGCCTTGTAAAGGATAGCCGTATCGTCTGCGAAGCCAATGATTTCTCCAGAGCTCTCAATCCTAAACAAATCATTGACATATATCGAAAACAAGATCGGTCCCAGAGCGGTCCCCTGTGGTACCCCAAACTCCACGGGAAGCTTATCACTGTATTCATCCCCGATTCTTACACATTGGGTTCTGTTTGAAATGTAGCTTTCGAAGAGTGCGAGGGGCTTACCTCTTATTCCAATTACTTCTAGAGATTCCATAAGTAGTGTGTGACTAACAGTGTCAAATGCTTTAGCTAGATCTATAAACATACATAGGCAAGGCATACTTTTATCTAGAGCAGAGAGCACACTATTTGTCAGGGAAACTATCGCATCCTGTGTGGAAACATTTTCCCTGAAACCGAATTGCTTGTTAGACAATATTTTATACTTATTGAGGTATGACACTAATTTATTCCTCAGGACCCTCTCGAATATTTTTGTGAAGTTTGTTATCAGTGATATTGGCCTGTAGTTACTGGCCAAGGCATTTTCACCTTTTTTGTGTATTGGAATGACAATTGTGTCCTTGAAAGCCGATGGCCAGTATCCTAAGGCCATACATTTATTTATAATGTACGTCAATGGTTCAACAAGATATTCTGAAATAGATTTCAAGGTTTCCGATTTCAATCCATCATAACCAGGCGATTTATTGTTTTTTAATTCTTGTATAATTCTTTCAATCTCATGATGGTCCGTGTCAAGCATAACAAACGAGTTCAAGTTTCGTGGTGTTTGAAAGAGAATATTTTTGTTGATTTCTATGTTTTTGGCTAAGTTCTTTCCCATGTTTATGAAAGTTTCATTAAACTCATTTGCAATGCCCTTCGTGTCAGTTATGTTCTCTCCGGATTCATTTATCAAACTGGCTATTTCCCTATTTACTTTTTGTTTTTTTGTGATGTCTTGGATGACTGTCCACATTTTCTTCGAATTATTCCGGTTGTTCTCAATAATATTCCCGTAATAAATCTGTTTTGCCTTCCTCATCAATGATGTTAGTTTATTCTTATAATACTTATACCTTTGCTTCAATTCGAGATTATTCCGCTGTTTCTGAAGTTTTTTGAATAATTCACTTTTCTTATTTACAGATTTAAGGAGAGCACCTGTCATCCAAGGTGATTTTTTATGGAATTTTCTTTTAATTTTAATGCTCTCCGTACACTCACTGACAATATTCACAGTCATGTCCACGAATTTCTTTGTTGCTGCTTCAATGCTTATTTCGGTGTAAACGGGTTCCCAACATAGGCCCCGAAAACTATTTCTCAATTTATCGTAGTTGATATTTGTTTTATATATGACATTATCGGTAGTTTTTTTTTCAACCTCTGAGATAATCTGTAAAACTGTAGTGTAATGATCCGTGATGCATGTCTGTATTACCAACGGAAGTAATTTATCTATATCATTATTTTTCGGCTTAATAAATATATGATCAATACATGAGATGCTATTTCCTTGTACTCTTGTGGGGGTATTAATCACAGAAATATATCCGAATTCACTTAATATACTCAAATAATCATTTGCTAAATCATCCACCCCCAGAATATCAATATTCAAGTCCCCTATAAATAGGTTGTGATTACTCACTTTGAAAACAAGCGACCCGAAGTACATCTGCAAACAGCGGCTGAATTCAGCCACGTCTGTAGATGGTGATCTATATACAGCACTTATTATAATATTTTCATTTTGATGTTCAGTGTTTATTTCAATTTCTAAGAATTTTATCTTGTTCATAGTTTTTATTTCATACCTGTACTTTAAGTGTGATTTTACATAGACCACCACCCCATCGTTTTGGTTCAACTCGCCACAATTATAAATCAAATCATACTCAGGAATCCTGAACAAGTCTGGATCGGAAAGTTTCCAGGTTTCCGTTAATACTAAACAGTCCATGTCCACCTCAAGGCCCTCGACGAGGATCCTAAATTCATCCAGATTCCTGTTCAGACTGTGTAGTTATTTAAGGAGTATGTCTCCACCGTACCCACCCGAAAATCCCCAATATACTGATCCATATCCAAGTCCAAGCAACAACTACTTACGCATAAACAACACAAAACACAATATCAAAAAAGAAGAAAAGGTATTTTATATTTTGTACAAAGTGACTGACTCACTTTTTGCTTTGTTGCCGAGTTTCAATCCTTGTTTTTTCTTCTTTATCTTTTTTCAGCTTTCGGTAGACAGTCGGTTCCTTCTGATCTATTTTTACGGCGCCAGTTGCCGCGGAAATAGGTGAAGAGATTGATGCAGTCCTCCGATTTCCGGATTCTATGATTATCGACTTTTGGGCAAGCTTCGGTAAATCATCAATCTTGTTTTGAAGTGAAGGAGTTGGAGTTCCTGGAGCACTATGTATATGTGTTTTTTCCTCTGTTTCCACAGCTTCTTCAGTTTCGCTCAGGTCTTCTACACCATATATTTGATTGTTGACATGTAGTTTGTTTCCTCTTATGATACAGTTGTTGCCGTTATCTTGCCTTGCAAGGTTCAGATGTTTCCTCAGTATTCTGTTATCCTCCCGTTGCCTAGGCGTCAAATCATTCGCAATAGATATGGAAGTCCCCTTTAGCTGTTTTGCATTCTTCAATATCGCTTTTTTTTTCAAAAATGAAATGAACTCTACTTTTATTGGACAAAATTCTGTTTTTCCTAGTATGAAGAAATCATTCAAATCAGTCTCACGCACATCTACTCCAACGAGTCTTTTAAGTTCTCCACTGATGAAATCAACTGTTGTGTTTCGAGCAGAATGCTTGAGACCGAAAATAACTATACTATTTTTTCTGGATTTTCTCTCAAGACTTTCGATTCTTTCTTGAGCTATCTTATTTTCTCTCTCCAATTTATTCAACCTTCTGTTTATTTCTTCCACTCTCAGGGTTATTCTAACTTCCACAGCTTCAATAACCGACCTCAATTCTTGCTTTGTTAGTCTGATTTCGTCAATTACCATTCCAATTGTCTCATTCATCCTAACACTGATCGTGTATTTCAGTGTGTGGTTTCCTTTATATTCGAAATGTATTAACGCAGATAAGAACAGATTTCGACCTTCAGTCTCGATGTGCACTGAATGTTATTGTTCTGTTTTTCTTGATAAATGAATTGTTTTCACAGGCTTTTTTCAAGGTTTTGATGTTACGAATGTTATCAAGTAAAATCTTCGAATTTTTGATATCAAAGATGTATATTACATACCAGAACTTTGTAACTTATTCAGAGCAATTCGCCACACGTGCTGATCGCACTGAACATTTATTGAAAAAAAAGATGAAACGAAATTTTCGTTACAATGGGTGGTGATGATATAATTCCTTCCCCCGAAGATTCAACTACGCAGTAGAACGAGGTAGTTGAACGGCTGGTATTTGTATCTCTTTTGAGGCTGGTTCAGGAGAAGTGTCTGTGGTCGATGACTGAAACTCATTTCTCAACTCAAGAAATCCGTCTTCATGCAAACGTACATTATTTACAGCTCGACGTCAACACAGTTTATGCTCTCAAGTGCGAAGTGCAATGTATTCTATCTTTTCGGTAATATTGTCTTTTAACTCATCTCAATTAGGAAAAGGGATTCGGGATAAACGGTACTCGGAAATATTTTGATGCTTGATTGAATTTCCTTCTCTTTTTTGTATAAAAATGATTCAGTCGGTGAATATTTCGATTTCTATATTGATGTTTTTGAATGTCATTGTATGATAAGATTCATTGTGAATTCATGAGTGGAATGTGAATTTGATGTTTTTGATTTTTATGTTTCGATATAGTATGTTCAGTCTCGCAAATGACGAAGAATATTTTTGATGTCTTGCAAAATGGTCGTTATCAACATCAATTTAACTGTTTCTGAAGTAATCATTGGAGAGGAATTTTTCTTACAATGCTTTTATGAAATTTCTGTAATTTTGTTGAATTAGGAATTTTGTTTCTTGATCTATTCAATTATTTCATTTGAATTGTTGAGCTAGTGCTACATTCAATTTCAATTGTCTTGAGAATTATTCACGATAAAGTTTGTATAAAGTTCTATAACTAATAATTGTAATAAGACAAAAGAAAAAACTAGTCAAAACTATAGGTTCTTCATAATAATTGTTTCGAGTTGTCAATATAAGCTGTGTTTTTTTTTTTTTTGGTTCTGCCGAAATTTTCTTTCAATTTCTGGTGGTTTTACTGATTCTCTTGGCTTCTTAGAAATTATTCGATTTTTTCTTCTTTTTTGTTAATTTATGTAGGTTTTTTTTTAAGTGGGATATTGCGGGAGAATTATGCATTCTATTCAATTTTGAAACACAATTTCTTGGTCTCTTGAAAGTTAGTCGATTTTTTATTCTTGTATATTCATTCCCAGAGATTTTCTTTCTTGAAAGAAATAGTTCGGCAGATTTATAAATCTCATTCGATTGAGTGACCAGTTGTCTAAGCCATTTGAAAATTATTTGGTTTCTTGTTCTAGTATGTTTCTTCAAATGGCTATTCTTTCGTAAGGAGAATATTTCGGAAGAGGAATTATTATTAAATTCAGCAACTAGGTGAATTGATCTTTTGAAAGTTATGCGATTTTTAATTTTCTTACGTTTCTTCATATAGGCTTTCTTCCTAAAGAGAAATATCTGGGGAAATCTATGAAGTTCATTCGATTTAGAAATCAATTCTCTTCGCATTTCGAATTCTATTCGATTCTTTATTTAATTATGTTTCTCTACATGAGTTTTCTTATTCTTTCTGAAGATAAATATCTCGGAAGATTTTAGAATTCTAAATAATTCGAAAATCAGTTCTGTTGGCTTTTTGGGAGTAATCTGGTTTCTTCTATTTTTGTATATTTATTGATATAGTTCCGCATCAGTCTCGCAAGTAAAATTGAGTGGATTGAAGAACGGGCGAAACTACCTACCAGTGGGGACATCTGGTACACGGATGGCTCCAAGGCAGGAGACGGAACAGGTGCCGGAGTGTATCGACGCCGAGGAGGGGAGAAGTACATCTTTCCGCTCGGGAGCCATACCACGGTTCTACAAACCGAACTGGTGGCAGTGCTGAACAGCGCGCTTCAGGCATTGGATGTCAGAAGCCAGGAGCACCTGTACATCTGTACGGACAGCAAGAGCGCTTTAGAAGTTCTTGAAGGGTACACCACAACATCAAAACTGGTGTACGATTGTTATCAAACCTCAAATCGCCTGGCCGAAGTCGGACCTGTAACCTTGATGTGGCTGCCGAGTCACAAAGGGATAAAGGGCAATGAGATCGCAGACGAACTGGCCAGACTAGCGCGATTAGAGAGGTTTATAGGACCAGAAACGGCAACTGGAATTTGCAACACAGTCATCAGGAAGAAGATTGATGACTGGACTGCGGCAAAGCGCAGGGAGGCATGGAGAAATGCCCCTGGGTGCAGAATAGCCAAGATCTTCATTAGACCAGATCAAATGAAGAAATGGGAAGAACAACTACTCACGCTGAGTAGGAAGAACGCAAAAGTGATCATCGGTATTCTGACCGATCACGGTACTCTGCGAAAGCACAGACACAGAATGGGATTGGAAGAAAACCCAGTATGTAGATTCTGTGAACTAGAAGATGAAACCTCACTGCATATCATCTTCCAATGCAGTAATGGAGAAGAGGCGTCTCCACCTAGGCGACCCAGATCCATAGGGATTCCAATGCGAGGAAGACACTATCAGGAATATCTTGACCTTTTGGGGGGAGATCTTCGATTAGAGCCACCAGCTATCTGAGGGACGTCAAGGGATTACCCATACGTCTGGAGGCGCTACGTGCCCCAACTCCACAGTCGACACTAGGTCGACAATAATAATAATAATTGATATAGTTTCGCTTTCTTGATATTTCAGGAGAATTATTCACTTCTGGAATCAGTTCCATCGACTTGTCGTAAGTTATTCGAATTATCAAATTTTGTATCTTTCTTTATCCTCTCTCTTGATATCTCAGGAGAGTTACGAATTTTATTCCATTTAGAGTTTTGCGCTTTTCGGATATTATTTTGTTTTCTATTCCTTTATTTTTCTTTATCTTGTTTTCATTTCTTAAGAGGAATATTCCTGAGAATTCATGAGCTTCATTCGATTCAGAAATTAGTTTTCTTAGCTCTTCTGAAGTTATTCGATTCTTTATTTTGGTATATTTTTTTCATATGAATTCTCTTTTCTAATGTATCAGGAGAATTACGAATTTTATTCGATTTACTTTCGGGAGATTTATGAATATTATTCAGTTCAGAAATTAGGTCTCTTGGTCTTTCTGAATTCTTCCCATTTTTCATTCTAGTATGTTTCTTTATATCAGTTTTCTTTTAACTCCATTCAATTCAGGAATCAGTTCGCTAGACTTTCCGGAAGCAATTCGATTTATTATTATAGTATTATTTTTTATATCGGTTTTCTTTATTGCTATGTCAGATATATTATCGATTTTATTCTATTTAGAAATGAACTCTCTTTATAATAATAATAATAATAATAATAATATTTATTCCTTGAATTGATCATACGGAATGATATAGGAATCGTCAATAAATTTTGTGAAATGTCAAGAACACAAAGATTTCGAAATGTTTACATATGCAGAATATTGAAGAACCTTTTGAAAAAAATACATTTAAGAAAATAAATAAATATTTAGTCAATAATTGGTTGATTGATATTTACATCAAAATATATTACGTATAAAAGTAATAACATAGGTTTACCTAGACAAAATATAAGAAACACACATCTGAGAAGTACATTCAAAATACACATTAAAAAATACAATTGTGCAATTCTTGATATAATACATTAAAATACATTACATTTGAAAAAATTGAACTGAGTATGCATTCAACAGAATATCAGTCTTTAGATCTTTCTGTCAAGAAATTCATTCACAGAATAGAAACTTTTCTTTTGAAAATTGAATAAGTTGACATTTCTTTTATATCCGGGGGAACTCCGATCAAAACATAAAACTCATTATTCGATTCGCATAAATAAAATCTCATAATTCCATTAACTCCAAAAAATTTTGGTATCGGAATATGGCAACTATAATTATATGATGATTGTTTAGATCCAGTCGGCTGTACGAAAGATTCGACTTCAATTGAGTTCGGATATAATTTTGATTTCTGGGTTGATAATTGATTCACTAGGACCTGAAGCAATTAAAAATTTCAAATTATTCTTAAATACTATATACGGCAAATCATCGTCATCATCAGAATAGAAAATTTGGATGAAATATATTCGGAGCTTGAAATCATTGATTGTGAATTTTCTTGTTCATTGTTATCATAATTGTAGTGTTCATAATAAGTTTCGTCACAGAATTCTTCTGAAAATTCGAAATTTTCATTCGTATTGTTGTGATCTTGGAATTGTTCATCAATATCTGTATAATATATTTCATTGTTTTGTCCACTGTTATTATAATTGTAGGTTTGATAATAAGTATCGAGTTCTTCTGAAATTTTGGAATCTTCATTCGTTATGTTAGAATCTTGAAATGGTTTATCAATATCTGTATATATTTCGTCGTTTTGTCCATACCGATTATAATACTGTCACAAACCGTAAGGGCACAACAACAAGCTTTGATCCGAGAATATTAATCACTCACTATAACTAAACGAACTCATTCGACCTCAGGTGCGATTAAACCTACATTCATTACCAGACATATTGTTATAATTCGCGAATACTCGCGTTGACCTCACTCAAGTAGGAATAATAAGCAAAACATATAAAAGTATTGGACGGAGGAGCGAACGGAAGAGTTTAGTTCTGAAGCGCGTAGTTAGTGTGTTGGTGCCCTAAGTTATCAAGCAGCCAGTATAGAGTCCCTCCTTGAAGATGCCGAGCGCCCATCTTATGTTTTATTTGTAAGTATTAGGTAAGACTGGTTCAAAATTATTTCCACTGTTTTGATATCACTGTTATGAGTTGTTCGTATTGTTTAAATTGATGTACTGATGCGAGGTTCATATACGGGGGGGACTCCTAATGTTATTTATGTGTGAAGAATATATGGCTATATTTGTCAAGAGGTAGAGAGTAATTGTTTGTTTTGGGGTGATCTACGACCCGAGTAATATTCGCAGATCTCTGACTGCGACCCCCAGTGCAGGAACTAACCCTTCTGGTAGTCCCGTGCACGACAATACGTTGGTTGAAAAGAGCTGATAGTCAGTTGACTTGTGCTCATAGGGGTATAAGGGGTACGAGTTTCATTGCGTTTATATGCAAAACAACTAATTAAAATGTCTTTAAGTTTCTGCCAGGTTGTAATATCGTAATGGACGTTTATTACTGATTTTGCAGTTCCTGACAATTTTAAAATAAATTAATCAATGAGATGAATATTATGGAAACAATCTATTTCATCATAATTGTAAAATGTAGAAATTATTTCCTCACAAGCTGCAAGATATCTATTGAGTTTATTCGGACTTCCGTCAAAATTTGGAATATACTCCATGAATTCCGGTTTGAATATGAATTCAACTTCATTATTGTTTCAGAAATAACGAATTTTCATCACTTAATCAGGGAACCTTATTGGTTGAGGTTACATTCGAGGGTTTTGATGGAATATCTGAGTCAGACAGATTAGCGAAAAGAGCAATCCTCTGGTCATCGTCTTACTGCTAGGTACTATGAAACGTCTGCAATGGGTTGCCGATTCCTGTCCAATCCAGAACTGACTATTTCGCAAAGGGGGCGATGCTGTTCCTCCTTTCGAGAAGGGTTGATGATGTAGTCTTCAACAGGTCATCGATAGACGGGGTGTCCTGATTTCTAACGAGCCACTCTGCTTCCGATACAACTACGAGCTCTTCACTATGTTCGGTTATCGATAAATCGTTGAAACGAAAGATATACGTTCGATGCGTCTACCTTCGACAATCCTACCGACTGCGCCAATTAAATATCTTTCGAGACTAGAGGATTTGCTGTTTAATAATAATTACTTTATTGGGTATTAATTCTACATTGTATATAATGTTTGCTTTTAGAAGTTTGGTGTCTGACTGACTATGCAAAAGGAATCAGGTATAAAAAAATGTTCTTGAACCACTTGAGGGTTCCATCCTTCGTCTCGGGTTACTCTGGATTGCGTCACTTAAGATTATCTCTGTAGATGGGTGGTGATAATATAATTCCTCCCCCCGAAGATTCAACTATGCAGTAGAACGAGGTAGTTGAACGGCTGGTATTTGTATACAGGGTGGGGCACCACATACGACACGGTCTCTGTGAACCAAACCATTGAATTTTTCGGAAATTTCTTCTTTTTATCGTTTGTATATTCATTGAGGCTGCAAGAGGAAATTATTTTGAAGTATACAGGGTGGCTCAAAAAGTGTGACATATCAAAGTTGGGTTTTTTAAAATGGAACACCCGGTGTTTTGATGCAGTTTTGGATAGTTCAGGGAAAAATAATATGATTTTATGCAAGGTACCATGTACCTAACTATAAACGTTTTCGAGTTATTGTTTTCTTTTTGGAAATGCAGGGTTCAATTGGAGACTGAATAACATAGAAATGTATGGAACCATCCCTTTCAATTCTGACCAAGCATCAAAGAGGTTTCAGGCCATTGATTCCGATAAAACTCGTTCCCCAATATTATACAGGACGTTCAAATAGAACACCCTGTATTTTTCAACACTTGAATGACAGGAATAAATTTATCACGCGTGAGATTTTTCATGTTTAACATGTCTTTCTCGCGAATTAAGTTTTATTTTGTAGAAGGAAAATAACCGCCAAATACCAAATTCGGGGAAGTTAACAAATTGACACCATGTATATAATTGTGAGTATCGATTGAAAGTGATACCCAATTATTGTTATATCTTCGATAGGGTCCAAGATTTCTTCATAAAAAAGTGTATCTGTGATACTCGACAATTTATCGCATTTTCTAGAATATCAAATTTAATTCTATGATTTTTATGTACGATATCTAGAGAGTTTGTATCTAGAAATCTATAAACTGATGTTCATACTCCTATGTGACTGTCAGTTCATGGATTCAAGAAGACAAATTGGGCAAGCAAGAAACTATCAAGATATGGAAAAATGTAGGGTGAGAACAAAGAAACCACTCCCCAGAGTAACCAATGAATAATGAAGGAGAGCTTAGATAATATCATAGTGACACTCGTGACTCGGCAGCATCTTACAACATGAGGGATGAAATCAATTCAAGTCGTATATTTCCTCTCACAGATATAGACACATTCTTGGTTTTATTTCTGCCAATACCCTTCGGAACAATATTCAATCCCAAGTAGATATTTGATTTGAAGAAAAGATTTCCTACTAATCTGATACAGTGTTCTACCAGAGGATCCTTTCCCCCAAGATTTTCCTTAATGATTTAGAACAAAAGTTGAAACTATTTCCTTCATTCAACAAAATCTGTTTTGATATAGGTATGTAGATGATTACCTGGTTTTGTTTGATGGTTCTTTGGATGAGGTAAACCTTCTGTTTCTTTTCCTGAATTCTATACATCCTGTAATTAGTTTCACTATGGAAGTTGCCGTGAACAATTCTCTCCCTTTCCTAGATTTAAATATTGATATTATTGACAACAACAACATTTTTGTCCCTCTTCCATGTCATTTGTCTTTCTTCCATGTGTTTTTTCATGACTTTTTGGCCTCCAGTATGATCTGTCATCGTGTGCCATTGTTAAACTAAAATGTCGCCAGGGGGTGCAATAAAGTTCTGTAGCCATCGGCCTCTTTTGATCTGTCTATTTTGTGTCGAACATTATTTTTTAGGTGATGTAGTTTGATCTGCAATAGTCCTTTAATTCATGTGTAACAATAGTTTCTCTTTTTCTCCATGTGAGTACTTACTTAACCTCAAAAATCTTAGTCATTTGTCTACTATGTACTTTCCTTTGGAATGATCTTATAATACAGCTGATGAAGGACCTATATGGGTCCAAAACATGTATTGTGTGAACTATATTATATAGAAATTATTGTGGGGACGACTATGAGTTTTTCTTTCCAGTATTGAATGAAATATTCATTGTAGTATTATGATGAGGATTCAGCTATTAGAGCTGCTTTTAAACCCAACCTTGGACGTACATACTTAATCAATGAATCTGAGGAATCTTCAATATCAAATATATACAGGGTGGGGCACCACATACGACACGGTCTCTGTAAACCAAACCATTGAATATTTTGGAAATTTCTCTTTGTCATTATCTGTATATTCATTGAGGCTGCGGAAGGAAATTATTTTGAAGTACAGGGAAGCTCAAAAAAGTGTGACATATCAAAGTTGTTTCCCATTATTATACAGGACCTTCAAAATTCATTGTCACTTTTTTATAATTTCAAAAGCAGATAACTTTGTTATTTCAAATAGAACACTCTGTATTTTTTTAATCTGAAAAATACCAAATTCGATTATCTCTCATTTTATATGGAGGTTCCCTATGCCTAGCTTGAATAGTTTTCAAGATATTGGCATTTTCAAATAGTAGTTATCATTTCAATGCATTCTTTGAATCGAGAGAGCTGTGAAACGACATTTATTCGATTTGGTAACAGAATTCTCATTGAAATTTATTAATTATACTTCACTTCATCGAACTTCTACTGTTTACTGAAATGAACTTTTATTCAGATCCATATTCCGACCGTATTTCATTAAACAGACATTTTTTTCATTATTCATCCGAAAAACTTCAACAAAACATGAAATACAAATGTATTCAATTCAAACTAGGTGCTCGAAATGATGACTACAAAGGGCTACTCTTTCTATGGAAAACTGCCTAACATTTAATAACATTTGAGGCGACACTCTTCGAAAATCAGCCCTTATTCTCTCCTTTCTATTTTCCAACCTGGTTGGAGGAGTGTCGTCAATCCCATTTTTTAAATATATCCATGAGAAAATTCAAGGCAAGTCAAATCTGGCGATCTCGCTGGCCAATTTCGTGATCCTCCCCTACCAATCCACCTTTGCGGAAAGCACATATTCAAAAACTGTCGGACAGTGAATTTGAAATGAATATGGATCTGAATAACAGTAAAATGTTCGATCAAGTGAAGTTTAATAGCTGTCAATGAGAATTCTGTTACCAAATCAAATGAATGTCGTTTCACAGCTCTCTTGATTCAAAGAATTCATTGAAATGATAACTACTATTTCAAATATCTTGAAAACTATTCAAGCTAAGTATAGGGAAGCCTAATATAAAATGAAAGATAATCGAATTTCGTATTGTTCAAATTGAAAAAATATAGGGTGTTCCATTCAAAATAACAAAGTTATCTTCGGTTGAAATTATAAAAAAGTGACAATGAATTTTGAACGTCCTGTATAATATCGGGAAACGGGTTCTATCGGAATCAATAGCCTGAAACCTCTTCGATGCTTGGTCAGAATTGAAAGGGATGGTTTTCATACATTTCGATGTTATTCAGTCTCCAATTGTACCCTGCATTTTCAATAAGAAAACAACTCGAAGACGGTTATAGTTAGGTACATGGTACCTCCTATGAAATCGTATCATTCTCCATTGAACCATCCAAATTTGCAACAAAATACCGAGTGTTCCATTTGAAAAAACACAACTTTGATATGTCACACTTTTTTGAGCCACCCTGTAAACTTCGAAATGATTTCCTTTTGCAGCCTCAATGATCAGAATTGGAAGGGATTGGTTTCTATATATTTCGATGTTATTCAGTCTCCAATTGTACCCTGCATTTTCAATAACAAAACAATAACTCGAAGACGGGTATAGTTAGGTACATGGTACCTCCTATAAAATCGTATTATTCTTCATTGAACCATCCAAATTTGCAACAAAATACCGGGTGTTCCATTTAAAAAAACACAACTTTGATATGTCACACTTTATTGAGCCACCCTGTATACTTCAAAATAATTTCCTTTTGCAGCCTCAATGAATATACAGATGATGAGAAAGAGAAATTCCCGACTCATCTCTGAAAATTAACTTTTGCAACATCCGCGGTCTCAACAAGAACATCAATGATGTCCACCATCACCTACAGTTGGAGAAGCCGGATATTCTGGCACTGACGGAAACACAAGTAAACTCGTCTTCCGACAGGGTCCACATGCTTTGTCCTGGTTATGAGCTCCATTCTCGATTCAGATTCAAAGGTGGAGTTCGCCTTTTTGCTAAAGCTAATCTTTCATGCCAGCGTGTAGATAGTTTGGAACCCAAAGACTTTGATGTGATGTGGTTCAAGCTGGCCGATATCAAACTGACCAAATTCCTTTGCTGCCTTTACCTCTCACCTAATGAACCTTCTTATAACACCCTCTTTGAATTTTTATCACTCAAACTGGACTTCATTCAAGAGAATCATCCGACAGCAGAAATTGTGATCATGGGAGACTTCAATGTACATAACGCAGCCTGGCTCAAATTCTCCAATAAAACCGACGATGCAGGTCGTCAAACTGAGGCCTTCGCCATCACGTATGGTCTTGAACAACTTATCGAGCTACCAACCCGCATCCCAGATATCTTCAACCAGTCTGCCAATACTCTGGATAGGATAGGATAGGATAGGATAGGATAGGATAGGATAGGATAGGATAGGATAGGATAGGATAGGATAGGATAGGATAGGATAGGATAGGATAGGATAAGATAAGATAGGATAGGATAGGATAGGATAGGATAGGATAGGATAGGATAGGATAGGATAGGATAGGATAGGACAGAATAGGATAGGAAAGGATAGGATAGGATAGGATAGGATAGGATAGGATAGGATAGGATAGGATAGGATAGGATAGGATAGGATAGGATGGGATAGGATGGGATAGGATAGGATAGGATAGGATAGGATAGGATAGGATAGGATAGGATAGGATAGGATGGGATAGGATGGGATAGGATAGGATAGGATAGGATAGGATAGGATAGGATAGGATAGGATAGGATAGGATAGGATAGGATAGGATAGGATAGGATAGGATAGGATAGGATAGGATAGGATAGGATAGGATGGGATAGGATGGGATAGGATGGGATAGGATGGGATAGGATGGGATAGGATGGGATAGGATGGGATAGGATGGGATAGGATGGGATAGGATGGGATAGGATGGGATAGGATGGGATAGGATGGGATAGGATGGGATAGGATGGGATAGGATGGGATAGGATGGGATAGGATGGGATAGGATGGGATAGGATGGGATAGGATGGGATAGGATGGGATGGGATGGGATGGGATGGGATGGGATGGGATGGGATGGGGATAGGATGGGATAGGATGGGATAGGATGGGATAGGAAGGGATAGGATGGATAGGATGGGATAAGGATGGGATAGGGATGGGGATGGGAGGGTGGGATGGGATGGGATGGGAGGGGATGGGATAGGATGGGATAGGATGGGATAGGATGGGATAGGATGGGATAGGGATGGGATGGGATGGGATAGGATGGGGATATGGATGGGATAGGATGGGATAGGATGGGATAGGATGGGATAGGATGGGATAGGATGGGATAGGGGATATGGATAGGTTGGGTTAGGATGGGATAGGATGGGATAGGATGGGATAGGATGGATGGGATGGGATTGGGATAGGATGGGAGGATGGGATGGGAGTGGGTGGGTGGTAGGTGGGGTGTGGTGGGGATAGGTGGTTGGTGGGTGTGATGGGTGTG